>JAMPIV010000590.1:215000-420953 GCA_024509875.1 Oreohelix idahoensis
CTAGCACTTTGTTCTTTACTTCTGTTCTGAGTGTCACATATTCTCTATATTTTTCCATTTGTCCTGTTGTGTTTTTAGCTCCTAAGTATTGTTTCCATGCCATTTTCTTCTCTCTTATTTTCTCTTTGACTTCCTCTGTCCACCAAGGTGTCCTCTTTCTCTGGTTCCCAAGTCGGACTTCACCACATGCTTCTGCAGCAGCTGTCTTTATGATATCCTTGAATTTAATCCAGAGGGTTTCCAAGTCATCAGGTTGTTCTTCTGTGTTGCTCACCGCTGCAGCAATAAGCCCCTGATATCTGGTCTTAATTTCTGGCTCTCTCAGCTTGTAGGTCCTAATGCTCATTTCTCCTGCTCGTTTACTTGGTTTCTTGCGTGATGTTGAGCAGTTCCTAGGCTGAGCAACTCTTTCAGTTGTTCGTTTGATTGTTAGCAGGTAGTGATCACTTCCAATCTCTGGCCCCCTCCAGACTCTTGCATCTCGGACATATTTGAATGAGCTTCTCCGAACAATGGCATAGTCGATCACTGACTTCTCATTCTTTGTTGGTTCACATCTAGTGTATGCATGTATGCGCTTATGGGGGAACTTTGTGTTTGTAATGATCAGATTCTGCTCACTGCAGAATCTAAGGAGTCGCTTTCCATTGTCATTGAGAGTATCTTCTCCATATCTTCCGATAACTCCACCCCATCTAGCATGGTCATTTCCAACTCTGGCATTAAAATCTCCGAGCATGATAACTTCATCTAGGCAGTCATCCACTGTCCTTTGAAGCAGCTCGAAGAATTCCTCCTTGACCCTGCTCTCTCATCCTCATTTGGCCCATACACTATGACCAGGTTGACTATGGTTTCTCCTTCTTTTAGTTTCACAACCATAATGCGCTCTGAGACAAAGTTCCACCCCTTGATACTATCTTTTGGTTTTGGGCCACAATGCAACCCACACCCCCTTTAGCTCTTTCGGATATGGGTACACCACTGTAGAGCAGCGTGTTGCCATTGAGATCCATGACTCCTTGTCCTTTTTTCTTTGTTTCCGTTATAGCCAGGATTTCTAGTTTTGCTTTCCTCATCTCTTCCACCAGCTCCTCTTCCTTCCCATTTATACTTCTTGTGTTCCATGTTCCATAAGTCGTAGTCCGTAGTCCGTTCCAGTTCGTCGCCTTTAGAATCAGTCCGGTTTTCTCTCTTGTGTTACTCGTAATCGTGGTTTAAAGCAAACAGGTGATTGGCCTGTTGAGCCTTTGCATGGTGGAGGGGCTGCCTCCTTACGGCCTCCATGCAGGCCGCCCTCCTCCTTTTTCATCCGGGCTTGGGACCGGCATGGGCGGAGTTATATATATATATATATATATATATATATATATATATATATATATATATATATATATATATATATATATATATATATATATATATATATATATATATATATATATATATATATAATCTATTCTAGTTTAAAAGAGCTTTCTGTTTGCGGAACAGACGTTCAAAAATGCACTGTGCTATAAATACGCCGTTTTGCGAATAATTGCCCGCATGCTTTAGTGATCATTAGTTGATGATGTTTAAAACAACGAAGATCGTTCCCTAAATAAGGCGGACAGGAATATGGCACACAATTACGCACACTTTTTATTTTTATTTCCTGAATTTAACAATTCTGGTCTTTTTTAATGTTGACAATTATACACTTCACGAGAAGACATCATCATCATCTAGTACCATGTCTACTGGCGTAGGTGATTACGTCTCTTTACAACTTCCTATCCACAGTACTGTTTATCAATTCTATTACCGACGTCATCCCATGCCACGACGTGAAAGTGTCCAGAATCTCCCCTCCTTTTCGTCTTCTATCTATGTTTTCCTTCAATCTTTCCTGTTGTTTTTATATATTCTAACTTTCTTCTTGTCATAACATGCCCTCATAATGTTATATCAATTGACTATTCTCCTCCTCACTTTCTTCCTCACTTGATGCTATCTTGTGTCTTCTACCAGGTATTTCATTCCCTACATTTAAAAATTATTTCCTAATATCGCATTTCTCTTTTTTGCCGTTTCCCTGTAGCCTTAATATCTAAATATATGGCTCCCTTTTGCCGTCTATATCATTCTGTACATGCTCTAATTTCTCTTATCTCCTCCACATTCTTCCTCTCTCGTGTCTTCCTTATGTCTTCTACATAAGCATGCATTTCATTTCTCTCCATTTTAAGATTATCTCCAAATACCGCAACCTTCCATTTTATATTTTCCGTGTAGCCTTAATATCTAAGTATATAGCTTCATTTGGCGCCCGTTTCATTTTGTACATACTCCAATTTCTCTCATTTCAAGACCCCGCCCTTTCACTTCACAGAAACAGAAAATATAATTGACGAGGTCTCGTTATATTAGCATAGATTTAAAGATAAATCAGTGTTCACATCATAAGGGAACGCCTTAACTTTTAAAACGTAGACTTAACGCTATGTAAATCGGACACATATCACCTTGTCTACAAAAGATGCTTTCGAAACGTACATTACTTTCAATTGTGAAAACTACTTTCTCTCGCCGACTTTCGCTTTTGCCCGTTATTATTATTATTACATTTTGTAGAAGTAGTTTAGAGTTAGCGTTCTTCGTTCTAATGGTCCACTTAGAAAGCGTTAAGCGTAATGGCTCAGAAATTCCTATTGGTCTCATTCGCACTGATATAACCCGCAGAGCTCGGAGACCTGTTATCTGATTGGTTAAATTTGTTTCATGTTTAGAGAGAAAGAACTGGTTATAATAAATCTAAGACAGATTCCAGGGCAGTTGGTACAGAAACATTAGGATATACTTTCTTTAAATGACCAAAGATGATTGGCTGGTTAAGAGGGAGTATTAACCCTTCACTTATTGTTTTGGGTTAAACATTTTCAGCAGGGATGACTAGAAGACATAAAAGAAGAGGAAAAAAAACTACCCATAAATATTAAAAGGTAAGGGTACTCCCATAGCAGAAGCTGCCGTACCGGAGTGAAGTGTTAGAGACTTCACCTTACTAGGACCAACATTTTTATGATGTGGGGGTTATCATTGCTCTTCCTCGTTGTCTTTGCTTTCCTAACTCAAGAGCAGAGTCATATATCCATTTACAGCTGGGTGGGGGAAAAGTCTTTTACAGACAGGGGGTATGATGTGCTGGTGTTGTGGGTAGTGGGTTTCCCCCCTTGCTTCACCCTAGGCCTAGTGAATTCTTGTTCATGAAAGGAGCGACCATTGCGGTGTTAGTCTCTTGGCCTAGCAAAACCTCTCATACTCCAAGATCGTTGTGCGTGGTGAAGAGCCACACCCTCCTCGAGGTAGTCCTGGTAACTGAGGGTGCGAATCCTCAGGCTAAACACAACGGATCTAGAGGAGCAAACCTCGATAATAAAACCGGTGCACTACACCGTACACGCCCTCTGTGGGTGGGAAGGAGCCAGATGGATACTGAACAAGTCTTGGGAGTGGGAACGAGTGTGGACTGCTCCCTGAAGATCGGAACCCATCGTACAGGCACAGAGACTCAGGACTTGACGATCCTATTGCCTTCAACTCTTGGTCACATGCCTAGAGCCTCGGAGAACTCGGCGTAACCAGCAGGCAATTTGGTGGCGGGGAAAGAGCACTGTGAGCCCTACCTTGGCTACGTATCACAAGGAGACGCAGAAACACCCCCTTTATCTCCCCCAGAGCTGGCACAGTACACTTCTGGCTTCTACCCGGGGCGGTAGGAAATCCACATCAAACCTGGCAGAGCAAGTCCTCCATCAGATGCGGCCGATGCTGGGCCCACTGGCGCGTGGACACGTCCCGATCCCCATCGAGACTTGCCCGGGGAGCCCACCCCGGCTCAAAAAAGCAGACAAGGCCACTCTCCAAACCTCCGATGTCTTGCGGGCAGTGTTAGGATGTGCAAGAACATGGACAGGAAGACTCCACAACTTCCCCACTGAAGACACGCCCACGGCAACCGTTGCCTCAATTGGCTGTGTGTGGTGTACCCGGAAACGGGGCCTCCCAGTACTGAGGCACAGTTAAGTTCCCGATGTCACTTATCGGTGCAGAGTTGAGAGAGATGGCTGAGCATCACAATCCCCCCTGTGTTGCAGCATGATGAGAACCCAGCATTGCACATTGAGCTTGGGGGAATCACTTGGGCACCAGACTTAATACTGGCTCTTGACTGGATGGCCGCATGCAGGGGATTTCTACAATGGAGGGTTGGCAGGTGGTGGGTATCTGGAAGTGGCTCTGTGCAGGACGTGAGGATTCCTTGGGAGAGCCCAGAACCAGAGCACAGCATTGTGCAAGCTCTGCATAGTTGGAGAGCCCCCTGGATGACGGGGAATGCACAGTGTGCTACCCCACCTATCCCCAACTGCTAACTTAGAACCAGAAGTGGGGTCCTCTGTATGCGTGCCAGGCCAGGATAAAATGCCTGGGAAAGAGACTGGAGCTCAGAACTCCCTAACTCAAAGTTGCAGGATGGCAGAAAAGCCATGGGAAAGACAGGGCTATTTTGAAGATAACGCAACCATATTTTCACCATACGAGCTCGGACGCCGCCTCGGTAAACAAGGTCCGCGCAGAGCAGTGACACCCCCAGGCTGCTTGCGAATAGTCTACTACTGGGAACATAAACAGATTAGGGATGAGCCCACTCTCCCGTTGAACAGGTGCTAAAGTCATAGATACTGGGCCAGAAGGCGCACCGGAAACCACAGTATCACGCAACTCGCTTTTTTTTTTCTATGGAGAGTACACCGTCACAGCTGGGTAGACTTGAGCCTGGCGCTACCAGCTTTCGATCCAGAGACCTGGTAACTATGCTGCGCAAGGGAAGCGCTCTAACCCGTTTAGCCTATCAGACGCTCAAAGAAATATTAGCATTCTCTAATCCCTCACATGAGCATCAAATTGACGGTGTGGTTTGTGCGCTGGTCTCTGTCGCCAAATGTACCGGGTTCGAAACATGGTATCGACACGCTTCAGTCTACCAAACTGTAAATGGGAACCTGACTCATCCCTTGAGTTAGGGAAGGAAACTTCAGCAAACAAGGGAAATGGTCACTCACCCTCTGGACATTAGTATATGAAGTCTCTACCACTTCTCTGGGAGCCGCGGTGGCGCAATGGTTAGTGTGTTTAGTGCACTGGCTTCCTAGCTCGGTGGTCCATGGTTCGATCCCCAGTTGAGGTGGGATTTTGTAGACCGCAAACGGCTCTGGGGTCGACCCAGCTTCATCAATTGGGTACCAGAGCAACTCTGGGAAGGTTAAGGCGACCGGCGTGATGCTGACCACATCACCCCTAGTGCGCCGATGGTCAAGAAAATATGGGCCTAACACCATATTCCCAATATGCCTCAATGGGCGTGTAACGGGATCCTAACATTTCTCTTCCCTACGGCAGTATCTGCTATAGGATTACCATTACCTCTTTCATTTTAATCCCTCACAATGGTAACGTCTGATTACATTTCTTCTTGGAAAGAAAAACGAGATGGAAGAAAAGGAAGAAAATCATTACTTTCTGGGAATGATTTCTCTCAGTTCTAAGTTATCAAATATCCCTAGACAAAATCGTTTCTTGGGCCTCGTTGTAGTATTGGTTACATACTCCGATGATGGTGTTACTATGTCTTACGTCTTTTTATTCTGCCAATATTCATTCATAATCGTTCAGCTGTTGTGAGTCTTGGACAATTAGTAAACAAGTAGGGAAGGCACTAGTGGCCACAGAGATGTGGTTTTACAGAAGAATGTTAAAAATACCATGGATAGCCAAATAGAGTAATGAGGATGTCTTGAAAGAGGCCAATGCACAAAGGAAACTTATTTCACAAGTTAAATAAATCAATCCACTTTTTTGGGGGCATGTTATGAGAAAAAGAAACCTGGAATATATCGTAACAACAGGTAAGATTGAAGGAAAAAGAGATAGGGGAGAACAAAGAAAGCAAATACTGGACAGTTTGATATCGTGGCATGGAAAGAAGTCAACAGCAGAATTGATCAATTGTACTGGAGACAGGAAGTTGTGGAGAGACATGATCTCCTACGCCGTTAGGCATTGTACTTGAAGAAGAATCCTTCAGCGCCCCGAGAAACATAGACCTTCAACCAATTCATGCTAAGCCTTCCTGTGTTGTGCCATCCTTTCAAGTAGTTTTTGTGTCAGCTAGACCATCTGCTTATCTCGGATTGGTTAAACATGTCGGTCATTCCTTTCAATGAAAAGGATATCAGAAATTATCCTGCGAATTATGATAAACCATGTGATAACGCTACGCGTACTTACAAAGATACCAACAGAAGTTCTTCAGTGTTATATATAGCCAATCTTATCACATGGAAGTAAATCATGTACATTCGGTATGCAAACAAGGAAGTGTCTGGAGGCCACAGCGGCATGGTTTTACAGAACAATATTACGAACACCACGGAAAACTACAAAGGATGTTCTGAAAGAAGACATCGCAGAGAGGAAGCTTATTACTTGTATTAGTAAGAAGCAATCCACTTGCTTTGAGTACGTTGTGAGAAAACGAAAGCTGGATTATATTCTGACAAATGGAGAGGCTAAAAGAAATAATGAGGTAGAGGACAACAAAGACAGGAGATACTTGATTGTTTAGTTCGGTGACATGAGAAGTCACCAACAGAATTGACAAACGACACTGGATACAGGAAGCTTTATTCGCACGCGACTATGGTACTTGGAGAAGAAGAGGAAGAGAAGGAGGTGAAAGCAGAGGACGAGGAAGAGAAGGAGGTGGAAGAAGAAGAAAAAATGAAATGCTTTCTACAAGAAGATAGACAATATAACTAGAATGTCGAGAGTGCGGGGGAGAGAGAGAGAAAAAGGCAGGAAGAGATTATGGGATAGATACGGCTTAAAGAGGTTCTCCTGAGAGATGTGGGATCACTGTTATGAGTAAAATCATAACATATCTATCGATATCGACAAGGCTTGTTTATGGATCAGCTTGTTGATATACGTTTCCTGGGTTACTCCCGGAAGTACGTCATTGTATTTTGGACAAATATTGCAGACGTCTTTGCCGGCTTCACTTAGCAGAAGTGAGCGATACTTCGAGGTCTTTCTTATGTGTTCCTGAGTGTGAACGGACGCTTATTTGTCCAGCTCCTATATGTGTGCTCTTACTACAGAGTTATAAAGATTTACTACAGCTAGATCGTCCATCTGCTTCATGGAGTCTATGCTGGATTGATATATTAGGACAAGTGAATGCTGTATGTCAAGGAACGTGAGTGGAAATATTAAATAAAGTATGCAGCAACATGTCGAAGACATCTTGTCCATAGTCGACTGAATAGTGACGTTTTCAAGACTGGCTATGTCATGCCATTGTCGTACATGAATATTGGATACATGTTAATTGGAGCTTGTTCAAGTAAAAAATTGATATTCGTCTTCACGTCCAAACCGGCCTTGAGGACTTCTTTACTGTTGAAGACTTAAAAGGTATTTTAAAAGTCTACATAAAACTGTTACCGGCATGATAGTTGAAAAAAAAAAAAAATAAAATAAAAAAAAAAACACACACACACACCCACACAAATAGTAATACGTCTTACAAGGAGAAGGACAAGAAAAACCTTGAAATGCCGTGTTGAGTTCACACAAGTAAATGAAGTATTATGGGAGGGACCTCTCCGAAGTTGAATACCCTAGACAAGATATCAAAAGAAATAACAACCCGTAACAATAACTGGGAAAGAGATTCCTTTGATGATTTGTACAGAGATTTTAAAAATCTAGTACAACAGACAACAGAAAGGAGGAGACGTTGAACGAAGAGACCACAGACAAACAGCCAAACTTTCTGACACACAGACTAATAGGCAAGACCAGGTACACAAAAAAGGCACGCCGACTCTAAGAGATATAGATAGACATCCGGGCGGTTAGACGCACAGCCAGACAGCCAGACTGGCGGACGGACATGCGGGCAGACAAGAACACAGGAAGGCAAACAGACAGACAGATAGACAGTTAGAACGATCAAATCAGTATTTTCAATTCTGAATTATTTTTACCTTGTCTAAAATTATGATATTGTAAGTTACAGACGTTCATAAACGGGTGCTTGTGTAGAATAGAAGGATTGAAATGGTATGTCAAAGTCACTAATGTTGAACTGATGACAAGAACCAGACAAGTGCCAATGGAGCAAGACATGAGAAGAAGACGCTGTCGATGGATAGGACACACATTCAGAAAACCTGTTGATAGCATTACAAGGCAGTCCTTGTTCTGGAATCCCCAGGGAAAGAAAGGCAGAGGTAGATACACACATAAAAACCACGGAGAAGAGAATTAGAGGAAACAGTGAAAATGATGTGGGAAACGGAGAAAGAACTTGAGCTGATGGCACATGTCAGGAGGCGAATAATTCTGAGTAACTCTGACCACACCGCGCTCCATAAATTGTAAGAACTGTATGATACATTGGCCAATGGAAAGACTTCCTTATTCGTGTGTTTACTGAAACGTACTATGCTTAACATGGAGTCTGTCTGTGCAACCGAGAGAAGGATGACATTTAATTACATAAGTAATAAAGAAGTACCACCGGGAAGAGGTCTCTAATTCAACAACAGGAATGTTACTTTAGAGGTAGGTGTAAAGACTTCCACGAAAAGTAGTTTATTAAGAGAGAAATATCGAGTGGAAAGGCATCGACACATCAGGTTAGTCCTTAATTTAGCTGTTTAAAGAACGCATAGAATAAAATGCACTTAAGAAAGTAAAAGACTATTAAATAGATAGATAAAGAAAAATTCAGGGTGTAATTTAAGCTTTAGATGAATAAAATCGCTCCAGAAATAAGAAAGATAATTGGGATAATAGTTTTTCATAACTGTATAAATAGACCTTGCCCCTTGCTAAATTGAGGCCATAAGATTTGAAAAGCACAGCGAGCAGAAGAAGCGATAAAATTGTTAATGAAGAGTGCCTTTGCCATTTGTACCTAAGAGCAGATCATTCTGACATTAACGTCTGTGTGTGCCTGAGGGTAAGAAAGAATATATATATATATATATATATATATATATATATATATATATATATATATATATATATATATATATATATATATATATATATATATATATATATATATAATTATATGTATTTCTATTAATTCACTACAGTGTGCGTTAGGGAGTGTGTAGACGTGTTTCTGCAACCATTGTGTAATTTCTGAAGGACTTACCCGCCTGTGTATATTCAAAATAAATTCAGAATGATGGCAAAGTGTGTCTGTAGGTTTGGAAAAGCATTTAAAGAATTATCTCTTGATGGAATGGGACACATACCAGGAACATAAGGAAGGATGACAGAAATTATTTTACTGTGTTGATTGATATATTGCTTAGTATGTGTACACTAAACCTAATAATTGTATGGAGGTGAATCATGTACAATTGGCTATAACCAAGACATTGAAGAAGATATGTTCATGGTGAACTGACTTATGTTAATGCTGTCTTGATGTGACCCTGTGCGTCTATCTGCCCTCTGTCGTCTGAAAACTATCTGTTACCTCCTACTTCTGGGATAAAGAGATAGAGATAGGCAATATAGTGGTGAAATTAAATATCTTTTCAGGTTACATCCTGAAATTAACTTCCAACCTAAGGAGCCAGACTCTACTCTAAGATCCAGTGGTGTGAGTGCCTTTAATGGAATAAGGCCGGTCACCCCGATCCTAAGGCCTGGAGGAGACAGATTTCCTGCCAGACCCACGGTGGAACAGACCAACAAAATCAAGAAGTGAAGATAAGTGGCCACACCAGGCTACTGTACTGTTTATCCCAGCATCACATAAATTAGATAGTCACATGATGACTAAACAGTGCATGTTAGCTACGCAAACATCCTAGTCAGTACTTAACAAAGATTCTGGAACTCTGGACAAAATAGACTTCAGCGTAACATAAAACCTTCGACAACCAGAGTAAATTCATCCAAGAGAGAACCTTTTATTAAATGTCAGAGACTTTGATAATTTTGTGAACAAGTTTCAAATGTTTATTTATTTAAATTTGTAATTTAATTTTAGTTCTTGAAAGATTTTCAAGCAGAAAATAATATTTGTAAAAATAAATTGTAAATATTTACCGGCAGACTTACTTAATTATTTAAGTTGAGTTTAAGTTATTGTTGGTAGATAATTTAGTTAATCCCCTAGCAGAGTCAACAATAATAATAATACAATAATCAAGGGAGTATCTTGAGAGGGAGCCCATAGGGATCCAGGATAATACACTAACATCATACCTGGAAACTTGTACAGCTTGATCCTACCTTTGATGTCCATACACCCTTACTATTTTCAGAGAAGGGGGTATTTCTAATAAGACCAGACTCTTAGCTGGCACTATCCTGGTATCACCTGATACAACTTTTTGTCCAGGATACTTATTAATTTCAATAACATCTGAACCTCTCGCGACAATAATAACAGTGAAGAAGTACATACACGTTCTGTTTTCTTCATTACACCACCTAAAACTACAGATAGACGGTAAACTGTGGTCACCAACACTGAGGAAACGGTAAACTGTGGTCACCAACACTGAGGAAACGGTAAACTGTGGTCACCAACACTGAGGAAACGGTAAACTGTGGTCACCAACACTGAGGAAAGGTAAACTGTGGTCACCAACACTGAGGAAACGGTAAACTGTGGTCACCAACACTGAGGAAACGGTAAACTGTGGTCACCAACACTGAGGAAAGGTAAACTGTGGTCACCAACTCTGAGGAAACGGTAAACTGTGGTCACCAACACTGAGGAAACAGTAAACTGTGGTCCCCAACACTGAGGAAACGGTAAACTGTGGTCACCAACACTGAGGAAACGGTAAACTGTGGTCACCAACACTGAGGAAATGGTAAACTGTGGTCACCAACTCTGAGGAAACGGTAAACTGTGGTCACCAACACTGAGGAAAGGTAAACTGTGGTCACCAACTCTGAGGAAACGGTAAACTGTGGTCACCAACACTGAGGAAACGGTAAACTGTGGTCACCAACACTGAGGAAACGGTAAACTGTGGTCACCAACACTGAGGAAACGGTAAACTGTGGTCACCAACACTGAGGAAACGGTAAACTGTGGTCACCAACACTGAGGAAACGGTAAACTGTGGTCACCAACACTGAGGAAACGGTAAACTGTGGTCACCAACTCTGAGGAAACGGTAAACTGTGGTCACAAACACTGAGGAAACGGTAAACTGTGGTCACCAACACTGAGGAAACGGTAAACTGTGGTTACCAACACTGAGGAAACGGTAAACTGTGGTCACCAACACTGAGGAAAGGTAAACTGTGGTCACCAACTCTGAGGAAACGGTAAACTGTGGTCACCAACACTGAGGAAACAGTAAACTGTGGTCCCCAACACTGAGGAAACAGTAAACTGTGGTCCCCAACACTGAGGAAACGGTAAACTGTGGTCACCAACACTGAGGAAACGGTAAACTGTGGTCACCAACACTGAGGAAACGGTAAACTGTGGTCACCAACACAACTGTGGTCACCAACACTGAGGAAACGGTAAACTGTGGTCACCAACTCTGAGGAAACGGTAAACTGTGGTCAAACTGAGGAAACGGTGTGGTCACCAACACTGAGGAAACGGTAAACTGTGGTCACCAACCGGTAAACTGTGGTCTGAGGAAACGGTAAACTGTGGTCACCAACACTGAGGAAACGGTAAACTGTGGTCACCAACACTGAGGAAACGGTAAACTGTGGTCACCAACACTGAGGAAACGGTAAACTGTGGTCACCAACACTGAGGAAACGGTAAACTGTGGTCACCAAACGGTAAACTGTGGTCACCAACACTGAGGAAACGGTAAACTGTGGTCACCAACACTGAGGAAACGGTAAACTGTGGTCACCAACACTGAGGAACTCAATGAATGTCTTATACATGAGCAAGTAACCCGTCAAAAACAAAGGTTTTGATTTTTGTTTTAAAGACCATCTTCAGTGCACACAGGCAACGCCATCAGTGCTCCGATCTCCCCCCTTAGATCACACAAGGAGGATCTCAGCACAGTGCACGAACTCCATGGCACCGGCGAGGATCCCAATGTGTGTATACAGGAATCACACATTCTATCAATATGTTTGTGGCGGGTAGATTTTACTAATTTTGTAAATTTGCCAGGCAGCGGCCGTATGGCCTACTATTTACGATTTCAAACTGCCGAGAATTTTTAACGTGCGCAACCTGCACACGGGACCTTCTGTTTTTTTTTTTTTTTTTTCGCCTTATGCGAGACCGCTAGTCATCCGATCTCACTACCCAGGAGATCAGGGGGAAGTATGACATTATTAGGATCCACTGGTTCTGAAAATATTTCCATCAAATAAATTCCCTCTACTGGGAACCGAACCCGGTACCTTTATAATTAGAGGCGTACGCCATGCCTCTTAGCCACACCGACACCCCCCCCCCCTCTTTTTTCATTTGTAAGTGTGTGGATATCTTTTAAAATCCTGTCTTTCAAAAACAAAAACAAGACACAAAGAAATTTCAAAATAAAAATTTCCTTACTCCGTGTCCGAAAAATTATGTAAGGGATAATCGTCTTTGGCGAATAAATCAGCTGTTGTATTTATATTTACATATCGCCCCTTTTACATACCTTCACCCCCCCCCCCCCACCCCCCCCCCCCCCCCCCCCCCCCCCCCCCCCCCCCCCCCCAAAAAAAAAAAAAAAAATTCATCTAAACCTCTTAAATCTATTAATTGGGATGATTTCTTAGCCTTGAACAATGTGTAGTGTATAGCACAGATCTGTTTGAGTACACATTTGCATGAACTCTATTCGTTGTCTACTGTTATGTATTTTTTTTTTTTTTTTTTTTTTCTTAACCAGCGGCACTTGGGCTTTCAGCCCTTCGGCCCAATGACATGTCATTGCGAGGCTGGGGAACCTGAGGACTTTCCTTCCAACCCGGTCAGGAGCTTCGCTCCTTCCCATCCACAGAGGGTTTATCACAGGAGCCGTTCAGGCTATTCAGTCAAATTTCCGGCTGTAAACATTTCTTCAAACGCCGACGCCCGGGTTTGAACCATGAACACCTGGTCGCCAGTACAACGCCGAAGCCATTACACCAGCGCGGCTCCCTACTGTTATGTATAAATCTAAGAAAGAGATGCATAATTGTACGTACCGGCGATATTTTTTGCGAAGAAATCTGTACAGGAATGTGAATTTTGCACCACGAAAAAATTGTAAGGCCCACGAGTTCTTTCAAGGGGGTTAAATTTAGTCTTAACAGTGCAATGCGCGCCTTTTCTCCAAGAAAGTTAGCGAGAATGTGTTATTGTTCGTTACTTTTCACTTAAATTATAAGAAAACTCTTAAAGTGTCATTATCAACTGAAAGTGAGATTTTCACTGCGTTGGCACTTCTAGAAAAGAAACTCACTAAAGGTGCTGAAAATTTTGAAAAATTCGCTAGAAGTACAAACAGAAAGTTCATATGTTACATAGCAGGATAACGCAGAAATCAGCTAATGGACCGAACACAGAAGTCACGAACAGAGAAAGAATGAACCAGAAAAGTGCACAATGAAACGAGCCATGCTCAAGCCAAGAAACAACTTTACGAGACCAATACAAACAATTGAACCTCAATCAAACGAGTAACAGACAGAATCAATCTGACTGGCAGAAATTACAGATTCCCAGACAAGAATGACAAACTCAACCAGCAGAGATTTCAAATTAAAAAAGATATTGCTTTTTTGCTGGCAATCGAAAAATACTATTTCCAGTCTAGGACAAATGAAGGAATTAAAACTTTGATTTGGATGTGAAGAACCCTAGAAGATCTTTTTGGAGCTTCGTTTCATCTTTGCTTCATAAGATTCTGTACAGGCTGTTTCTCATCGCCTTATTTGTCTTGTATTTCTCCCCCTTGCGAATTAGAGTAGACAGTTCAAAGGTCAGGGTCAAGAAACGGATTTAAATTGCTTAGAAACTTCGGCTTGAGCAAATGAAACCAGAGTTGGCTGCATATTTTGTGTGTATGTACGAGTGTGTGCGTATATATATATCGCGGAGCTAGGATTAAAGAAGGCCGTAGTAATGACAACAACATATTATCGTCATCATAACGCACATCACGTGCTGAAAACATCGCTAATAAAGGACACGTTATACATTTTATTTATCCACAATCAGCCCTACCGTATATATATATATATATATATATATATATATATATATATATATATATATATATATATATATATATATATATATATATATATATATATATACGTACGTGTATGTTTGTGTGTTTTTATGTACAATATAAGATTGTCATACCAACGAAAATACTTTCAATGCACATATCATCGTGTCAATATAATTTTGTCACAACAACATTCATGACAAAACTTTAGAGAATGGTATACTTACCGGGGCGAGACGATTCCAGAATCTGACGCGGACCTGTCTAGTTTAGGGATTCCCGTGTCTGGTCTAAGTCCAATGTGGGACGCCATAGCCATGGGTTGCATTAAATGATGCATGCTGAAGAAGTTGGAAAACTGCGGCATAGCTGGATAACCAATGGGAGGAAATCCGTTCATCAGTGGTTTACGATCTGCGAAGAGAACGAGTTTGTAAAATATCGTATTAATGTATTGGTATTTAGATGTTTATAAAAATGTTTGGACTTGGCTCTCTTAAGTGGTCAGATCACTGATAACGAATTATTAACAGTTTCTTCAGCCATCATCGCAGTAGCTTCCCTTGCTTTCTAAATATTTCAGTGTTGTCAATATGTCGCTTCGTCATGTATTCCGCGATCCTCTTCTGCTTATTCAGTGTTAGTAACTGATGAGGCATGTAAGACATCTCGGGGCGCTATTGTGATTAAGATCCATAGGTATCCATAACGCTCTACTACCCCTCAATATTTGAGAATTGTTATAAAGCACATGTTTATGATTAAATTTTGTTTTCTATTATCTTTCTTTTTGTCCGCATATCAGCCCTATACATCACAACAACATTTGTTTATGTGTACACCTATGTACATACAGAAGAAACACTTAACGAAGAAAACAATGGCTGAGCAGCAAGAGAGAGACAAATTCACGATCTGTTCCCACACATACACACAAAATGCTCTGTCATTCTAACTTCTCGCATGCGCTGGTCTTCATGTATGTTTATTGAATTTAGCGAAGGTTCCTTCCCTTTTAACCTCCATAATTTCTTTCACC
The DNA here is from genome assembly GCA_024509875.1 of Oreohelix idahoensis. Classification (NCBI taxonomy): domain Eukaryota; kingdom Metazoa; phylum Mollusca; class Gastropoda; order Stylommatophora; family Oreohelicidae; genus Oreohelix; species Oreohelix idahoensis. The sequence continues at coordinate 230,328 of JAMPIV010000590.1, forward strand.
ATTTCTGTAGCTGTGGTCAGCACCTAACGTTTATGGCGTCTCTGTTTTAACAACAACACCAACAACAAAACAGCTAGTTCTCCACTTCAGCTGGAATGCCTGAAGTAATTGTTGTAGAGCAATATAACAAGAAGTGAATTCACTCATCAGGAAGTTTTACAAGCTCGCAAAATAAAACATTAAACTCCCAGGACAGCCAGGACTTTGTTTTAAAGCAGGAGTTTTGTCTCGTTTTGGCGAGGCGCGTCACGTTTAACCTATACACAAGGTCCGTCGGTTATTTTAGGGCTCTTGTCCAAATATTAAAGATCTTTAGGGACAAAATAAACAGGATTATTACAGGGAAGGGGGGGGGGGGGGGGGGGGGGAAAAAAAAATCCTGTATAGTTCCCGGGGATGAGACAAAGAAAGAAGAGGATTACTTTTCCGTCAAGCATGTCGTACAAGGCCACTAATATAAGGTTGTGCATGGGTATGGCAACCCTATCATATACAACAAAGTGCTACATATAACACCGTTGCTAGAGAATGTGAGTGCTTGGTGCATGCATCCTGCAAGGAAACCAATTGCAGGGGTGGCTCCTTGTACCTTAAAAAAGAAAATCGATAATGATGAGGATGATGATGAATAAGAAATAATAAATTACACAGGGAATTTGCTTAATTTGAAGCGATCTCGCACTGTGACAGTCTTCAATATTAGGTACAACATTTTTACAATTCTTTTTCAAACATTTACATTAAAACCCCTATAGTGAAATTGACAGAGATACAACGGTAAAATATCTCCAAAGATAACATGTAAGGATAAAAACATAATGCGTAGGCTGCGAATAGTACATGATCGCCTAGACCGCGGGTCATCATCCTCCATAAAAATTGACTTGCTAGACAGGAGGGGAACGGCGGATCAAAAAGGAAAAAAATATGACTGGAAAGATTGCGTGAGACTAGAAAGGCTAAGGAGACGCAATTGGGGGGAAACGGAGAAAAGTCACGTTTCCCAAGTTGACATAAAAGTAAGCAACTCGACAGAAGGGACCATAGATATGTTACGCCACAGTCATTTATTGGACGCTTTTGCGATACCAGGCTTTTGATTTGAATTGAGCGGCTAAAACGCAGATGTTTGGAATATTACAAAAATTTAAAAAGTACTTTTTCTTAATATTAATGTTAGGAATATAAAAATTAGCTGGCCGGATGGCCCATTCTGAGCAGTGAACTAATATGTTCTTAATTTTACAGACGGATAGATAATATTGAAGATAATGACAAAAGACAGTGTTGTTCACATCATCGACAGACTGTATTGAATCTAAAAGTGTCGCTATTTGCACAAAAAAAAAAAAACACGACCTCGAGACGCAGGTGTTCAAATCTACGTAGTATGGAAGAGAGGGACATTGGTGGTAGCTGTGTCTAAATATAACTTTTAACGACAAAATTTTGGAGGGGAGAGAAAGGTTGGTTCAAAAATCAAGTCCATTTTTGTAGAAACACAAGTAGAGACGGACAGACTAACAGATAACCATCCATACTTGACTGAAGCATGACTGAAATGACTTTAGTGTAGGAAATTTGAATTTAAAATAAACCTAGGCAGTGATTGGCTACAAACAATCATATTATTAGCGCTCAGTCGCGCAAGTGGGGCCATTCTTCAATAGTTGTTCAGTGATAGACACAGATTTTAAAGTGTGGTGATTTCCATATGAAAGAAAGTGAAAGAAGTTTAGGGACGCCATACTATAGCCAGCAGCTCAGCTGAGTTTTGCTAGCAATTCTGTGTTATTTATTCATAATCTGGTAAGATTGAAATTATTTCCTTATATATTTTGAATATTGTTTAATGTTCGAGTGATTTGATACTGCCATATCGAAATCTAGCCTTACAAACAAGTAGGGATTTGCTCTAGACCCCCCGCCCTAGTCAGGGTCTAGGGACCAACAATGTACATAAACTCCAGCAAGGGTTAGGCAAGACAGATCAAGTGTTGAGAATAATGAAACATATTACCTATCCTCTTTTAGGGCAGACAACTAATAAATATTTTTCAGAACCTATAGTCTGGGAGGATCTATCTGATGTAAAACCACCATGGTAAATGTGCTGTTTGGTCAGAGAGATCTGACCTGTCTGTATGATGTGGTTGTTGTGTCAGTGTTGTGTCCAGACGTGGGTAGAGAATAGATTTTGACACATGGCCCATACTTTGATTGCAGAGCTGTGAGTTTCTGTTGTCAACAAAGCAGTGTCTATTCAGTTGGTGACTTACTCGAGTGTATCTGTGCAGTTCTTGTGACAGAGACCACCATTATTGCCCGCCAGCACGGAGAGGTGGGACACCAACGCTTTGTAGTTACTAATATCCCCATAAAAATTCCCACCATTTTCTGGACACTGTGTAGTCAATATAGACAGGTGTGATGAGGCCACCCCAACAGCACAAACATTAACTATCCTCCCAAGTAGATGACTACTAGAACATTTTAATAAAACTAACTAGTATAGTACATATATATGTACACTATTGCATTTATGATATAATATTCCATGCATTTCTTTCATAATCTCTAAATCCTTTTAAGTTCTGGTCAACCTAAAAAATTGATCCAGAACAAAATAAATGTAATATAATTCTATCAAAAATTTTACACACGTGAGTTAGTTCAGTGTATTTTAACATTTGTTAATATTATTAGTCTGCTTAAATATCTGTGGGTGTATCTATAATTATCTCACCACATTACATATCATTACCCTAGACATTTTACCTAGATACATTCATTAAGAAAAAAAATTAAGTGTGAGGTCGTAGTGGTAGCAAGAAAGGCCTTCTGACAATTCACAACTACATTTTATCTCAGGAGCCTTCACAGCTGGCCTCATACATTACATTTAGTAACATCACCATCATACAATACCATCAAACACCACTACATATATTGGGGTCTTGTCCAGGGATAATTAGCCCAACAGTAATATTAGGATCTCCTGGTGGGAGAAATAAAAGTAGGGAAATAAATTGTAAAATTTCCTTTAAAATTAAAAGTGTCCCTGCAGATAAAAGTTGGTGAATCTTCACAGCCAGTAATAATTAATTAGTTAACTGGTTAGTTAGAATTAGTTAGACTATAGTCATAAGAAGTACTTAGTGTATTTACTGGTTAGAGATTTATCTTGTATATTATTATATTGTCTAAAAAGTATGGCGGAGCTGGCAAAATTTAGATCAGCTGCTGTGCTCACCGCAAAGGAGATGGGAATGGATGGTCAAATTTTAATTCAATATGTAACGGCTGAATGTGATAAATATATTGAAAGGGAAGATAGAAAGGTAGCTGAAGAGAAGAGGTTACAAATTGAGGCTGATAGAGAAATTAAGAGGCTGCAGATTGAGGCAGAAGAAAAACGACAGCAAAGGGAGGCAGAAGAAAAACGACAGCAAAGGGAGGCAGAAGATAGAAGGTTGCAAAGGGAGCACGAATTACGACTAAGGGAGCTGGAATTACAAGGCCAGGCTCCTGAAAATGGTGCCAGCCCTTTTGCCTCAGATGCTACGCCCAGTCTGGGAGCCTCAAACTCAGCTATGGGGTTTCATTTAGACCATTTTGTTGAAAAAGACGATGACATAGAGGGGTACCTAGGACGTTTTGAGTTATTAGCTACTACATATGGGTTAGAGAGAGAGAGGTGGAGCTTAAAGCTATCACAGGGATTGAGAGGTACTTCTTATGAAGTATTTGCCAAAATGAACAGGGAAGACCAAGACAATTATGACATGTTAAAGCAGGCTTTGTTATTAAGGTACGAGAAGAATGGTGAATTTTATCGTAAGAAATTTAGAAATGCCAAACTGTTGTCTGGGGAGACATACCACCAATTCTCTGCTAGACTAGAAACCTATTTGGAGAAATGGACGGCTCTGGGGAAGACCCAAGATCTTAAGGAAATGATCATGATTGAGCAATTGAGAGAGTCCATGGCTCCAGACATGAGAAAATTTCTCATGGAACAAGGTGCAGAGAAGTTGGGGGAAATTTTAAATGTTGCTGAGAGTTATCAGGCAGCCCAGGCAGAGGTAAGTGTTGCTAAGAAGAAGCACATAGACAATTTTAAAGCTCCACAGCAATTTAATAAATTTGATAATAGAGAGCAGGGAAATAAAGGTAGGACAAACTTTGAGCGGCCAAGAAATGACTATCGCGACAGAAACTCACAGTTCAATGACCAAAAGTTCAATGAAAGAAAACCGTTGAACCAAGGAAAAAGATGGTGTAAATGGTGCAAGAAGGATAACCATAACACCGAATTTTGTAGAAGGAAACCTTCAAACATTGCTGCAATGAAGTCGGGGACGCGAAGATTAAAGGTTAATCCTAATGGACAACAGGAACCTTATCACCCCCCAGTTTGTGAGGATGTTATTTGTAATGGGGTCACCATAAGGTGCCTTTATGATACAGGTTTGGATTATGATTCAGTTGTGAAGTCTAGCCTAGTGGACCAAAGTCAGTATACCACAGAAACAGTGGAAATACAAGGGGCGACTAAGGACATACCACTCATGACACTTCCCATCGCAAGGATAACGGTGAAAACTCGCTATGTGGAAGGAGAAATCAGAGCAGCAGTGATAGATGAACCAATCTACCCTCTGATATTGGGGTGTAGATACGTCTTCTTGGGGAATCCCGAGAAACCTGTGATCATGGCGACAGTGCAGACCAGGTCACAGAAGAAGGAGGAAGAAGGTGAACCTATAAATGCTCATCCAGAGGAGATGAGGAAGGCGCAGGCTGAGGATAGGACACTCAAGCCCTGTTTTAAAAAATTGCCCAAATGCCACACACCTCCGAGCAAGGGAGAGTACTTTGTGAAGAACAGATTATTATATAGGAAGACAGGAACTAGATCCCCTGGTCACGGACAGTTAGTTCTTCCCAAGATGTATAGGGCAAACTTAATAAGGAGCTTACATGTTGGAAAAGATGGTGACCATGAGAAAGTCGGTACCATCTGCCAAAAGATTGCTCGAAGATACTATTGGCCCGACGTAACTGTCGATGTTGAAAACTTTGTAGAAGCATGTGGCGTATTTCATGAGGGAACACCCACAAAGGGAAAATATGTGCAGGACCTAGAAACGCCACGGGGCAACTTTAGGCCTGAAAGGAAAACTAATTATACTCGGGTAGACAAAGTGGAATGGGAGCCCCCTTTTCACACCCAGTCTTCACTTGAATGGATTAACATGGCCACTATGCGAAGAGTACAAAGAAGAAATTTTACCCAGGATAGGATGACAATCCCTCGGTCAGACTTATATAAACTGGAAGAACAGACAAGAGAGCGAAGATCTCTCATAAGCAATCTAAAGTGGGGAGACAAACCCCAGAAAAAAATTGGTAGTGGTCGATTTGTGAGTGATGATTCTAGGAAGAAAAGTCCTCATTATAGAGCTTCTAATGGACGGGACCCGATGGGTTCCATGAAAAATAAGTATGATAAATTAAAGATCCAGATGTAGCTTTATTAAGGACCTGGACAGATGAGAAGGCGGAAGAGACTGTTACCTCATCGTATCAATATGTGAACGAACTGACCACTCGTTTGAAAGCTGGATGGAAACTGGCAAATGATAATTTGAAACAAGCCAGGAAGAAACATGCAGCATATTTTAATAGGAAGGCAAAGGACAGGGAACTGGCAGTCGGAGAGAAGGTGCTGCTTCTACTACCCGGAAGCCAGAATAAATTACCAATTGGTTGGCAAGGTCCATATACGGTTCTAGAGAAGGTGTCTAGAACAAACTATAAAATTGACAAAAAGGGGAAGGAGAAAGTTTATCATGTAAACCTGTTAAAGAAGTATCTGGACAGACCACTCCAGGAAAGCACCCCCTTATTGACCTTGGCTATTGCAACCCAGATGCAAAAAGAACCACTCACCTCACATGAATACCCATTACATCCTTGTGAAACCGCAGCACAGGTAAAAGTCAGTAAGCACCTGACTAAAAACCAGAGGGAGAGAGTTCAACAGGTTCTGGAGGAACATACAGATGTATTAACAGATAAACCAGGCCATACAAATTTGCTACAGTATGACATGAAACTGGTAGACTCAAACCCAATCTGTATGAGAGCCTATTCTATTCCGTTCGCGAAAGAGAAGGCATTGAAGGAAGAAATAGAGTATTTGATGAAGGAGGGGATTATTTCGCACAGTGAATCATCTTTTAGTTCTAGTGTCGTTTTGTTGAGAAACCGTCTGGGGAACACAGACTGTGCATAGATTACAGGAAACTGAATGCTGTCACAGAAGGACAAGTGGATCCATTACCAGACACAAAACAGTTATTTGCCAGACTGAACAAGGCAAAATACTTTTCAAAGGTGGATCTTAGTAAAGGCTATTACCAGATCCCAGTGAAGCCTGAAGTGAGACCTTATTTGGCTTTTAGCACTTCGGATGGACATTATGAATTCAATATGCTACCATTCGGACTGAAAAATGCTCCGAGTGTGTTTTCAAGGATGATGCGAAAATTGTTGGATCCCCTGAATAACCCATGTATCACGAATTTCATGGATGATATTCTCGTCGCCACAGAGACATTTGAAGAACACATTGAAGCTCTGGAGATGTTGTTTGATAGACTTCGGGAGGCGAATTTGACTGCTAGGCCAACAAAATGTTGTATTGGATGTAAAGAGTTGGAATTCTTGGGGCACACTGTATATCAGGGTAATATGACCCCTGATCCTAAGAACTTGGAAAAACTGCAGAGAGCACCTAGGCCACAAACAAAAAAGGACGTGCGATCATTCGTGTCGTTATGCGGATTTTATCAGAAATACATCAAAAATTTTAACGCTATTTGTGCTCCTCTGACTGATCTGACTCGCAAGGGACTTCCAGATAAAATTATTTGGACTGCACAATGTGAACTAGCGTTCCAAGAGTTAAAGGAAAAACTCACTAGCAAGCCTATTCTCAAACTGCCTGATTTGACACAGGACTTTGTCTTAAGAACCGATGCAAGTAATGTGGGACTCGGAGGGGCTTTGTTGCAAAGATCATCTTCACCTGATGGGGAACTTAAACCAGTCGCTTATGCAAGCCGCAAATTGAATAAGGCGGAACAAGGATACTCCACAAGCGAAAAAGAATGTTTAGCATTAATCTGGGCAATAAAGAAGTTTCAAATCTATCTGTATGGTAGGACTTTTGTGGTGGAGACGGACCATCAGCCTCTCGTGTTCTTGTCTCAGGCTAAGCATGAAAACGCAAGATTGCTGAGGTGGTCTTTGTTGCTTCAACCTTATCAGTTTAGTATCCAATATATCCCAGGCAAATTGAATGTCGGTGCAGATTTCCTCAGTCGGCACCCCTGTGATCAAAATTAGAGTAGTGGCAGACGTGAGGAGTAATTTTACCTATGTGTATCGCTGGTTTTGGAACTTGCCATAGGCATGTTTTCAAGTGGGGAGATGTGTAGTGAAATTGACAGAGATACAACGGTAAAATATCTCCAAAGATAACATGTAAGGATAAAAACATAATGCGTAGGCTGCGAATAGTACATGATCGCCTAGACCGCGGGTCATCATCCTCCATAAAAATTGACTTGCTAGACAGGAGGGGAACGGCGGATCAAAAAGGAAAAAAATATGACTGGAAAGATTGCGTGAGACTAGAAAGGCTAAGGAGACGCAATTGGGGGGGAAACGGAGAAAAGTCACGTTTCCCAAGTTGACATAAAAGTAAGCAACTCGACAGAAGGGACCATAGATATGTTACGCCACAGTCATTTATTGGACGCTTTTGCGATACCAGGCTTTTGATTTGAATTGAGCGGCTAAAACGCAGATGTTTGGAATATTACAAAATTTAAAAAGTACTTTTTTCTTAATATTAATGTTAGGAATATAAAAATTAGCTGGCCGGATGGCCCATTCTGAGCAGTGAACTAATATGTTCTTAATTTTACAGACGGATAGATAATATTGAAGATAATGACAAAAGACAGTGTTGTTCACATCATCGACAGACTGTATTGAATAAAAAGTGTCGCTATTTGCACAAAAAAACACGACCTCGAGACGCAGGTGTTCAAATCTACGTAGTATGGAAGAGAGGGATTTTGTGGTGGCTGTGTCTAAAAATAACTTTTAACGACAAAATTTTGGAGGGGAGAGAAAGGTTGGTTCAAAAATCAAGTACATTTTTGTAGAAACACAAGTAGAGACGGACAGACTAACAGATAACCATCCATACTTGACTGAAGCATGACTGAAATGACTTTAGGGTAGGAAATTTGAATTTAAAATAAACCTAGGCAGTGATTGGCCACAGACAATCATATTATTAGCGCTCAGACGCGAAAGTGGGGCCATTCTTCAATAGTTGTTCAGTGATAGACACAGATTTTAAAGTGTGGTGATTTCCATATGAAAGAAGTTTAGGGACGCCATACTATAGCCAGCAGCTCAGCTGAGTTTTGCTAGCAATTCTGTGTTATTTATTCATAATCTGGTAAGATTGAAATTATTTCTTTATATATTTTGAATATTGTTTCATGTTCGAGTGATTTGATACTGCCATATCGAAATCTAGCCTTACAAACAAGTAGGGATTTGCTCTAGACCCCCCCCCGCCCTAGTCAGGGTCTAGGGACCAACAATGTACATAAACTCCAGCAGGGGTTAGGCAAGACAGATCAAGTGTTGAGAATAATGAAACATATTACCTATCCTCTTTTAGGGCAGACAACTAATAAATATTTTTCAGAACCTATAGTCTGGGAGGATCTATCTGATGTAAAACCACCATGGTAAATGTGCTGTTTGGTCAGAGAGATCTGACCTGTCTGTATGATGTGGTTGTTGTGTCAGTGTTGTGTCCAGACGTGGGTAGAGAATAGATTTTGTCACATGGCCCATACTTTGATTGCAGAGCTGTGAGTTTCTGTTGTCAACCAAGCAGTGTCTATTCAGTTGGTGACTTACTCGAGTGTATCTGTGCAGTACTTGTGACAGAGACCACCATTATTGCCCGCCAGCACGGAGAGGTGGGACCACCAGATTTCAGCACCAGAGCTACAACTACAAGATGAGTGAGCCTCTGGTCTGCTGGACATTGACCAACGCTTTGTAGTTACTAATATCCCCATAAAAATTCCCACCATTTTCTGGACACTGTGTAGTCAATATAGACAGGTGTGATGAGGCCACCCCAACAGCACAAACATTAACTATCCTCCCAAGTAGATGACTACTAGAACATTTTAATAAAACTAACTAGTATAGATTATGATATAATATTTTCCATCCATGCATTATTTTTTTCTTTTTCAAATAATCACCTCTAAAAAAATCCTTTTACAAGTTTTCTGGTCAAAACCCTAAAAAAAAAATTGGATCCAAACAAAAATTAAATGTTAAATAAAATTCTAATAATTCTAATCAAAAAATTTTACCACAATTACACACCCCGTACAATGAACGTGATAGTAAAGTTCAGTGTACTATTTAAACATTATGTTTAAGAAATATGTAGTTAGCCCTTCTGTGTGACTATTCCCTATCATAATAATCTGTGGGTGTACTAAAATTATCTTCTATCGACACCAAATTAAATCGTCACAACACCACATTACATAAATCATATTTACCACCCTAGAACAATTTATATATAAAACCTATCACGCCCTACAACACCTGACCCCCCACCACCTCCCCCTATATATTGTGACTCGATTACGTCCTCCCCTTCCGCAACAACATCCCCAACCCCCCCAATTAAGAACCCCACCACCTGCCTTCTCTGCCAACCCACTCGACCAGTGGACCCCAACCCCGTAACCCCCAAACCAAGGGGGGGGCGCACATATACACGTGGTCACTCCCCAACCATCCACACAGGGGTCTCTCACATGAGGATATCCAACCCAAAACAGATCCCGTTACTACAATACACCAAAAGACCCCATCAATTCCAAACACTCAAGGGCACCCACAGCAAAACTTTCCACAGACACAACAATTCATAACAAGCAACATTACACACTAGCATTACAACACAGCACAAACAGCCAGCGGTCATTCACAATACCAGATCAACAAAACCACCGCCATACGGAAAAACTCCGAGAAACCTTCAATTTCACCAACATCTGCCACCTACCCCCCGAGCTAGTCCCGCACGAAGCCCGCCCATCAACGAGCGTAACACAAGACCCCAACAACCTTTTGTGCCACCTGAGATGAGGGCCATCATCCTACCCACACAAGTCAGACGTACTTCCCACCACAGCACAATTCAACTATTGACCACCAACTACAACCACAAGTTCACTACCATACACCATGTAGCTGTCAGAGCTGCAGACCAACAGCAACACAACAATCAAACAATCACAAGGTATAAAAAATTAAACCTCAGCAATGCCTGGAGGGTGCCTTACCAACGCGCCCCTCCGCAGCATCATGCCCCACGCATCAACCAACACAACAACACAAGCTGCAGCCACGCATGGACGCCCTACGACCAGCACAAGTCGCTGGACCACCCCCCCCAGACCGGATCCAACCCATCAACCCTATCATTCCACCACCCTACCCCAAAAGACACCCCGCTCCCTCGCCCGAACCGCCCACCCCCCTACGCCCCCCACCCCCCACCCCACCCTCAGCCCCCCCCCACCCCCCACCCCACCCGCCCACGCCCTGGCCCCTCCCCCTGCCCCCCCCCCCCCCCCCCCCAGCCCCCCCCCCCCCACCCCCCCCCACCTCCTCCCCCCCACCCCCCCCCCCGCCCCCCCACACCACCCCCACGCCCCGGCTCCTGACCCGCACCCCCCCCTCCCCCCGACCGGCACCCCCCACCAAATACCACCCCTACGCCCCACCCGCACCCCCCCGCCCTCCACCCCCCCCCACCGTGTTCAGTGTCCCCCCCCCCCTCCCCCCCCATCCCCCCCCGCCCCCCCACCACTCTAGCACCAGTTTCCCCACCACGCCCAAACTACCCCCAACCCCCCACCCACCCCGCACCTCACCCCCCCCGGCCGAGCCCACCCCCCCGCTCCCCCCCCCCCCCGCCACCCCTCCCGCCCACCCCCCCCCCCCCCCCCCAGCCCCCCCGCCATCAGCCCGCGCCCGCGTCCTACCCCGGCCCACCCCCCCGGCCCCCCTCCCCCCCCCCCCCCCCGGCCCCCCCCGCGCCCCCACCCAGACCCAACCCACCCCCTCCCCCCCCCCTCTGTCACCAACCCCATATGTAAAGAGTAAACCAAAAATCACATCCAGAAACAAACCAAGATACACCACACAACAGAGCCGAAATAGTAACTAAGTACACTAGGGACACATAATACAGTATCAAAATAAGAATTAACGAAACCGTCCGAGCAAACCTCCAACCCGGCCCTCCTATCCATCCCTTTGACGCAGGGACCTTCAGACGCACCACCAACCCCCCCCCCCCCCACCACACCCACCCCAAGCCCAGATCCGACTGCCACTACCCCACCTAGACGCAAACCCCAAAACCAAAGCACCGCTGACTCCCAGGACCAACCCTGAAAAACCCAACCTAAAACCCCCCCCCCCCCCAAAACCCCCAAAAAAACCCAACCTACTCCAGTTCGCCACCTGTCATGGGCGGAGCCCCAATCCTCTGCCTAAGGAATACCCCACACCCCTACCTCCTTCTCGCCTCCAAGCCGCCAACCGAGCCCACAACCCCTCAAGCACATAAATCATCTTGTGTACTTTTTCTTAGGGGTTAAGTAGATAATTTCGTAAAGCTCACCATATCCTCCGAATGTCCTAATTAAGCAGTTAGATTCCCCGTAACCGCAAGGAAGTCCCCTTTGACGAACGCAACCGACCTCCCGGTCCACCCCAGCACCCTTGGTCGTTCTCCGCACATAGGTGTGTCTTCCGTCGCACATACACCAAACATCGCCCCTCCCAGAGGTGTAGTTAGGACCCCTCCCCAGCTCACTGTCTTGGGCTCGGGCTTCGCAGTCTGAAGGGCGGGCGTTCAATGCATTGGGGGTCCCGTGACTCATTTGTTCCGGTAAGCGGCATCCCCCCCCCCCCTTCGCCCCCCCGCGCCTACCCCTTCGCCCTCGGCGTGTAAGGTCCGGCCGGCGCGGCCGGCTCCGCCGCACCCCCAGCCTCGCCTTTGTGTCATTTTCATACCGCAATATACATGGTAAAAGTATAATGAATACACATTCCTGCTCTCCTCCCCCATTAGAAAGAAAGGAAAACATAATGAAGCATAGGAGCAACCATTACAGATTCCCCCCCCACCCCTTTGAGGAAACCTACGTCAATACACTTGCAATTGCAGCACTGGTTGTTGTAGATGGTTTTTTTACTTGATAAGGTTGCCAGTCCTGTGTACAACCTCGTGTACATAATAAGGTTGCCAGTCCTGTGTACAACCTCGTGTACATAATAAGGTTGCCAGTCCTGTGCACAACCTCGTGTACATGATAAGGTTGCCAGTCCTGTGTACAACCTCGTGTACATAATAAGGTTGCCAGTCCTGTGTACAACCTCGTGTACATAATAAGGTTGCCAGTCCTGTGTACAACCTCGTGTACATGATAAGGTTGCCAGTCCTGTGTACAACCTCGTACATGATAAGGTTGCCAGTCCTGTGTACAACCTCGTGTACATAATAAGGTTGCCAGTCCTGTGCACAACCTCGTGTACATGATAAGGTTGCCAGTCCTGTGTACAACCTCGTGTACATAATAAGGTTGCCAGTCCTGTGTACAACCTCGTGTACATGATAAGGTTGCCAGTCCTGTGTACAACCTCGTGTACATGATAAGGTTTCCAGTCCTGTGTACAACCTCGTGTACATGATAAGGTTGCCAGTCCTGTGTACAACATCGTGCACATGATAAGGTTGCCAGTCCTGTGTACAACCTCGTGTACATGATAAGGTTGCCAGTCCTGTGTACAACCTCGTGTACATGATAAAGTTGCCAGTCCTGTGTACAACCTCGTGTACATGATAAGGTTGCCAGTCCTGTGTACAACCTCGTACATGATAAGGTTGCCAGTCCTGTGCATAACCTCGTACATGATAAGGTTGCCAGTCCTGTGTACAACCTCGTGTACATGATAAGGTTGCCAGTCCTGTGTACAACCTCGTGTACATGATAAGGTTGCCAGTCCTGTGTACAACCTCGTGTACATGATAAGGTTGCCAGTCCTGTGTACAACCTCGTACATGGTAAGGTTGCCAGTCCTGTGTACAACCTCGTACAATGTTAAGGTTGCCAATCCTGTGTACAACCTCGTACATGATAAGGTTGCCAGTCCTGTGTACAACCTCGTACATGTCCTATCTTATGACATGTCTGAGGGAGCAAAGTGTTTATTCTTTATTTGGTAAAATAAGCATAATAAACAGAGACGTACTTAAGTATTTGGCATCCAAAGCGAATCATATCTTTGTCATCTCCCCCCCCCCCCCCCCCCCCCCCCCCCCCCCACAAAGAAAGATATATTATGCTTGCAAGTAGAATTTTTAACAGTGCAGTCCTGTGATAATAGGGTTCAAAAGGCACTCCATCCCCTTTCCTAGCGGTCACCCGGGGCGGACAGCCCCACTCCCACATGTCTTAGTACGCCACTGATAATAAAATATAAATAACAAATTTAGCATAACATGTAAGGTGTAAGTTGAACAATTCTTAAGTGTAAGAGGTTTTGAGTGCTCACGAACCGATCGCTTGTAGATTTAATATTTTCAGACTTTTAGTCAGCCTATCATTTCTATTCTTTGTTTTCTTTTGTGTCTAGACATTACAGTGTACTAGTGCCCTATTGATTTCTTTCTTTCTTACAATGCCTGCCTTGTAGCCATGTTCGTTTATCACTTATTGATCAAGGGCTTCGGGTTTCATCGTCACCATCATCATCATTTTTATTTGCGTTCCTTACGGAGCATGGGGTCCACCACTGCAGCTAGATCTGCAGGAAGTCTGCACCAAGTAGTCACGTGTTCTTGTAGCGGTGTTTTTTGTGGCTATATGTTTTACATGATGAGATTGCCAGCCTCCATACACAACCTCATGTTAGTGTCACCGTGTACGACATTCCTGAGGGTGCTGTTGTTCTATTTTTGTCATTGTCTCTTCAGAGACCCACGGGAAGTACGCGGGGCCTCGGGTTTCCCACTTTATTTATTTATGCTTTTACTTTCTACACAATACGATTTTACATAACTTTTTTTTTTCCTTTTCTGTCCTCCTATTGGCGAGGCGCTACGTTCAACATAGACACTGGGTCTGTTGGTTATATTAGGGCGCATGTTGAATTATTAAAGACCTAGCGGCCAGGAATAAGTATATTTTTTTACATAACTTTTGGAGCTGACACAAATATTTCGCCACGCATTCCCCAATTAAGTAGTCCCAGCTTCAAATATCAACAGTTGTCAACACCTCATTTATTTATTTCAGACCTGTATGTTTCCAAATTCATGCATTATTCATAACCCAGTTTCCAAAGTTGTCCTCTAATCAGGCAACGACCAACACAGTAAACTTTATGTTCACTCTAAAACATCAATCCTCTTTAATGCTAGAAGATAACTTCCAGACTCCTGCGAAACATTTTTTCAGTTATTTCCACTTATTGAAACACTACGATTATTTCTTTGTAAACTGAAGTCTGATCTTTACTAATTAGGTTTGCGAAATCACTTTCAGGATCTTATTTTTCAGCCAACGCGTTTACAACTGATTGAACAAACGGTTTTTGCATCAGAAGAACTTTCTGAAGTGGGGGCAAAAGACTGTCTTATGGAAGACGAATTCATTCTATTTTCTCAATTCAAAAAGACTTGATATACCCAAAAAATATTTTAAAATGCAGAAATTCTATGGCATCACATTTTCCCCAAGGCATTAAAAATATTAATATCAAAAAGACTTCTTATTTTAATTAAGTCTAACGTTTCTATTCTTAACGTTTTAACAAAGCACTTTTCATTTGTGCTCTTTGGTTTTTTTTTTTTTAGGTGCACGCGCCTCATCTCGAAAATCCATCCGCCTTCCTTGTCCGTACTTCTTTTGTCAAAGTCTGCAAACAACTGTTGTCCTCCGGTGGGGGCGCGGGAAACGGGATCGACTGAAATAGATGCTGATAAACATCCCAGCCAGCTCGAGTACACCAGAGCACGCTTTCATTTCTCTTACAAATCAATTGTCAGTGGTCCCGAGTTTTGAATGTTTCAAATCCACTTACCCTCCTCTGTGCAAAATCCCAAACAAAACATTTCTGAAAGCCGAATAGAATACCGGGAGGAGGAAAGTGTCTCAAGATTGAGGATGCGACTGAAGCAACAGAGGATGGCGGAGGTGGGAAATTGGAATAAAAGAGAAGATGGAAAGGAAAGAGTGCGGGAAGAATCTCTCTTGCTGTTAAGTTTTCCGTTTCGCTTTGCATTCGTCTGGTCGCGCGGTGACAAAACTGTAGTCTTAAAGCTTCTGCGGTCGTGAATTGGATATTGAGAATATTTGCATAGAGGATCCTGCAGAGACAGAGATGAAAATTGAGACGGAATGGCGGCAGACAATGCTACAGAGATAGATCGAGAGCGGCTACTTGTCAAGGATTGTAATTTCTATCTTAGAGAACAACTTGGTTGGGATTTACTGGAAGCATTTATCCCCCCTTCAAATGCTCTTCAGAGCCAGAAAACATGAATTTTTACTCGGAGGTTGCTTGTAGAGAAGTTCATGTCCGGTTTGGAGTGCGGGAAGAAAAGTTAGTTGTCCTGAG
Organism: Oreohelix idahoensis; assembly: GCA_024509875.1. NCBI lineage: Eukaryota > Metazoa > Mollusca > Gastropoda > Stylommatophora > Oreohelicidae > Oreohelix > Oreohelix idahoensis. The sequence continues at coordinate 246,156 of JAMPIV010000590.1, forward strand.
TTAAAAGACTTTGCCGTACAAATGTAACGTTAGCTTTTGAAAGTTGATTATATGAGAAAAAGAGGCAAGGCTAGAGGCCGAGAAAGACGGATAGAGAGCAAGATAAACAGAAAAAGAGCTAGACAGACAGGAAGACCAACATATAAACGGGCTTAAGAAAAATTCTTCTTCTTCTTCTTCGTTCGCCCTGAAAAGGACGGTGGTTGCGTTGTGTCTGTTTACAACGTAGCTGTGATATCTGCACCTTTCGGTCGACACATCAGACTTCTGCACGGCATTTTTTAGGACCGGGTTTGCCTTCCCATTTCGATCCACACAGCTGCAGACTGTTTCCAGGACCACCACGTGGAGGTGGAGTGCGGTCTTGACCAGCTCTGGTTCGCTGGTCCTGACGCAGGCAGTCAAGCTATGAGTCGCTGACTGCGGTCTCTATTGCTGCGTCTTGAGGTCCCAAAGAAAAATAGGCCCACGCATATACAAGTATACACTTACAAGATGGCGTTTATGGGTCTAGAGGTATAAATCTCACTTCAGGGAAAGAAAAGGTAAAGGCAGTCCCATAGCAGATACTGACGTAGGGGAGTGAAGTGTTAAAGACTTCACTATACTAAATCTCATCTTTATGAGGTGGTCTGGCCGATTCTCTTCCTCGCTGCTTTTGCTGTTCGTAACTCAAGAGAAGAGTCAGGTACCTATTTAGAACTGAGTAGACTGGAAAATGGTGCCACGTGATTTCGAACTCGGCAACTTTTCCGAGAAGCAAACGTTATCCCACTCGGCCACCGATCCTCAAAGGAAAAGAAAGGTCCCCAAATCATAGCTGCCTACCTCTGTTCGAAAGGGAAATGAAGATGATGATGATGATGATACAGATAATGATGATGACTGGTGGACCAAATTAACATAAACATACAAAAGCAGAAAAGAAGGAGAAAAAAGACAGCAAAATGGATAATCGTCACAGAACAATAAATCGGCCTTCACACGACATTTAAAATTTCTATATGCAAATACTTGGTTATCCACTTAAACTGGCTTTACTACTTTGTTTCGACAGGCTGCGATTAAACAAAGTAGAAAGTATTGCTGTAACACGGCATCTTTCACCGCCCGTTTAAACACAGGGATAAAATCAGGCTTAGTATGAATGAATGCTATGGCTACAACTGAAGAATCCCATCAATAAAGTATTCATTTACTCTCTTAACCCTACTCGGCATTGTTGGGAAAAGCCTGATCATTTTACTGCTCGTGCTAAGTGAGCCAAATTGATATCTGCGTACGAGCGGCGAACGGAGATGAGAACTTGGTGTCCGTCAGTTTTGACGGTTTCCACAGAAGGTCGTGCGGTGAAAGCATCGATAGGGATTATTTTAGACAAAGTGTAAAGGATATACGTGTAAGATGAAGATATCTCTGAAAGGGGAAATACAACGGCTTTTTAGTTATACTCTATTTTATGCGTCCGACTGGAAGAGTGGTTAGAGGGCTGGCCTCTAACGGCAAAGTTACTGGGTTCAAAACTTGGTAGCTACCCATGCTGTAAATGGGTACCTGGTTCTGCTCTTGAGTTAGTGAAGGCAAAGACAGCGAGGAAACTGAACTGGTCACCCCACCTCTTAAAGCTGGACGTAGTATAATGAAGTCTCTGACATTTCACACCCCTACGGCAGTTTATGTGTCTCACAGCGATGGCGGCGGCGCCGTTAGAATGGTCCCTGGTTCTATTCCCCACGTGAGACTTTCACTTCTGCGATATTTCTGTTGTCTAGTGTTCTGCGTTTTTTGTGCCTTACTTCTTCTTCGTTCACCCTCAGACGTCAACTTGAATATGTTCAAAGAAACCAGTGGTCAGCTTGAGGTTGTTGACATCTCCGTAGAGCTTTTCCAGGAATGGCCCTGGTGATGGCCATATGCGCTTTCTCTGTTATTGGTTGGACCCCTTCGAGGCAGGGGTGCAGCACTCTCACTGCCTGGCGGGACTCCACGGAATAAGCACCACTCTGCTTAATTTGTATTCATTTACATTACTTCATTAAGCTAAGTACGTTGCACTGTTTCATTAAGCATGTAACCCAGTACATCCGATTTCAACAGGCATTTCTGTAAGGTCGCCTTCCTTAGCCCTTGACTGTCCCCAGCCTACCTGCAAGGCAGCAGGTGGTTTAAAATAAGAGTTTTCTTTCTCCTAGACGAACTGCCATCCGAAGCTTACAAGCTTCTTCTACCTGGAATGTAACCCATGTCTGGGGTTTGGGTTGGTGCTGGCCAGAGCATGGTCCACTCGCCGGTTGGTATTGCGCCTGCACCTTAAGGGGTCCCAAACTACTCCCGACCCGGTTATTCCGAGGGGCATTGTGTCGCCACAATAGAAAACTCTGTGGGAACAGGTTCACCTCGTGAAAGTGTTACGATTGCCTGCTATATACTTACATTCGTTAATTTATTTAAGAGACATAAAGCAATGATATATCTGCTCATTTCATGTGAAGAAACAGCTTTTTCCGGGTCCATGCGGCAGCCCCATAGCATCTGCCTCAGCACCGCACCCTCTGGCCAGTTATAACTTTTTAGGTCACAGTCTGCTGGGCAGTTGTGGAGAATGTGATCAGAGGTGTGAATTCCTGTTTTATGTGGACATGAATTAGCGTTCGAAAAGACATACTAAGATGATTACTAAAGACAATTAAATCCATTATCATTATTAATATGATAGGGACAGAAAGAAGTCGATATTCTACATCATACTGCAATCGATCCTCACGCAGAGTCATCATTAACTGACGTGAAGAAAGCCATCTGACAAAGAAGAAGTGGAAGAATCTAAAGATAACCTTCTAGTCTCCTGACAACTATAAGAGTTTCTCGAGGTAACAGAAACTCCATTTGCGTGTACGACACGAAGCTGCATAAAGCTAACCGCAATTTATCATCTGAAGACCTCACTAATGATTTGCCAGTTATTCACCTTCACATTTTATATAATAACAGATTTTTAAAAGCAATTTAATCTCTTCAGAACTCTTGTAACTTCTGCAAGACAATATTTGTGCTAAGTGTGGCATTTTCATTTTCTTTCATATTTAAATGCAGATGGATCAAAGAAAACAGCCCGTCTCTTACTCAAATAGTCGTAGTTGTTCAGCCATTGATTCTAAAAGCAGACATTTCTAATGTCGATCAAAGCCGGAAGCGAAGAGTCAACTTCAAAATGGCGGTTTCCTATAGCATTCTGGGCTGATTCCGGAAACGCGAACTTCCCAGCAGACATCAGTTCAAACGCGCATGCGCTGTGATTTAAGGGGCGGGTCGTGACTCGGAAAGGGAACCTGATGAAAGGAGCAATAAAGTTTGTTTTTCAAAGTTGGAAATGGTTTGTACAGGACCTCGGAATGCGATAGTACATTTCCGGTCTATGCCTGATGGAATAAATGAAGTCCGAGAAAACAGATAAAGAGAATATGGAGACGGGTACGTCAGTTTAGCTTCGTGAGTCAGTTCTGATGGAAGGTGAAAAAAGGTAGCGCCATAGCAGAAACCAGGGCTGTGGAGTCGGGAGTCGGAGTCGTTGAGTCGGTCGTTTTTTAATGCAATTGAGTCGGTGAAAAGGTCCGGAATCAGAATTTTACGCCAGATGACTAGTAAAATACTGTAGTCGGAGTAGGAGTTAGACGATTTCAGGAGTTGCAGTCGGAGTCGGAAAATCTTTTGGCCGACTCCACAAGCCTAGCAGAAAATGCCGTAGGAGTGTGACGTACTAGAGACTTCACCATACTGTGAAGTGATCGATTCCATTTCTCGTTGCCCCTGCCTTCCCTAACTAACTAGCAGAGTTAGGTAGCTATTTACAGCTGGGAAGATTGCAGCGTAACACTACTAAGTTTCGATTGTGATGGAAGACTGCACAAGAATATCTTGTTAATATCATTGGAATTGATATTTGAGGTGAACACATTAATACATAGAGAAAGAAACCCTAGGCCAGCGAGAAGCAAATAAATAAACACATACAGGCAAATAGCAAGCAAACTTAAGTCAGACAGAAGGGGGACATTAGACAAAAAAATTCTTAGTTGGCTGTGCGTCCTTCCACGACTGATACTCACAGCGAGCCGCTAGTTCGGCTGGTCCTAGGTTCGATTCCTATTGCTCCTATTACTTTTCTGTCGCCTAGTGGCCTCTATCGTATCTAACAAGAATAACCAGACCACATGGTCCTTTTTACTTGAACATGTGCCCTAATGTAACCGACGGACTCTGTGTTTATGTTGAACGGAGCGCTCCTCGGCAAAACGAGGCAACATTTTATTTTATTTTCTTTAAAATCCTGTGAAACAGTGCCCGCGATTCGCATAAATTCGTTTATTTATTTTAGAGACATAAAGCAACGATAAATCTGCTCGTGGCATATATACACTAGAATGATACGTACATACACAATTACAATTAAAAATAATGATATTCTTCTTCTTCTTCCTCGTTCGTCCTGAAAAGAACGTTGGTTGCGTTGTGTCTGTTTACACCGGAGCTGCGATATCTGCGCCTTTCGGCCGACACATCCGACTTCAGCACGGCATTTTTTGGGACCGGGTTTGCCTTCCCTCTTCGATCCCTACTCTCTCAGCCAGACTGAATGATGCAGCCTGTTTCCAGGACCACCACGTGGAGGTGGAGTAGGGTCTTGGTCAGCTCTGGTTCGCTGACCCTGACGCAAGCAGTCAAGCTATGGGTCGCTGACTGCATTCTCTATTGCTGCATCTTTGGGTCCCAAATAACGATATAAAGGAAGAAGTCAGAAAATAACTAGCAAAATAGAAGATTGCACTGAACTTATGTAAGCCGTCATTTGCTTGAGAACTACTGTTGTCGCTGTTTCCTGAATGTGCTGTTTTCCAAACTTCAAACGTCTTCTTCCTCTTCTTCTTTGTTCGCGCTCAAATAACCACATCTATGTCTCTTATAAAGCTGGCAGCCCGTCTCAGGCTTCTCTCGTCACCATACAGTTTCTCCATCATCTGGGTTGAAGAAAACCATGCCGCCACCCTGCTTCTCTCGTGGATCTGGCAGTTCTGGAGCACGTGTTCTACTGTTTGTTTGTCCTCCCTACATGGACACATATCTGTCTGTCCGATTTTCAATTTGTTGAACAGATGGTATTTGAGTCTGCTATGGCCGGTTCTTAGTCTGAAAATTATCCCTTGATCTCATCTTGGTAATGTATAATATGGTTGTGCAGTATCGGACTCTGGGTGTTCCTTATGTCATTTATCTCCATAGTTATTTCTGATCATCGCTTTTCTAAGCTTCAAACTGAGTCCTAGTTAAGAAATGCTAGGACTTCTCCCAGGCCGTTAAAGCATCATCATCATTACACTACAGTTTCCCGAGTAGCATGAGCCTCGAACAAATTCATGCCAAGCCATCCTGCCCTGTGTCATCCATTCAAGTCTTCTTTACGCCTTCCTGTAAGGAGACAAGTATGGTGGTGGTCCCGTCTTCCATAACGACCTAAAAGAAAATGATAATGATCACTCACACTATTTGGTCTCTTTTTTAAAAAAAAAAAATGAAATTTTGCTTTTTTTCGGCGAGGCGCGACCGTTCAACCTTGACACAGGTCCGTCGGTTATATTAGGGCGCATATAAACGACCTTGTGGTATGATATAGTGTAGGTTACCTCTTACTTAGAAACACAGTAAGTGACCTCGTCATTGCGCTGAGAGACACCGCAAGACACTGGAGAATTAACACGTATTTATTCACACAATTTTCGTCAACTATCTCGTCACTCTACGAAAGGTAGAGATAAAAAGAGTCTTATATCAGATACTTCCGTATGAGAGTGAAGTGTTAGAGACTTCACTACACTAGGTCTCAGCTGTATATCATGTTTCGTGACTGGTCGCCTTCTTCTCCGCCTTTTCCTTCCCTAACTAAAGAGCAGAATTAGGTACCCATTTACATCTGGGTAAACTGAAGCGAGAAGCTATCACATTTCGAACCTAATAACTTTGCCTCGAGAAGCAAACTCTCTGAACACCCTACCAATCTATGTTCTAGTCTACGGAAAGAAAACTTTATTTTTCTAATTCATTATCAAGTAACTCGAGGTTTCATAAATTTTTACTTTGAATCGGCACACTCGCTTAACAAATCCAACCCCGTCATCTGCAGAGGATGTGTTAATGAGGAAAAACAGATCACGGTATGCTTCCAGATCCCAGACATATGTTTTTCTATAGTTGTTAAATAAAAGGGCAGCGAAAACACGGTTTGTTAATGAGTTTCCCAGACACAGAGCGCATAAAATCTTGGTAAATGAAAATAGAGTCGTTCGACGCTGTACAGGAACGTTATTTCTGGGGTACGAAAAAAAAAAAAAAATTGGTGAACTGTGATTGTGAACCTCTTTATTAACAAATATCTCCGCTAGAGGGAGTGAAATTTGAGTGGGAGGAGGAAAGATGGAGAGGAGTAGGAGGAGGTGGCGGGGGACAAATTAAAACGTAAGATAAGAACTATGTCAAGGAGTTCTTGTTGAATGCTTGAAATTCTCTACAGGAACTTTATAACTTGGGATTAGATCTGTCATACTTCGTAGGAATTCAATTTTACGACATGTAAGGTCTAACTTTTCTTCTTCACGTGACTTCGCTTAGGAGGTTGTCGTTGCTGTAACCATGTTGACCTGTTTGTTGTGCGTTGTCATGTACTGTTGCTTTCGCTCCATTCTTGTTTAAACCAAAAAAAAAAGGTAAACGTTATTCCATAGTAGACGCTGCTGTAACGGATGAAGTATTCAATATATACTACTGGACAAAAGTTAAGGGCCGCCATTCAGTTTAGACACGGTTTATATAATTCTTCCTGAGCAGGGTCGATTTTCCAAATGTCCGGTAGCTTGAAATCTCTCAAGAAGTCTCTGAATGGTAGAGTGGGACACTGCTAAACGTCTTGCAACATGACGAACAGATTGACCATCCTGAATCCATGCCATGGCTCGACCACGGTCTACAGTGCTGAGACTTCTCCTTGGTGGCATGGCTAATGCAGTGATCATTTCGATCACTTGTCATACTGATTTATTGCATACCAACGGTGAACACTCTTTACCGATGATCATTTTCCACGTGCATTCAAATTCAACTCACTTTTACACCTTTTTAACTAGTGGGGCGTGTTGCAAAAACCATGAGTTTTTGCAGCAACAATGGCAATTTTCACGGGCGGGTTAAAGTGACCCAGTTTTTGGACATTTAAAAAAAAATTAACCTAGTGCACACAGAAATGTATACACATTTCTCTGAGCCCAGTTTTAATGACATTTTCACTTGTCTTTACAGTTTGCCAATCAATTATATAAACCTTGTCTAAATTGAATGGTGGCCCTTAACTTTTGTCCAGTAGTATATAAGGTTTCAGCTGTCTTTGCCTTGTCTAATTCAGGAGCAGCGTTAGAGCGCTGATGTCTCACGACAAAGGTTTCGGATTTGATTCACGGTATCGACACGCTCCAGTCTACCGAGCTGTGAATGGGTACCTGTCTTTGATTTTGAGTTAGGGAAGACAAAGACAGTGAGAAAGGGAACTGGTCACCTCCATCTCTCGATGCTGGACCTAGTATAGTACAGTCTCTAACAACTCACTCTCCTACGGCAGTATCTGACATAGGCCTACCTTTACCGTTATCTTTTCAATTCAGGAGCAGAGTCAGAGACCCATTAACAACCAGGTAGACTGGAGCATAACGATACCAGGTTTCGCACACGGTATATTGCCTCAAGGAGCAAATGCCCATTCTTTATGTTTAAAAAAAAAATCCAGATTCTTCTGTAAGTACAGCATCTGATCTATTTCTTCTTTCTCTCCAGCCACATCTAGTGTTAGCTAACCTGTTACATCATAATCGTTACCTTTCAGCCAGGGCCGGATTAAGAATTCCGGAGGTCCTAGGCTAATTTGGGGGCCCTCTCCAATCTTCTAGCAAGTAAAACTAGAAAAAAAAACTAATTGATTTCAGATAAATGTTTTAATTAATATATAACAATATGTAAAAAAAAAAAAAAGTCCCTAGATTTTTTTTTAATGTAGTGGGGCCCTGCAAAGAAAATATAAAAAAAAAAGGAAAACAGCGGGGGTAGAAGTAACTAATACACTAACTGTTGTACAGATACTATTACCCTGCACGCACCAGCGTACTAACGTGCACGTGCCGTTGCTCTATAGCTCTGTGCGTTATGACTCCTTTGCTCTTTTTCGCGGAGGACCATGTAAGCCTGGGGCCCTAGGCCCGTGTTTAGTGGGCCTAATGAATAGTCCGGCGCTGCTATTTTTTGTCAATATAAATTTTCACGCTATTTTGCCAATCTAAATGGTCAAGGTATTTTGTCAATTTAAATGTTGTGACGATACGGTTGTGCGATCTCAAGTCCACTCCTGCAGGTTTGCATTACATTCCCGTGCGAGAGATATTTTCTTATTTTTCTCTCCCCTGTTATTATTATGTGGCATATTTTATGCAGCATTATATACTCTCTATGCTGGATCTACTAGGGTGAAGTCTCTAACACTCCACTCCCCTACGGAAGTATCGGCCACGGGACTATCTTTAATTTTCACATGTTTGCTTTGAGCCGATTCCAGACAGAACTATAATAACGCCATGTAATTTGACCGATCAGCTACTGGTTTTCGCTTCATTCGCCTGGCCACATTTGATAGAGACGGTCATCCCTATTGATCCATCTGAACGAGACGGTCCAGGTGGCTAGCGACTATCCCTATGTTTTCACAAGACGGGAGATAATGAGGTAATCGCTTCGGATGTACATTCTGTATCGAGATTACATATACATCTGTCTGGAAACTCAAAATTTGCAGACGATGGCATCGCGGCAGTATCAGTGCACAACATTTGTTTGTGAAGATAGCACAAGACGCCGGCGGAAGTCTGACGCAACGATATGAAGAGGTCACGTGTGGAAATTAAATTTAATAATTTGAAACACGTGAGGGTATTTTTGAATTTGAAGCACCCCTACCCACGTAGTGCTGAACGAGATTCGATTGGATTGGGTGATTTGAGAGGCCGGAATATACAATGTAACTCACTGGAAATTTAGGCGGAAACACAGCTGGAATTTGAACTGAGGATTGTGAGATATAATGTAGTGAAATCAAAGTCAGTACACACAATGCAGCGCAAACGTCAGACTAGCGGCTCCTAAAAGCCAGAAAGAAAAAGGAGACATTGGACTTAGAAATTCCACAACTATAAGTAACATCCACCCTAACCGCCTACAGTAGAAGAGAGTGTGGAGAAGGCTTTCGTCATCACAGAATTGATGAACCACAGCTGCAGGACTCAGCTAGAGTTAAGTTTCTTGAAAATAAATGAAAGCAACAGACTTTTAATAAATTCTCACTTAAGTCTCCGTGCCGAAAACTTGTATCTAAATTTCACTAATCTTTCCATATTTATTTTAACTGTTAAAGACTAATTCGTTACTAAAATTGTTACATGTTGTTTTAAAACTAAACAATCATAGTCGCTTCAGTTTTAAATGGATGAAAGCAAACGTGTGAGCAAGAATATTATATATATATATATATATATATATATATATATATATATATATATATATATATATATATATATATATATATATATATATATATATATATATATATATATATATATATATATATATATATATATATAATAATAGCCCCTTCAGTCATAACTGACTATGGGAATGCGCCCCTGAGGTGACAGCCCTCAGCTGCTTATTTTCCTGGTGCTCCTTTCGACGTTTTCTCCTCACCTCTGCTTCTTGTGTGAGCCTCTCTTCGCCCAATCTGAGGTGGCGCCGTAAATAGCATCGCCACTTAGTGCGATCGGCAGCTTTATCCTCCCATGTTGCTGGATCCATGTCCAGTGCCCTCATATCTCTCTTGCACACATCTTTGAACCTCAGCTGTGGTCGCCCGACTGTTCTCTTGCCCTCTGCTAATTGTCCGTAGAAGATATCTTTTGGGATGCGACCATCATCCATGCGGCGAACATGGCCAAGCCAGCGAAGTCTGCGCTGTCTAAGAAGCGTATACATACTTTGAAGGCCAGCACGTGACAACACCTCGACATTTGTCACTTTATCTTTCCACGAGATGCCGAGGATGCGGCGTAGACACCGCAAATGGAAGGTATTGAGCCTTCTTTCTTGCTTAGCATAGGTCGTCCAGGTCTCGCTGCCATATAGGAGTGTGCTGGTGACGCAGGCATTATATACCGCAGCTTTGGTCTTCATTGTGAGTTTAGAGTTTCCCCAAACATGCGATGTGAGGCGGGCAAAGGTAGCTGCAGCTTTGCCAATGCGGCTGTCGATTTCTGTATCCAGTGAGAGTTTGTCATTGATGGTAGACCCTAGGTATGTGAAGTGGTGCACCACTGCCAATTCATAGTTATCGATAGTGATAACTGGTGCAGCACCCACATCCTGACTCAGCACATTCGTTTTCTTTAGACTTATTGTGAGGCCAAAGTCCTTGCATGCTTTAGTGAAGCGATTCATCAAGCTCTGAAGCTCCTGTTGGCTTTGAGTGATGACTGCAGCATCATCAGCGAACAACAAGTCTCTTATAGTAACCCTTCTGATTTTTGTTTTTGCCTTCAGCCTTGAAAGATTAAACAGACGGCCATCTGACCTAGTGTGAAGGCATATTCCTTCAGTTGCATCTCTGAATGCATGTTTCAAGAGTAAGGCAAAGAAGATTCCGAAGAGGGTCGGAGCCAGAACACAGCCTTGTTTAACGCCACTTCGTATATCAAAGGGCTGTGACGTGCTTCCAGCATATTGGACTGTTCCCTTCATGCCGTCATGGAATGACTTTATCATTTCCAGCATTTTAGAAGGGCAGCCTATTTTCAGGAGGATTTTAAAGAGTCCATCCCTACTAACCAGGTCGAATGCTTTTGTGAGGTCTATAAAGGCGATATATAATGGTCTTTTCTGCTCTCTTGATTTTTCCTGAAGCTGGCGGAGAGAGAAGATCATGTCTGTTGTTGATCTGCCAGCTCGGAATCCACACTGTGACTCTGGATATATGCGCTCAGCTAACTTGTGTAGTCGCATTAAGATGACTTTGGCAAAAACCTTACCAACAATACTAAGAAGAGAGATGCCTCTGTAGTTATTGCAATCACTTCTGTCTCCTTTATTTTTATACAGTGTTACAATGTTGGCATCTCGCATGTCTTGAGGAATAGTTGTCTCTTCCCAGCACTGGCACAGCATCCTATGCAGGGGATGTAATAGCGTGCTCTTACAGCATTTGATTAAATCAGGAGGAATCCCATCACTGCCTGGTGCTTTGCCAGAGGCCAAGCTATCAATGGCCTTGCTGAGTTCCTCTAATGTTGGTTCGGCATCCAGCTCCTCCATAGTTGGCAGACTGTTGATACCATCAAGGGCTGCAGGCGTAACGGTATTGTCTCTAGCGTAAAGCTCAGAGTAGTGCTCGACCCACCTCTCCATCTGCTTACCCTTATCGGTTAGCTTCTCTCCGCTGATGGTTTTTAGCGGTGCCGTCTTACTTTTATGGGGGCCAAGTGCTTTCTTTATACCGTCATACATTTGTCTAATGTTGCCTGTTTGCGCTGCGATCTGGATGCTCTCACTGAGCTGGAGCTAGTAGTCATTTGCACAGCGTCGAGCAGTTTGTTGAACTTTGCTTCTCGTAGCCCTCAGGATCTGTAGGGTTCTGGCACTCGGTGAACGTTTGTATTCATTCATAGCACTGCGCGTAGCTTCAATGACAGGTGCCATCACATCTGATGAAGCATCAAACCAGTCATTTGACTTTGCTGTTTTCTTACCAAAGGTGGCAAGTGCAGTACTTTGAATGGTGTTCCGTAGATGCTCCCAGTTCTCTGTAATAGTATCACCATGCTGAGGGCTACTGAGCACTTTCTCGAAGGTCGCAGTGAATTGAGCGATCATGAAAGGGTCTGACATCTTGCTGGTATCAATGCGTGGTTTCCCTTCATGTCTGACACGATAGAGTTTTCTTGGTTGTGCTCTGATTTTGCAGCAAACCAAGGAGTGATCTGTATCACAGTCTGCACTATGGTACGAGCGCGTGGAGAGCACAGACCTGAGGAGTGGCCTTCTGACGAGAATCAGGTCAAGTTGGTGCCAGTGCTTGGATCGTGGGTGTCTCCATGACACCTTATGCTGGGGTTTTGTCTGAAAGTAGGTGTTGGTCACGCAGAGGTCATGGTGGACGCACAACTCTAAGAGCCGTTGTCCATTTTCATTCATCTTGCCAATACCAAACCTGCCCAGACATGAAGGCCATGAAACATTATCGGCACCCACTCTAGCGTTAAAGTCACCAAGGAGAACAAGCTGTTCTCGCCTGGTTCAACCATTTTAGTTAGCGATTTTTTGACCGCAAAACCTACTCCATGTTCTCTAGCTTTATTAAGATCTTTCCCTTGCCAATAAAATGTGTAGTCCTTCTCGCTCACCGTTCCAGAGCCCGCCAGGCGCGTTTCCTGAAGTGCACTATATCCACCTGAAGTCGTTTAAGCTCATCATTAATTATGGCTGTCTTCCTTACATCGTTTAAATCCTGTAGGTTTTCGGATAGTCCAGTCAACATAGTCCGGACGTTCCAGCATCCCAATCTAAGAGTTTACTTATTTCTATTTTTTCGATAATTGCTTGGTGCAAAATTTTCTGTCCACAGTTCGGGTTTGACCCTAATCCCCATGCACCCAATGGGGAAAGCAGACAGTGGCGGGACAACACCTTATTGACTGGGGGCTGCCCAGCTTGAAGCGGGCGGTAGCTGTCCAGTGAGATCCTGGAACCTCTCCCACTGTCGGAAGTAGCCCCTGGCGCCATGCCCTACGCCAATTGGGCAAAATTGCTTATAACCGGTAACTGCTACTTCTCGTGTTTTGCCGACACCTATAGGGTGAAGCTGGAGTGTCCTCTCCAGGGCGCGAGCTTGGGCAGTTATATGGAGATCAAGCTGTTGCCCATGCAGCATGTTCCCCCTCTCCACACAGCCGGTACATCCAAAGGAACGGCAGTAGCCGATACAGTTTGGTACCAGCCATGTCGCAGGAGTTGCCAGAATAATGTCGAATCGACATTAGACTGCCTTAGGGACTCCGACTCCGGATTTATCCTCAGGGTTTACTCCCGAAGCCAATTCCATAAATGGATATTCCCGCAAGGCAGCGGTGGTTTGAATTCAGAGTTCCTTCTCTTAGATAAGCTACCAACCAAGGATCACGAGCCCTATCTGCCCGAAGCTGCTGGTTTTAAGGCGCCAGTCGCTCGCCTTTGCCCCTTCTCCCGTCAGTGGAAACAGTTCCGCCGGGCTCAAATTTATATATATATATATATATATATATATATATATATATATATATATATATATATATATATATATATATATATATATATATATATATATATATATACGAGGGAAGGTCAAAAAGTAATGCCTCCTATTTTTTATGTATGTAAATACTGCATCGGTGTGCAATTTGTAAATTTAGCAGGATTCCTCAAACACTCGTCTGCACTGTATAGCTCTACCAACCTGTTTCAGTAACAGGTGGCACCACTGTAACAGTTTAAAAATGGCTGCCAAAGACGTTCGGTTAAAACAAAGTTATGTCATAGAATTCCTCAATGCTGAAGGCGAGACCCCAATTCGCATCCACGAACGTTTGAAGAATGTTTATGGAGATTCAACAGTGGATGTTAGCACTGTCCGACGTTGGGTACATCGTTGTGACGAAGCTGAAGTAGGTCAATCCTCAATGGCTGACGCAAAGCGGACTGGCCCTCCGTCTACCGCAGTGACTCCACACAACATTCATCGAGTTGATGGCATCATTCGTGGTGACCGTCGGGTAACACTGGATGAACTTTCTTCCATGTTGTCCATTAGTAAAGGCAGTGTCCAGAACATCATTAAAGACGTGGGTTATTCAAAAGTTTGTGCACAGTGGGTACCCATTAAAAGATCAGAGAACTGCACTACTGTTGCACGATAATGCCACGCCACACACCACTAAACGCACCATTGATGCGATTGCAGAATTTGGCTGGACATTATTACCACATCCACCTTACAGTCCCGATCTTGCACCTTCTGACTTTCATCCGTTTGGACCACTGAAAGAAGATCTTCGCGGACATCACTTTGAGGACACCGAGACCCTTAAACAGCGCCGTACGTCAGTGGTTTAGGAAAAAGGACACACATTTTTACCGTGCGGGGATACATGCCCTTGTGAGAAGATGGACAAAAACTGTAACAAATAACGGAGACTACATTGAGAAATAAATTTTTGAAGTTCAGACTTGGGGCTACATTTCAATGTGAATTTTATCTCTTTTCTTGCCTATTGAATGAAATTAAAAATTACGAGGCATTACTTTTTGACCGTCCCTCGTATATATATATATATATATATATATATATATATATATATATATATATATATATATATATATATATATATATATATATATATATATATATATATATATATATATATATATATATATATATATATATACCTAGACATGTATTTACCTCTAAACAGAGCTATTACTTATAAGAGGAATTTCGTTGGATTACACCAACTGGGGGCTTGAACGGGCTAAACCATTGCTTAAATCCTTCACAAAAGGCAACAGGCCAGATATAATGCGTTAACAATTGTTCAGACCAATGCAACATTGTTCGTGAATTCTGGAAATATTTTGTGAATACTCCCTTAAGGTAGAAGTGTCATTAATCTTCTATCTACATCTCTGCCAAGAGTAATCTTGCGCGCAGGTAGATACCTTGGAAGCCAATGTTAGAAATTTGGTCACTGTTGGACCACGTCTGCAAAGCAGGGGAGGCAATCCGTGACAAATGTCAAGCTATTTTGTCAATCAAAATGGTCAAGTTATTTTATCAATCAAAATGGTCAAGCTATTTTGTCAATCTAAATGGTCAAGCGATTATGCCAATCTAAATGGTCAAGCTATTTTGTCAATTTAAATGGTCAAGCTATTTTGTCAATTTAAATTGTCAAGCTATTTTGTCAACATAAATGGTCAAGCTATTTTGTCAATCAAAATGGTCAAGCTTTTGTGTCAATCTAAATGGTCAAGCTATTTTGTCAATTTAAATGATGAAGCTATTTTGTCAATCAAACTGTTAAAGCTATTTTTCAATCTAAATGGTCATGATATTTTGACAATCTAAATGGTCATGCTATTTTGTCTATCGAAATGGTCAAGCTATTTTGTCAGTCTAAATGGTCAAGCTATTTTGTCAACCTAAATGGTCAAGCTATTTTGTCAGAGTCCACTAAATTCCATATAGGTCACATTCATCTTCCATTCATCATCACATATTCATCATCATCATCATTATTACCCTTCAAATTCCAAAGGAGCATTGGCCTTCTGGACACATTCTTCTTCTTCTTTCGTTCGTTTGAAATATATTGTCTATATCTGCAATGTTGTTTCTTGTATCAACTTCACTGTCTTTTGTAGTTCATACAGAGGTCCGTATAGTTTTGCTTCCAGTGTTGTTTCTCTGGGCCAGTGGGTTTGCCTCAATATATCATATTCGGGGCAATCTTGAAGTATGTGCTCTGCAGTCTGGGGTGTCCTGTCCACATGTACACATGGCTGAATTGCCAATCTTGAATTTTGTATACATGTGGCTGCGGAGTCGGTTGTGTCCTGTTCTGAGGCGCAGAATGACAATTTGTTCTGATCTGTTCATAGCTTGGTAGTCATCCTGTGTTGGTATTGGTGGCTTTCTGATTGATTTGAGCATCTTTTTCTTCTGTCTGGACAAATATATTAGGTCCTTGTGTCACGTGACATCGTTCGATTTTCTTTGTCCCTTACATATATGACTATAAGTCTCTTCTCTGTGTGTTTTTTTTTAAATCTCCCTTTGCCTTTTTTACCATGGGAATTGGTTAAAAAATGTACTTTCGAGAACAATATGTTTGTGTGTGTGTAATTTGGGGGGGGGGGGGGGGGGGGGGCGGTGGGGGGGGGGGGGGGGGCGGTGCGGGGGGGGGGTGTGGGGGAGAAATAAAGATCCGCCCCTGGTGCTAAATAATTAAAGTACGCCTCTCAAATGCACAGTACATTTTGAGACCTCATTTAGTTTGTCTCCAGCCTTACATAAAATAAACAAGACAGGTATTTTAACCACGATTAAAAAAAAAAATTTATCATTGCTTACCGTAAAACCTCTGATCATATGGATAATCGCCACCAATGTCCAGTTTTCGCCGCTTCAGTTTCTCCAGCACATCATTGTCCACAGGGTTAGTGGCATGGACACGTTTGGGCGGTCGACCTGGTCGAGCACTGGCATGAAGCAGATAAAAGTATGATTTAATGACCAGCAAGGAGATATTTACTGTTGACTATTAATCAATGATACGAATGTAAAATAAGATAAAAAGCATGCAATAAAGGAAGCATACAGAGGGCAGAAAGCATGGTTACCTAATCATTCAATGTACAGAGCGAGCGAGAGAGATATCTGTCTTCCCTCCTGGCCTGATCCATTCTAGTCCTCGGTCCTTCAAAGATTGTCTAATGTTGTCCTCCCAGCGGACTCTGGGTCGTCCTGGGGGTCTGGATCCCTGGCTCTTTTGTTTCCCATGCTTGTCGTGGTAGCCGATCTTCTCCCATTCTACAGACTTGGCCAAACCATCTTAGTTGGTGTTTTCTACTTGCGTCTGCAGGGGGTGGGATTTAAGGCCTTGACGTATCGTCTGGTTGCGGACCATGTCTCTTCTTGTTACTTCAACCACCTTCCTCAGATACCTCATTTCTGAGGTTTGGATCTGGCTTTTATGGGTTGTAGTCATTGCCCATGACTCGCATCCATACGTTAAGACTGGGACATAGGTGGAGTGGTATACAGCCATCTTCGTTTTCTTACCAACATATGCCAATTACACAATAATAAATATATTAGTTGAGTTTTTGTTGTTGTGTGAATCTTTTTTTTTTAATCAAGTGTAGTATTTTTATGCGTTAATTCATATTATTTTTTATACGTGTTTGCTGTGCCCTTTGTTATTTTCTTATCACATCACCATTATTTAGGGGTGGGAGTGGCTAAGATGTATGGCGTCTGCCTCTAAATCTAAAGGTACCCGGTTCGCTTCAAGTACAATAATTTAATTTATGGACAGTGGTTCCTAATGTTGCCATACACCCCCCCCCCCCCCACCCCTTCCCCGATCTCGTGAGTAGTGACATCGAATGGCTAGCCTTCTCGGATAAGGGCAACAAATTTAGAAGTCTCGTGTGCAAATTGCGCACGGTTTTTTTTCTTTTTTTAAATATATTTTTTACAATAAAATGTTGCCTCGTTTTGGCGAGGCGTGTCCCGTTCAGCCTAATCGGTTATATTAGGGCGCATGTCCAAATATAAAAGACCTTTAGGTCTGAGTTATTATTAGTTGCGCACGTTAAAAATCTCTCGGCAGCTGGAAATTGTAAAGAGTAGACCATACGGCCGCTGTCCTGGCAAAATTATAAAATTAGGAAACCCACCCACCACAAAAATAATTATAGAATGTGTGATTACTGTATACACACATTGGGATCCTCGCTGGTGCTACAGCGTTCGTGCACTGTACTGAGATTCTCCTTGTGTACTGTAAGCGAGGAGATCGGAGCGCTGATGGAGTTGTCCGTACACAATGAAGACGGTCCTTAAAAAAACCAAACTAAGCCATTACTTTCAGCTCTTCGTGAAACACAGGTCTTCATTAAACACAGGTCTTCAACAAACGTATACTAAATCATTACTTTCAGCTCTTCATGAAACACAGGTCTTCAACAAACATATACTAAATCATTACTTTCAGCTCTTCATGAAACACAGGTCTTCAACAAACGTATACTAAATCATTATTTTCAGCTCTTCATGAAACACAGGTCTTCAACAAACATATACTAAATCATTACTTTCAGCTCTTCATGAAACACAGGTCTTCAACAAACATATACTAAATCATTACTTTCAGCTCTTCGTGAAACACAGGTCTTCAACAAACGTATACTAAATCATTACTTTCAGCTCTTCGTGAAACACAGGTCTTCAACAAACGTATATTAAATCATTACTTTCAGCTCTTCGTGAAACACAGGTCTTCAACAAACGTATACTAAATCATTACTTTCAGCTCTTCGTGAAACACAGGTCTTCAACAAACGTATATTAAATCATTACTTTCAGCTCTTCATGAAACACAGGTCTTCAACAAACGTATATTAAATCATTACTTTCAGCTCTTCATGAAACACAGGTCTTCAAAAAACATATACTAAATCATTACTTTCAGCTCTTCATGAAACACAGGTCTTCAACAAACGTATACTAAATCATTACTTTCAGCTCTTCATGAAACACAGGTCTTCAACAAACATATAATAAATCATCCTGTGCTGTGCCATCCATTCAAGGTCCTTCTATGTCTTTCTTTGTCTCCGTCTGTCTTCTCCAAGTGCTTATGTTGGCTTTGTCCAATTTTTCTTATCCTGTGGATTCCAGAACGGACTTCCTTGTAATGATATTAATCGCTTTTATTCATTGTCTGTTCTATCCGACGCCAGCATCGACTCCTCATCTTTGCATGTTCTCATAGGCATTCAATATTTCTTTCTTCTTTTTTTTTTTCTGTTTGTGACAGCGGCTGATGAATGGAAAACCTCGATACGTTCTGTGGTTCTAGTGTACTGTTTATTCATAAAACTGACTCCGATACCTTATCTTCTTCTTCAACTTTGTTTACCCTCAGATGTCGACTTGAATATGTTCAAAGAAAGCAGTGATCAGTCTAAGGCTGTTGACATCTCCGAACGCTTTTCTAGACATGGTACTGGTGATGGCCATATGCGCTGTCTCTGTTCCTCATATGCTGGGCACCTTAGATACTCAGTAGATTCTTCTTCTTTCTTCTTTGATCCTTAGCCGCCGACCGTCAAAGCAGTCAGTGGCCATCACGCCTAGTGGCGTCTTGTAGAGCAACAACAAATTGATTCCACTTTGCTCGGTCGGTGGCCATCCTTCGTACAGTGCCCCAACTCTGGTTCATCCTTTGCATCTCAGCCTCCACAGTCCTCCGCCAGGTTGTTTTTGGTCGGCCTCTCTTTCGTTTTCCTTCAGGGGTCCAAAGCATAGCTGTTCTTGTGATGGCATCGGGATCTCTCTTGAGGACATGACCAACCCAGCTCCAGCGTCTGCCAGCTATGATGGTGAGCATGTCCTCTTGCTTGCTACGAGTAAGCAGATCTTGGTTAGTGATGGTATTTGGCCACAAGATTCGGTGAATTTTTCTTAGGCATGTTGTGTGAAAAGAGGACAATTTCGACATTTCCTTCTCTGTAACTCTCCAGCATTCCGCACCATAGAGAAGCACAGAAAGCACACAACTCAGTAGATACTCAGCAGTTATTATATCAGTGTCACAGTTATACTTATCAGTAGTTCCTATCTTTAACTTGTTGAATAGATGGTATCCCAGTCTGCAATACGTTATTAAATTTTTTTTTTAATGTTAAAGGTAGTCCCATAGAAAATCCTGCCTTAGTGGAGTGAAGTGTTAGAGATTACCTTATTAGGTCAAGCTTTTTTATGGTAATTTGACAAGTTCGCATTCTCGCTGCCTTTGCCTTCAGGTGCATTACAACTGGGTAGACTAGACCGCAAAGGTACCAGGTTTCGATCCCAGAACCAGGTAATTGTGCTGCGAGGGGACAGCTCTCTAACCGCTGAGCCAATATGGCGGTCTTGTTTTTTCTTAAATACAACAAGGAAATATATTTTAGCTTCTCCATATACTACCACCTGTTAGAGTCAGTGGCGTACTAAGGCGGGTGTAAAGGAGGCGGTCCGCCCCGGGTGACAGTCAGGAAATGGGTGCCATCGGACAGTATTAAAACAGTACTTACTGTTAAAAATGTAAACGCAGGTGTGTTTCTTTACGGGAGGGGGATGCAACAGGTAGGATCCGCCCCAGGTGCCAAATACTTCAAGTGCGCCCCTGGTTACCCGTGCCCATTCTTCATATACATATTGTTATTGTTATCATTGATCAGATTCGATATCACTGCACTCCGGACAAACCCATAGGTGCTCGGTCTCCCTCATTACATGTCGAAGGGTATGAATGCTAATTGTCCTGTTGCACGCTGATTGTATACACCAGTGGTTCCCATCGTGCACCGTAACGGGTAACAATCGACGTAAGATACTTCAAATACGTCTAAGTTACAGCAACCTCAGGAGATCATGCCATATTTCTAGGGGGTCACAATAAGATGGTAAAGTACATTTTTTTCCAGCTAAAAGCGACTATAAGGGGAGGGGGCGGCACAGAGGTAGATGCGGCTCAGAAAGAGGCCATAAGCAAAAAAAAAAAAAACAAGGGTGAGAACCCCTGGTATACACGACGGATGCTCTCACTTACATAACGAAAACTCGATTTACATTTGTAATAATTACGCACTTGCCAACACACACACACAAATGGGGGGGGGGGGGGGGGGGGGGGGGGGGGAATTGGTGTTCAGTTTCAATATTCCTTAAAATTCCTCTGTTCTAGATACTGCCCCAAAAAGACCCCGTCACAGCACTTCCCTCACTTACCAACAAGTCATTATACCACCTCAGAATTTGGTGCCATTCATAATGATCATTCATCGTTTTGCCTTTGGCTCCGTATGAAGCATGGAGCCACCACCGTACCTGGTGTCCGTGCAGGAAACCTGCATTAAGCACTTATATGATCTATCAGCGGTCGTTTCTACAGCAATATGTTTGACATGATGAGGTGGCCAGCCTAATGCACAACCTCACATTAGTCACCTTGTATTAAGTGCCAGAGTGGGTAGTAAGCCTATCGTTTCTTTGTCTCTTAAGAGACCCCAGGGAACTATACGAGGCTTTGATGTCATTGGCTATTGTTTAATTTCATGTTTTTAGGCATTGCACGCCACCTTCAACCTAAAGAAAAATAAAAACCAGAATGCCTGCTTGTTATAACACGGAGCTTATACAAAGACAAATAGACAGTCCAACGTAATCACTCGATCACTCAAAAAAAAAAAAAAATAAAGCAGAATTGATATAATTGAATATGTACTTTACCCTCCCACTTCCCATAATGAGGTTTATGATGGCTTGTTTCATCTGGAGAAAATGGGGAAAAAAAATATCGCAATAAAATTGTCTTGACAATAACGATTTAGAGAATTTAGTAGTCCGTTCTTCGGGAAAACCAAAAAGCTACAGACTTTTATAAATGGGTGCTTGCGTAAAATAGAAGGATTGAAGTGGTATGACAAGATCACTAATGGGGAACAAGTGCCAGTGGAACAAGAGATAAGAAGAAGACTCTGGGGATGGACTGGATACACTGAGAAGACAACTGGTGACAGACATGAAGGGGATGAAGAAGACATTGACAGACCTTGAGCAGACGGCACGGGACAGGAAGACTTGGTATAAGTTTGTTGAAGGCCTATGCTTCTTGGGGACCTGAAGGGTGGTGATGATGCTGATGATGATGCAGATTACTGGGTAAAATAAAAATCAGCTTTTGTCATATAACATAGGTCTCCCGTCATTGTTTTGACTGGTATACTTACTCATATATATATATATATATATATATATATATATATATATATATAGATATATATATATATATATATATATATATATATATATATATATACCGTGTGTGTGAGTAAGTGTTCACATATGAGCATACACTAACAACTAAATACAGATGCACACGCACGCACACACAGAAACATACCATATTAGCGTGAATATTCGACGATCCTCATACACACACAAATGGGACCGAAGACGCAGCAAAAGAGATGATCCAGTCAGCGATTCATAGCTTGACTGCTTGCACCAGGGTCAGCGAACCATAGTTGACCAAGACCCTACTCCACCGCCAAGTGGTGGTCCTGGAAACAGGCTGCATCACTGCAGTGTGGCCGAGAGAGTAGGGATCGAAGAGGGAAGGCAAACCCGGTCCCCAAAAATGCCTTGCGAAAGTCGGATGTTTCGGGCCGAAAGGCGCAAATATCGCAGCTTTGCTGTAAACGGCGACACAACGCAACCAACGTCCTTTTCAGGACGAACGAGGAAGAAGAAGAATATACACACACACAAACATAACGCCTTTGTCTCAATACTCTATAATCCTCGTACACGCACACACATACATTTCTGTCTCAATACTCTACAATCCTCATACACACACAAACATAACGCCGTTGTCTCAATACTCTATAATCCTAACACACACACAAACATACATTTCTGTCTAAATACTCTTCAATCCTCGAACACACACATCTCAAAACTATAATTCTCGTACACACACAAACATACATCTCGTACCCAATACTCTACAGTCCTGGTTCGAAAAATTAATTCTCAAATAGAAAAAAAAAAAATCAAATAAAACACAACTTTGCTAAGATTATCATTGACTTTGTACTGTGAAAATGATATATGAGATTCTCTATTTAACTGTCACCAGAGAATAGCCCCGCCCGGTGCAAAATGAAAGAGACCCGTGTAGAAAAACGTGACGCCCCTAGTATTATTGCGCCAAATAATATATCAGAGTCGTGTTATTTTCTTTAGTAATGACTTGGCTAGAGGGTCAATATTTTTCATGTAAAAGTTTATTGTTCCTTCGCTTGTTCCTTGAGTAAAGGTGGGTTTAAAATAAAAAAGTAATGCGTCTTACTATGATAAATGACAAAAATAATTGCCTCTTCATCTTCTTCTTCTTCTTCTGCGTTCAGTTTGTTGTCATGGTAAATCTGCAGGCCTGTCGCCATTACGAAGTTCAAAGTCTTTTCCAGGTCAGCGCGGCAGCCCCATAGTTTCTGCCTGAGCTCTGAACCCTGTAGCCAGGTTAAACGTCGTGGGTCATCGTGGGCTGGGCAGTTTTGGAGAATGTGTTCATGGATCTGGATTCCAGTTCCACGTGGATATTCATTGGTATGAGATATAATGAGGCGATAGAGGTGGCCTAGTAATCTGCAGTGGCTAGTTCTCAAACGGAAAATGATGCACTGTTGGTGTCTATGAAGCTGGTGGATTGGGTCAGATCTGTTGTATTTATCTCTCTCCTTCTTCTACTGGTAGTTGTACTGGTTGTAGATGATTGATTTAGCTTTTCGATAAGGCAGTGGGCTGCTAAGTTGCTCGATTTTACTACCACCTCTAGATTAAGCATCAGCTCTTGACCGTGCGACGAATGCTCAAAATGGCTTCCGCATTCGGGTATTGGGGTAAATACTAAGTGAATACCATTTAAATACTTTTACCTTGAGTAATAGAAGGTGAAGACGTTAAATAAACATGGTATGGATGTAGAGGAACAGGGAGTAAATAATATAGCGATACAAAGATTAGTATGGAGCGCCCCCCCCCCTCTCTCTCTCTCTCTCTCTACCCGAGAAGTAGAAGAAAGAGAAGGTCTAGGAATAAATGAAGAAGACGATAGGAGAAATAACTGAGATAGACGCTGAACTCAACATGAGGAAATGAGGAGGACTACAGTAACGGTAGTCTCCTGGCAGATATTGCTATAGGGGGATGAAGTGTTCGAGACTAGGTCCAGCTGCGAGAGGCAAGACGACCAGTTCCCTTCCTGACTGCCTTTGCCTTAAGAGGTGGAAAACAGTGAGGTGAATAAAAATAGGTAATACGTCTTACTAGGCAAAAGGACAAAGAAAATTACGTTACGGCCACCAGGCCTTCGCCAGGAACAGACGAACGAAAACAGAACAGACACGAGTTGTAACAGAACAGACTGTACCTTGTTTGCCTCGAGGGCCATATACCTTCTTTTCCTAAGACGCCAGATAGCTTGTTTGCTTATAGCACCAAGTACCTTCTTTTTTCTAGGGCGCCAAATACCTACTTTTCCTAGGGCGCAAAATATTTTATTTCCCTAGGGCGCCAAATACTTTCTTTTCCTAGGGCGTAAAATAGCTTGTTTGCCTATGGTGCCAAATAACCAGCAACGGCCCTGGGTAACGTAAGAGTTTTCCTTGTCCTCTTGTCGTGAAAGACGTTTACCAATTACTTCCATTCACCTTGTCTTCTACCACATCATCATAGAATTCACCACTTCCGTTCCTCCCCCTGACTCTGCACTTTCTAATCCCCAACTAAAAATTCCAAGGGGTAAAAGAAGAAAGTCTAACAGACAGGACCTGGGCAAGTCCCCTTGTCACCATGGTGACAGTCGTCTAACTTGGGGCATCATTTTACGTCCACAGTGTTTGGTCCAGTGTCACATCAAAGCGACCTGTCACCGCGACTTACTGGTTGTTTAACTGTGCGGGCTGGAGAAATTCTCGCAACAGGCGGATTAGAGGCGTTTTTTCCCCCTTCGCACGGTGGGGGAATGGGGAGATCGAAGGCGTCAGGTGAATGACTAAAGAGAGAGAGAGAGAGAGAGAGAGAGAGAGAGAGAGAGAGAGAGAGAGAGACAGACAGACAGACAGACAGACAGACAGACAGACAGATAGAGACACAGAGAGACAGAGAGAGAAAGGAGAGAGTAGGCGGCATGACGTTTTTTGACTATATAAGTGGCAGAAAGAGCAGAACTTAAGAGTGAAACCGACAATTCTTAGCGAATGGTAAAACGTTGAAGGGGTCGTGCTGCGTCTTAACGTTGAAAACAGCTCGGAAAAAAGAACTTACGGAGAGCTTTGAATAAAATACTTATATCCTTAGTGTTCATTTTTCGGGAAGAAAATAGGGTTTAGGTATAACTGTCATGGATTTGTTTCAAAGTGAGACCTTTCATGATCTCTGTACGGTAACGGTAAAGGTAACCATCTTAACTAAGTGCAGTTTGGTAGCCCACAAGGCCGCAACACGTGAACTGGATAATATATTACACCAGACCACAAGGTCCTTTATATTTGGACAATTGCCCTAATATAACCGACGGACTTTGTATCCAGGTTGAAGGAGACGCGCCTCCCCAAAACGAAGCAAAACTCATATTTTTAAAAAAACGTGCAATGAATCGGAAAGCCACCTGTGGCGTTTCACGAACTTAAGCACTAGATAAGAGAAAGAAGAAAGATTAACAACAAAGCAAGTACCAAGATAGCAAGAACCAAGATAGCAAGTAGCAAGATAGCAACAACCAAGATAGCAACAACCAAGATAGCAAGAACCAAGATAGCAAGAACCAAGATAGCAAGTAGCAAGATAGCAAGAACCAAGATAGCAAGTACCAAGATAGCAAGTAGCAAGAACAAAGATAGCAAGATGGAAAATAGAAGTTAGCAAGTACGAAAATAGCTAGTAACAAGATAATAAGTAGCAAGATAAGAAGTAGCAAGACATAAGCAGCAAGATAGCAAGTAGCCAGATAGCAAGTAGCAAGATAGCAAGTAGCAAGATAGCAAGAACCAAGATAGCAAGAACCAAGATAGCAAGTAGCAAGATAGGAAGTACCAAAATAGCAAGTACCAAAATAGCAAGAACCAAGATAGCAACAACCAAGATAGCAAGTAGCAAGATAGCAAGTACCAAGATAGCAAGAACCAAGATAAGCAACAACCAAGATAGCAACAACCAAGATAGCAACAACCAAGATAGCAAGAACCAAGATAGCAAGAACCAAGATAGCAAGTAGCAAGAACCAAGATAGCAAGTAGCAAGATAGCAAGAACCATGATAGCAAGTAGCAAGCACCAAGATAGCAAGAACAAAGATAGCAAGAAGCAAAATAGAAGTTAGCAAGTATGAAAATAGCTAGTAGCAAGATAACAAGTAGCAAAATAAGAAGTAGCAAGACATAAGCAGCAAGATAGCAAGTAGCAAGCTAGCAAGATTACAAGTAGCAAGCTAGCAAGATTACAAGTAGCCAGATAAGAAGTAGCAAGACATAAGCAGCAAGATAGCAAATAGTATCAAGCTAGCAAGATTACAAGTAGCAAGATAGAAAGTAGCAAGCTAGCAGGATATTAAGTAAGAAGATAGCAAGTAGCAAGATAGAAAGATAGCAAGTAGCAAGATAGCAGCAAGTACCAAGATAGCAAGTAGCAAAATAGCAAATACCAAGATAGCAAGTACCAAGATAGCAAGTAAATAGCAAGTAAGCAGGAGTAAAAAAAGATAGCAAGAAAAAGGATAGCAAGTAAAAAAGATAGCAAAGTGTAGCAAGATAGCAAAAAAGCAAGATAGCAATTTTTAAAGAATAGCAAAAAGCCAACCAGAAGCAAGTAAAAAAATTAAGCAAGTAGCAAAGATCGGGCAAAACCAGGAAAAGCAAAGAGTTTAGCAAGTAGCAAGATAAAAGTAAGAACCAAGAAAAAAAACCAAGAAGCTTTAGGGTGCAAAAAGCACAAAAAACAAAAAAGTATAGCAAAACCAAAAAAAAGCAAAGAAACAAAGGGTAAAGCAAGTAAGCAAAATGGTAAAGAAAAGCATAGCAAAACCAAATTAAAAAGCAAAACAAGAAGCAAGTTTTAAGAAGGGGCCAAGGAAAGCAAAAGCAGGGTTTTAAATGGCCAAGAAAGCAAGTAAAAAAAAAATTTAAGCAAAAATAAAACGTTAAAAAAGCAAAAGCAATTAGAAGCAAAAAAAGCAAGTACAAAAAATAGGCAAAGTAGCAAAAACAAGCAAAAAAAAAGCTAGGTAAGTAGCAAAATCAAAAAGCAACCCAAAGTTTAAGAAAAGCAAAATAAAGCAGCAAAATAGCAAGTAGCAAAAGGGTAGAAAAGAACCAAAGTAGCAAGCTAAAAAAAAAAAAAGTAAGTTTAAGCAGGGGTAATGGAAAGAATAAAAAAGTTTAAGCAAATGTTAAGCAAGATTTAAAATCAAAAATAAAAAGATCAAAGCAGTTGCAAAAACACAAGGCAAAGACAGCCAAGAAACAATTAGCAAAAAAAGAAAAAGTTTAACAAGGTTGCACACAAAATACACAAAAAGAGCAACCAGAAAGAAAATTAAAAGTACTAAAAACAATCATTAATTTTACACGATATAAAAGCAAGGTAGTAATGTACAAATACAAAGGGGGGGCGTTTTTTTTGGTTCCAAGTCCTCAGGAAAAAAAGAAAGCCAAATTAGCAAGGATAACCACCAAAAGGGGAATAGCAAAGTAGGTGGGGTCCCAAGTAAAAAAGTAGCAAAAAGCAATTTGTTTGGGGTGGAAAATATCAGAAAGGGTAGCAGGTTTTTAAATTAGCAAGGGGAAAAAATGTAACAGCAATTAAAGGATTTACCTTGGTGAAAAAAAAAAAACGGAAAAAAAAAATTAACACTTAATGACAAGGGAAAAAGACCTTTTTTATCCAAGCGCAGGGATTTGGGTTATCCATCTCAGAAAAAACTTACGAAACAACAACTGTAACAACAGCCCGTTCCCAAAATTGATGGACAGAGTTATCAAGAAATAGAAAAAAAATTCAAAAAAATACTTGGGACCCCCAGTTTTTTTTTTTTTTTGAAAAAATATCGGCACGGCCAACAGGGAGATTGAATTGAAACTTTGGTAAAGTGGGACGGAAATAAAAAAAAAAAGATTTAAGTGGGGGGTTGGAAATTCCCCCTTTTCAACGCAACCGGGCGGAAAAAAAAAAAAAAAGTGGATTTAGAAAAAAACGGAATGGGGGGTCCCCCCCCCCCACGGACCCCCAAAAAAAAAACAACCCTGTTTTTTAATCCAAATTTCAACCGCAACAAAAACAGTTAAAAGAGAAAAAATTAAACTTTTGAAAGCTAATTAAAAAATTTTTTTTTTGAATTTAAAAAAAAAAAAAAAAAATAAAAAACCTAAGGAGTTTTTTTTTTTTTGGGGGGCATGGGGAAAAAACCAGCCTACCCCCTTTTTCACCCCTGGGGCCAAAGAAAAGTTTTTACGCCATATAAAAAAACTTTCCAAACATAAAAACAAAAAAAATGGGCAAGTTGGAACTAAGTGATAATACTAAATTAAAAAATAATTTCAATTTTAGCCATTTCAATGACAGGAGAAGGGGTCATCTGGGGTTTTTTTTAAAAAAAAAAAAAAAAAGAAAAAAAAAAAAAAAGAAAAAAAAGATTTTTTTTTTTTTTTTGTTCCCATAAAAGCAGATTTACTGCCCCCGAAAGGGGGCAGTAAAAAAAGTATTAGACAGACTTTCCTCTATACTAGGTCCCCAGCCTTTTCCGAGAGGGGATTTATGGTGGGGGGGGACCCCAGTTTATTTTTTTTTTTACGTCCCCCCCTCGATTGTCCCCCCCCAACAAGATGGAAAAAATTTTTGCGTCCCCTCCTTTTTTCCCGAAAATCCCTCCCCTTCGTTTTTTTTTTCACTAACGGCAGTGAAAATATCCCAGTTTTTTTTTTTTTACATTTTTTTTTTTTTGTGTTTACTGATTTTTTCATTGCGAAATTTTTTTTTTTTTTTTTTTTTTTTTCCCCGAGTTGCACCCCCTTTTTTTTTTCCCTTTTTTTCTGGTTTTTTTGCCCTATTGTTAGCAGAAAAGAAAAAAGTTTTTTTTTTTTTTTTTTTTTTGTTTCAAACAACTGGACCAAACCACCCCTTGGTTGGTGGGGATAATACAAATATTTTTTTTTTTTTTTTTTTGCCAGGTGGGGGGCGTACCGGGAAAAAAAAAATTTTTTGCTTTAAAAGATTAGGCCCGGGTGCGGGGCGGGGACAGAATTTTAAAGAGATTAATCGTCTTGCGGTGGCGACCGATGCTTTTTGTGAGTTGGTACAAAGGGCAATCGAATGTTTACAGCCCATTTTCAGAAAAGTAATGTTTGAAATTTTGCACAAGATGAGTGATACAAAATATTCAAATAAGATTGGCTGATCATTTGAGTTCCATAACAAACAGAGGGTAGGACAGTGAATTTAACCTGACGCTTCAGTCAGTCTAGTTCACTGTGAGATTCACGATGCCAAAGACACCAGACTTGCCAGTTGTTAGAATTCAGGATTTCCATTTATCAGACCGGACTTTTATTGGAACACTTTGTAAGACTTAATACAGCCCAGGAAATCCATTTGTATAAGGAACAGGACTCTGAGGAAACTGAACACACAAAGTCAAAGAGGGAGTTTTAGTGCTAAATTAACGACCCCAAGTACACGTGTATGAGGCCTAACCCAGTGCCTTAACTTATTCATCTGAGCAAAAACGTCTCTTAGCCAAGATTGGAGTAAGTTGTGATTTTACATTCTATATTTCATTACTAACATGTGAACTAACATATACGTATATATTACCATGTGAATTTTAATGTGTGAAAAGTGCTAGGAATGTCCTAGTTATTTGAGGCTGGTAACCTCAGCGTATAGAATGATGATTTCACGAACCACCACTGCCAAGAGCTGGT
Source organism: Oreohelix idahoensis (assembly GCA_024509875.1). Lineage (NCBI taxonomy): Eukaryota > Metazoa > Mollusca > Gastropoda > Stylommatophora > Oreohelicidae > Oreohelix > Oreohelix idahoensis. Next base: position 275,630 of record JAMPIV010000590.1, read on the forward strand.
GATTGCTTTATTGCTAGTTTCGTAAAGAGAACTAAAAGCATAAAGTAGTCCCAAGGTTCAATATGGAAGGGGGAGGGGGGGGGAAGATGAAAGAAATGATGTACATTATAATTATAATACTTATAGTTTCAAACCAGTGTAAATGTCGATGTTAACATATACACTTTAAAATTAATGGAAGTTTCAGCCTTTTCAAATCAGTGTAAACATAAATGAAAACATATTCAATTTATATTGTGAACATTTTTCAATCAGTGGAAATGTAAATGTAAACATATTCTATCTTAGCTATTAACCTTTTCATTTAAATGTAATGTAAAGCTAAAGCTATTCAATTTAAAGGTAAAAGAAAATTTTATCCCGAGGGATTAAATTTAATTCTCATCGAGGGTAAATTCTGAGATAAATGGGATGGTAGAATAGAAGAAAGGGGACACATAAGTATGTGTCGGGAAACGCAATACTCAGAAAAGCGTTTTCGTTTCTACTCTTTATCATAGTTATTGGTGGTACCAGCAGAAAGTACTATCTCTGGAACAAGAAGGGACACGTAGCCTACGCTTTAAGACGAGGGACCAACTTTGTAGACTATCTTTGATATTTCTGGGAAACAAGCTACACCGACTACCTTGACCAGCGACGAGCGTGAGCAGCGTATAAAGAACCCATCAGCGGGAGCAGAACTACTATTGGCAGCTAAGTGCAAAATCTATGCTGCCAAAGTGAACTTTTTTTCCCATCGACTGTACTATACATCAATGATGAAACTTTTCTTCTAAACTATTCAATTATTTTCAAACTGTTAAAACGTAAGTGATTATTAAATTTTGTTATTTGTGAGTTTTACAAATTCAACTTCGATTTAATCCTTTTAAATGTACTGCATGTTTGTCTCAGTCAATTTGCTACACACACTCTATACTGAGCTATACCAGAATAATAAGAATTCCACTGAGTAAATCAGAGGTGGGAGCTTAACGAGCAAAAATTAATCATTGCTTACTTCTTCACAAAAGTGGTCGGCAGATTCTAGAATTAACGTGCTCAGCCAAAGCAGCATTGTTTTCGCTTATCTGAATATCTTGTGAAGACTTCCTTTGTGATAGAAGTGTCATTTCCCTACTATCTACGTACATCTCTGCCAAGAGTAATCTTGTGCTAAGGTAGATACCTTTGAAGCCCATATTCTATAACGAAGTTGTGCATGGGATTGGCAACTTCATCATTCTGACAAAACGTCTGAACATGCTCTTTTGTGTGATCTCTCACACCTTCAGCCTTCCGGCAGTATCCTTTCTTTTTCGTCATTTTTCTCACTCATCGCTTTTATTTGGCATAAATCATGCCTTTTCATTCGTTATTTTCACTATTTTACTCTTTATGCTGGACATAGTAGAGGAAAGTCTCTAACACGCCACTCCCCTAAGACAGTATTTACTATAGGACTATCTTTTTTTGGTTTACCACTCCTCAGACGTATTTACGTTCCACCAGCTGAACTGTGGTATAATCGTAACAATACCCAGTCGTCAGACCGGTCACCCGCTTATCTCTTTGAATCCGTCTGACCCACCGGTGGAAACGTGTCGGTCAAACATTTGACCCATTGGAAAGCAGTTGATCGTGTTGACACAAGCTTGTATTGTGCGTTCGATGAAAGAAGACAACACGGTCTGACCAGACATCTGTCTGGCGGAGGCACGCAGATAAAGGGGATAATTAGATAATCTGTCGGGATAGACATCTGGGCGGAAGACATTACGCCAGGAAAACACGGTCACAATATTGTGATAGACAGAGGTGCGCCGGAAGTCTTATGTAACTATATGACATCACTGTTGTAAGAGGCCACGCGTGTACATTAAATTTAATATTTTCAAATACGCGTGGGATGACTAATGATAAACTTTCCCACCCAAACAGTGCTAGATAGATTTGATTGGTTCGCCGAGTCTACAATGGATTTGATTGGGACATTCGCCGGAATCACAGCTGGGATTTGAAACTAAGGAGTGTGAGATATACTGTAGAAATCAGACACAGAACAGCACATACTGCATCGCAGCGTCAACTAAACACCTCCTACAAGCCAGAGGAAAGAGGATAGGACTTATCATTCTACAACTATAAGTACCAGATTGAGTATTGGGCAACTTTGGAATTTACAAGTAAACCCGCAAATTTAATACAAGACTGGAAACGTGGAAATTTTATCGCAAGTGAGAGAGGAATTCTAACTACAGTTTTCCCAGGCCAGGAATTTGCAGAACACCTGCCGTCAGAGGAATTAACTCATATTTCCAGACCTAAGTGATGTCGAAGCTCTAATACAGAGCTGTGTCCATTCTAAATCTGTTCCAGGAGAAGTGTGCATTCCCAAAATTTTGGGGTAAGTATAAACAAATTATTTACTGATGTAAATTCTACAGGTTTCTTGCTAAGTGGCTATATATGAGGCTGGCAGCCTCAACAAATGAAAATAGTATATGCATGAACCACTACTGCAAGAGCTGGTGATTGTTTCTGATTATTCGTGCGGGGAAACCCGACAGCTGAGAGGACCCCAGAACTCAGACGGGTGTAAGGACGAGTAATGAGTGATGATTACATCACATGTGCCTAAAGTGTATAGAATCATGTTGTGCGATTTATATACCTTTTTTTAATTGTAATTCAGGCAAATCATTATCCACGCACTCCAGACGCAATTTCCTAGTTGACACCCAGAAGGATATTGGTGAATTTTCATCATATTCCCTGAGTATATTGTGTGCTCGGGAATTTAATTCTTCAGAGTGGTTAACATTGGTGGGTGCAGCGCATGACAATGGGCCTGTTAGTTTGCGGAGAACAAATGTACTCAGTAGAAGGCATTTGTTTCTTTCTATTTGTCACAGTTCGTGGTAACAAGCCATCAGACTTAAGTACTGAAGTTCCTACGCCACTAGTGTAAGAGAATAGTATCAACACTAACCGCCTACAGTGGACGAGTTATGTTGAGAAGTGTACTCATAACCAAAAAGAAGTGACGGAAACCACAGCTGCAGGACTCATCTGGAGCTACGTTTTGTGTAACAGGCTACAGCAAAAATCAAAGACATTCTAAAGCCCATTCTAAACCTCAGTGAGGAAACTTTAATTTCAATTTCCACCCAATTTTCATATTTATTTTCCCATGTTAAAGACTAATTGACTATTAAATTTGGTGTATCTTATTTTAAACTAAACAATAATAGTTGATTCAGTATATGTACGAAAGCAAACGTATGAGCCAGTCTTTCTTGATAAATACATATATATATATATATATATATATATATATATATATATATATATATATATATAGAGAGAGAGAGAGAGAGAGAGAGAGAGAGAGCCATTACTTATAAGAGGGCATTCGTTGGATTACTCCAACTGGGGGCTTGAACGGGCCAGAATCATTGCATAAACCATTCACAAAAGGCGACGGACCAGATAATAAGTTAACAAATTTGCTCAGCGTTTGTTTCAAGCGTTTGTTCTTGACTTCTGGGAATTTCTTGTGAAGGCTCCCCTAAGGTAAAAGCGCCAATCATTTTCTATCTAAATCTTTGCCAAGAGTAATCTTACGCTAAGATAGATACTTTGGACGACCTACTTTTAGATACGCTTGCGTTGTGACCATTAGTGGCCCACTACTGCAAAGCTATGAGAGGCAATCCCGTGACAATCATATCAAAAAATTGCCACATGAACCACTGCTGCAGGTGAATGTTTAGTACATGCACAATGCAAGGGGACCAGCTACGGAGCTAGCTCCATAAGGAACGCAAAGGAAAGCGATGACGTACATAGTCTTACGGCAGTCATTTTGTTAATCAGAAGCTTTGCTTCGTTTTGGCGCATGACCAAATATTAAAGATCTTGTGGTATGGTATAATATTTCTTTGGGGGTCACAGTCCTTTTCTTCTTAGCCACCAGAGAAAGTCAACAACAGACCTAATAGAGATCAATCCCTAGATAATAAAATTTAAGAGAAATTCTGTTTTAACAACATAAATAAAAGTAAGCTTTTCTGAGTTCAGAAATTCTCTCAGATAAACTGTGCCTAATTTGCTCCCGATCCTTCCTGTTTATGCATTCAAGACAGGTTGTAGAACAATTTTCCGTTTATGAGTGACAGCTACTTCTGAATTCAGACGGCACCATACTATCATTTCACATCAAACAGCTGATAACATCAAAACCACACCCAATTCAAGAGCCGGGTGTGAACAAAGGGATGAAGAAAACGTCGCACACAAAGAGGCTTGTTCAAATTTAATAGTTTTTCCCTCTTTCAGTCGGTCTCTGTCCCCTCTATCTTATTTGTTGCTGTTGTTTTTTTTCTTTTTTTTCCGGCTTGTTCAATAATTCAAACAGCGACTTAAAAACTATGATGCTGTCTGACTTAAAGAAACGATACAAAAGAAAAACAATGCTTCCTTTTATTTGTCCCCTTGTCCTTTATAAAAGACAGGGGGAAGGGACTAGAAGGGTCGGAGGATATGCGATGGGAATTTTTAAACAGGGATAAAGGCTTAAATCCTTTAAAATCCCTTACTTGTTTTGTAACCGGAAGTTTTTTTCAATCCACCGATGTCACTCGTCCATGCTGTGAGGAAAGGTAAACATCATCATCATCATTTCACTTTTTGGGACCTCAAAACGCAGCAATAGTGAATGCAGTCAGCGACTCATAGCTGTACTGCCTGCGTCAGGACCAGCGAACCAGAGCTGGTCAAGACCGCACTCCACCTCCACGTGGTGGTCCTGGAAATGAGTCTGCAGCAGTGCATTCTGGCTGAGCGAGTGCGGATCGAAATGGGAAGGCAAACCCGGTCCCTAAAAAATGCCGTGCAGAAGTCGGATGTGTCGACCGAAAGGTGCAGATATCACAGCTTAGGCGCAAACAGACACAACGCAACCACCATCCTTTTCAGGGCGAACGAGGAAGAAGAAGAAGAAGATTTCACTTTTTGCTCCATATGGAACATGATGCCACAACTACAGCTGATCGACTTGAAAGCCTACACCAAATCTGTTGTATCTATGTTGAACTTGATTATATTTGACTTGGGAGCCGCGCTGGTGTAATGGCTTCGGCGTTGTACTGGCGACCAGGTGTTCATGGTTCAAACCCGGGCGTCGGCGTTTGAAGAAATGTTTACGGCCGGAAATTTGACTGAATAGCCTGAACGGCTCCTGTGATAAACCCTCTGTGGATGGGAAGGAGCGAAGCTCCTGACCGGGTTGGAAGGAAAGTCCTCAGGTTCCCCAGCCTCGCAATGACATGTCATTGGGCCGAAGGGCTGAAAGCCCAAGTGCCGCTGGATAAAAAAAAAAAAAAAAAAAAAAATTATATTTGACTTCCATATAATTCACAATGCCACGAAAGTTCGTCTTGTCTTTTGTATTCTTATGTGTATAATATTCTTCTTCTTCTTCGTCCTGAAAAGGACGTTGGTTGCGTTGTGTCCGTTTACAGCGAAGCTGCGATATTTGCGCCTTTCGGCCGACACATCCGACTTCAGCGCGGCATTTTTGGGACCGGGTTAGCCTTCCCTCTTCGATCCCTACTCACTCAGCCAGACTGCAGTGATGCAGCCTGTTTCCAGGACCGCCACTTGGAGGTGGAGTAGGGTCTTGGTCAGCTCTGGTTCGCTGACCGTGACGCAAGCAGTCTAGCTATGGGTCGCTGACTGCATTCCTCACTGTTGACGATGTCTTAGGTCTCTGAGTCACATAACAACTTGGTACTAATAGAATAACATACAGCGGGCCTCACAGAATATACGTTAACCAAGAAACGTTAAAGAAGCAAATATTAATAAACGCCTTCAGCGTTGACACTGATCATTGCACAATAATTATGCCTCAAGCTACAGCTCAGAGCAAGCGACAATATAGAATCGACACAAGCTGACATGCACAACCTCAACTTAGCGGATATTGCGACCAGCCTAATGGGAGCCGTGTTCCTTCTATTTTGTTTTGCCTCTTTTGGGATCCCCTGGAGTTAAATAGAGAAAGTCTAAATACACAGTAATAGTAGTAGTAGTAGTAGTAGTAGTAGTAGTAGTAGTAGTAGTAGTAGTAGTCGTAGTAGTAGTAGTAGTAGCATTAGTAGAAGTAGTAGCAGTAGTAGTAGGAGGAGGTGAGGAGTATTAGTAGCATTGGCGGATACAAGAGTGTGGCGACGGGGTGATCGCCCCGCCTTAGGGACTTTGAAAACCTTTATTTCAAATCAACCGTTCCATTCCCCCCCCCCTCCCCTTCTCTCCCCCCCCCCCCCTCCCCCCCCCCCCCCGGACAAATGTAAGTAATCGATACGTCGGACGACGGACGAATTAAAACATTTATGGTACTGGACAATGGTAAGTACCCTAAATGTTACGAACATAGTTTGCAAGTAATTCTACGTGGTGGGACTATGAAAGACAATAAAGGGAACCGTCATACAACAATGAGACAAAAGACGGCGCCAAGCAGGCGACACAAGAGGACTTCACTCAAACCGCACAAACAAAGGACTTTGTGACAAGAGAGGGATAATTTCTGTGTCGGGCGGCCAATCCCAAATAAAAAAAATTTTATCCTAAAATATAAATTATGCATGAATTTTTATCAAATTTTATCTCTTTGGAATAGTATCTTACTTTTATGTAATTATGGTATAATTAGTTTTATATATATTTATATATCTCTCAAGATATATATATATATATCTTCCTCTCTCAAGAAGACTTAGAGACGTCACTATACTAGGCCCAGCTATATGATGTGGAAGTGACCAGTTCCCTTCATCGCTGCCTTTGCCTTCCCGAACTCAAGGGCAGAGTTAGGTACTGTACCTACTTACAGCTGCTGAATGCTAGCAAGTTTCGAACCTGCATGAATGGATGGAAGACAGGATAGATAGATAGATAGATAGATAGATAGACAGACAGACAGACAGACAGATAGACAGATAGATAGATAGATAGATAGATAGATAGATAGATAGATAGATAGATAGATAGATAGATAGATAGATAGATAGATAGATAGATAGATAGACTTTTTTTTTTAAACCAGCGGCACTTGGGCTTTCAGCCCTTCGGCCCAATGACATGTCATTGCGAGGCTGGGGAACCTGAGGACTTTGCTCCTTCCCATCCACAGAGGGTTTATCACAGGAGCCGTTCAGGTTATTCAGTCAAATTTCCGGTTGTAAACATCCCTTCAAACGCTGACGCCCGGGTTTGAACCATAAACACCTGGTCGCCAGTACAACGCCGAAGCCATTACATCAGCGCGGCTCCCATAGATAGATAGATAGATAGATAGATAGATAGATAGATAGATAGATAGATAGATAGATAGATAGATAGATAGATAGATAGATAGATAGATAGATAGATAGATAGACTGGGATACTTACTTACTTAGTCGTTCCCCTTCTACCGTGAGGTGTAGAGGTATAGACTGGGATACGGTATAATATTAGGGGAATCCTCACGAAACATGGTCGGACACTAGCAATGGTAACTGATCTTGTCTAAGAGCAGAACAGACATCTCACGGCCACACTTAACATGACAAAGTAGATAGCGAAAAAACGAAACTAAACGGAGACGGGCAGGAAACAATGGCGACAAGGCGAAAGCAAAACAAATTTATCTGTATCATGAATTATAGTTATTGTTGAGTGTTGTTATCAGTTCGTGTTTCGTTTTCATGATTGTCACGTCAAGTTTCATTGTAACTTCTCTTTCAATCATTCATTGACTCATTCATTCATTCAGAGAATGTCGCCGCGATGTCTTCCCTTTTTTCATATTCTTGAATGGATGGCAGTGCCGACCAATGAGAAAGATAAATTGACACCAGCGCCTGAAGGCAAAATGTATTTTTGTTTCGCTGTCTTTCTGTGATATCTTTTGTAACACAGAAAATAGTTCTTGGTATGGCGCGTTCATGTCACCTGCATGTCCCGTATTCTGTGTTCAAGAGGACATCACGTCTCACACGATCTCTCTGTCTCTCTCTCTCGCTATATCTTTCTCATTGTCTTTCATTGTCTCTTTTTCTCAGTCTCTCTATCTTCGTTTTTCTCTGTCGCTTTCTCCGACACACTATTTCTCTTTCTGCCTGTCTCTCTTTCTCTGTCTCTCCTTTTCTATGCCTACCTTTCTGTTGCTCTATTATTCTCTTCTCTTTTTTTTTCTTTTTTTCTTCTCTCTCCGTCTCTCATTCTGACTGTCTCGTTTAGCCATCTCTGTTTTTTTTTTCCTCTTCAGTACATCTTCTTGTCTATTTTTCACTTTCTGCCCCGTCTCTCTCCTTCTTTGTCACTCTTTCTTCCTGTTCATGTTTTGTCCTTCTCTTTTTATTTGTCCCTCCCAGTTGGTCCATCTTCCTTCTCTTCGTCTCCTTCACAATTAAATATGCGAACTTACTGACAGCACCACACACCAGTGACTGACAGCACCACACACAAGTGACTGACAGCACTACACACAAGTGAAGAACCTAGTGATAGCATCATATACAAGAAAAGGACATTCATAGAGACAACTTCACATACAAGTTAAGAACATTTACAGAGACAGCGTAACACATATAAAGAACATTTATTAAGACAGCATAACACACAAGTAAAGAACATTTTCATATTTATATTCTTCGTGTAAATTTACACATGTAACAAAGTTTTTGACTCAACATTTCTTTTTATTTATTTATTTATTTATTTTTTTTTTGCTGTGTTGTGCCCTTGTAAAAATAGAACAACTGTTTTAATTTAGGGAAGCTGAAATAAAATTACAGATTTATGTCAGCATAAATGATTAAAACAAGAAAGTTAAAATTGTTTTCAGCATCATATCACAGCCCGCACCCACATAACAATTTAGGGCGGTTGAGAGAAGATGAGAAACGAATTCACGCCATCTGCCTAGATATTTTTTAACTTGACAGTTTTTGACAGCTCTGGACAAGCAACAATCCTATTGGTTGGCCTGGCGACGGATAGGGGGCGCTCTGAAACAGAAGGACGCGTCATTTGTGACATTTTAATCGGTAAACCATGCAACGATTCTTTTCGTTCTAGCTGTTTTCTGTTGTTTTGTTTTTAATTTGAAGTGATTGGTCGGCTGCGGTGACGATGAGTACCATAACTTGACACGTCTGTCTAATGGCGGTGTTGTTTCTGCTTCTGAGTGTACAGGTTCTAAACTTCTGGTACGCTGAATCATAGAATATCCTCAAACTATATGTAAAGTGGCATTAGCGGTTCTAAACATCTGATATGTTTAATCACAGAAGATCACCACACTATGTTTAAGTTGCTTTTGCAGTTCTAAACTTCTGACACTCTGACTCATAGAAGATCTTCAAACTATACGTAAAGTGGCCTTAGCTGCTCTAAACTTCTGATATGCTGAATCATAGAAGATCCTCAAACTATGTTTAAGTGGCCGTAGTATAAACGTGATTAACTTTGCTGTGGTACCGTGTTTGAATATCTATTTAGTAGTTCTGTCTTATTCTTGTCTCTTTTTCACGGCTTCAATAACGCGGATCGACCACTGAGCTTAGCGTCCTTACAGAAGACCTGCCAACTGACCTGGCCTGGGGGTGCTGAACAAGCAGAGGCTATGGGGCTGCCGCGCTGTCCTGGAACAGACCGTGGACTTCGTCCTGGCGACAGGCCTGCAGATTTAGCATGACTACAAACTGGACGCAGAAGAAACAGAAGATAGAAAGCCTAGGAATAAAATATCTATACTGCTCAAAAAAAGTTAAAGGCCACTTTCAATTGTTAGGTCATTTCAACTAAGCTGTTTTTTTAAAAACCTGAACACTCAGTCAAAAAAGTTTTGCTGCATTTTGTTGCATGCTTAAACAATGTTTGTTAATCTGACAATAAATCAAATCTGTGTTACGTGTGTGTACCTCCAAGGTCAATCAAATGTACGTGGTGGAAAAGGAAATAATGCATGTTTGAAAATGCTTCCTATGGCAAAGTCTGTTGATAACATTGCTGAAATTTGCTTTTCACGTGCAAGTCGTGACTATAGTGAACACATTTCACCCACTTTTCAGAAGGAACGGGTAATAGGTATGTTTGTAACATTGACCATTTTAGCCATGGCTCAGCGTGTCTTGCCGTCTTGTGGTAGACCTTGGACGTCCTGACCTGCGTTGTTCTGCGACACTGCCGATTGCATTATAACGATCACGCAGAGTTTGTATGACAGAGTGGGCAACTCCTAATCTCCTAGCAACTTCTCGCAACCCTACATCATCCTGCAGCCATGCCATCGCTCTCCATCTGTCAACATTGGTCAAGCGTCTTAGCTGAGCAATGGCTAAAATGGTAAATGTTACAAACATACCCATTGCCCGTTCCTTCCGAAAAGTGGGTGACATGTGTTCACTATAGTCACGACTTGCACGTGAAAAGCAAATTTCAGCAATGTTATCAACAGACTTTGCCATAGGAAGCATTTTCAAACATGCATTATTTCCCTTTCCACCACGTACATTTGATTGACCTTGGAGGTACACACACGTAACACAGATTTGATTTATTGTCAGATTAACAAACATTGTTTAAGCATGCAACAAAATGCAGTAAAACTTTTTTGACTGAGTGTTCAGGTTTTTAAAAAAAGAGCATAGTTGAAATGACCTAAAAATTGAAAGTGGCCTTTAACTTTTTTTGAGCAGTATATTTGTATCTTTTGGGAAGCGAGAGATACATTAGAAGTGTCACTTATTCTCCAAAATTACATCATCAACACACTATCATCGTTCTTTCTTCTTTCTCATTGTTTTCACTTCTTTAACAGCGTGAACTTCCAGTGTAGTTTTCAGCTCTTACAGGAAACCCTGTCAAAGCATTTCATACGCTCCTGCGCTGGTTTCTGTTGCACATTGTTTTACTTGGTGAGATTGCTTGAGAGAGCTGTGGTTATATTCATTTTGTTCCTTCTTACACACTGCAGGGAACCACACGGGGTTAATATAACATCAGTTAAATTATTAATTCATCATCTGTCACACCCCCCCCCCCACCCCAGGAGATTAGATCTTCAACAAATACTCATGTCAAGTCGTCTTGTCCTGTGCCAACCGCTCAACGTCTTACCATGTACTCTTTATCCATTTAATTTTTGCCTCAAGTTGAAATTCTGTTCTCCATGTGTTTTTTTCAGTCTTCTTTTATTTTTGTTACCCGGTGAATTCCAGAACACGTACTACCTTGTAGTGCTATCAACAGATTTCCTCTGTGTGTCTCCTATACATCGCCAGCGTCGTCTTCTTAACACCAGTTCCACTGGCACCTGCCTAGGCAATAGAATATAGTCTAACTAAGATGTACGTAGAGAACAGTAAGTTATTTACACTGCAATGTTGGGTCTCGCGAATTGATATATGTGAACATAAACTAGGACCTAAGACCTGATACATGTGAACAAAAACTAGGATCTAAGATCTGATAAATGTGAACAAAACTAGGACCTAAGACCTGATAAATGTGAATTAAAAATTAGGACCTAAGATTTGATAAATGTGAACAAAAACTAGGACTTAAAACCTGATAAATGTGAACAAAACCTAGGACCTAAGACCTGATAAATGTGAAAAAACTAGGACCTAGGAAACACTATTATTCAGCTTGACAGAAAATAAGTCCGATACATGAAAATTGATCTTGATACCTTGCACTGCTCCTAATTCATTCAGTCATCATCATTACCATCATTTCACTTTTCGTCACCCCTACGTAGCAAAAAGTCACCACCCCAGCTGCTCATTGCAGGAAGCCTGCACCGACGTATTCGTCTGGTTTTGCAGCAGTGATTTAAGTACATCATTTTTCACATGATGCGTTGTCATCCTCATGCACACACTCCAAGTCGATATAACATTTTCCTCGTTGTAATTTAACGATGGAGACTGTTAATGATTACGCCTCACCGTCCTTCTTAATAAATGTTATGGATCTATTACAATAATAATATTAAGAAAGAAAAAAGACTAACCTGTTGTGCTATTTAGATGCAGTATCGAAGCACACGTCAAAAAAATATTGCAATGTGAAACAATTAATGCCAAAGATTAAAGAGTCTTTCATTGATATTATTAATAACGACTTACCACAATAATAAAACTATCGAAATGTCAAACAACAATGGAGAAATGGGTGACATTTATGTCGCATGGATAAAGACTTAAAATCGAATCAGGCTTGAATACACGTTAACAGGGAGACCTGACTTTTCTCGTGTTTAAAAACAAACGCAGTGGTTCTAAAATTAACCGATTAAAAAATATTTATTTATCTCTGTCGCATAACGATTCGCCTATCTACATTTTATGTCTCTAAATTTGTTCGACCTATTAATTCCTTTGTGTGATGTCGATGTTTTCATAACAACAGAAATGGAAGCCAGTGGAATCTGACTAAACATCTTGATGATCTGGATTTTGCAGATGACTTGGCTCTTCTGTCCCATTACCATAATCAGATGCAAGAGAGAATGAAAATTCTTGATGAGAGGTCACAACAAGTGGGTCTGAAAATACACAGGGAAAAGACAAAGATTGTGAGAATAAATGCAAGAAATGATTGCAAGGTTGAACTTGAAGAAACACCACTAAAAGATGTAGAATCGTACACATATCTTGGAAGTAATATAGACAAGGTTGGAGGGACAGACAGTGATATCAAAATAAGAATACAAAAAGCAAGAGGAGCTTTAATTGCATTGGGAAACATATGTAGAACAATAAAAATCAAGTCCAACACGAAAATAAGAATCTTCAACTAAATGTGAAGTCAGCCCCATTGTATGGCTCTGAGACATGGGGAACAACAAAAACAACAACCAAAAAGCTACAGACTTTTATAAACAAGTGCTTGCGTAGAATAGAAGGACTGAAATGGACTGAAATGGTATGACAAAGTCACAAATATGGAATTGATGACAAGAACCAGAAATGTGCCAATGGAATAAGAGTTGAGAAGAAGACGCTGGCGATGGATAGGACACACATTAAGGAAACCTGTTGATAGCATTACAAGGCAGTCCTTGTTCTGGAATCCACAGGGAAAGAGAGGCAGAGGTAGACCAAAAAAACACATGGAGAAGAAAACTGGAAACAGAGGTGAAAATAATGAGGGAAACTTGGAGCTTGGGCGCGGTTTAAAAATAACAAAAGCGAATCAAGATTAATAGGTGGACTACGATTTTGACTATATAATGTAAATAATTGTTAGTTAGTGTACGCGATACACACGATTGATTATGACGTGTATGCGTTGGTATGTCACGCACGGTGACTAGGTTACCAGAGCCTTTTCTTAGATGACCGTCAAACGGATAAGACGTGTCCTATAATCCTTCCAGTGGTAGGCATGATATTGCCGCACATATGTTATTGCAGTACGGACATGGGTCAGTCCGATATTCTTATGAAGAGAGGAATGTATCGAGGTTAGTAAATTTAACTAAAGTCAAGGAAGGATGAAATTATGGTCCACATTCGTTTTATATCGCCAGACGTCTAATCTCATTGTCGGCCGTTGGATGTCCCAACCGCGCGTACATATAGTTACGACGTTCTGACTATAGTGTTGCATATTATTGGACCAGGACTATAATGCATGGATAGCATTTATGATGTATGATTCAATTCTAATATATAATGTTTTCATAATCAACCTCCATGGACTGTCTACTGTTTGAAATGTATATTAAAAATTGTGTGGACTCGAGAAGAGACTTATCACGTTCATTGAAGTTACAAATTCAACAATTATGATACTGAGTTCAAACCTTGTGACAGACAGAAAGTATTAACTCACATTCGCGTAACTATTCCAACAATAGCACGATCAAGAATTAATGAATCAAATGACCAGAACTAAGAAGCTTATTGAATCAATGAGAACGGTGGCTTTCCACAACGACCACTGAAATAGAAGACGGGGCCGCAACAACAATAAAAGAAGTGAATCGTATAAAGCCCCGCAACAGTAGGATAGGTTTTATCGAACCTATAAACTCTTTGTGAAGGTGGTCTAGCAGAAATTTGTTAAAACATTAGTCAACTGCTTTTACCTTTTCGTCACTGGAAAGATGGGCTTTTAAAGCTATTAGCACTGCTAAACACTTAATTAAATATAATTAGGTCATCTTATCATCTCAACCCGTAACCCGTCATGGGTCGTTGGGGTGCCATGGTGGAATCATCAGCAGACAGGGTCTTCCATTGCTCTCTATCCTCAGCAATGCGTAGAAGTGTGGAAAAACCGTGTCCTGCCCATTCTTTGATGTTATCAGCCCTGGATTTCATTTGCCTTCCTCTTCTCTGTTTACCTTCGACTGTCCCCTGGAGGCTCGTTTTCGAAAGGGAGACTTAACGAGTTACATGCCCAAACCAGACAAGCTTTCGACGTTTCACTACTGACAAAAGTGGCTCTTGGTGGCCTGCATACGTGTTTATTTTCTCTCTAACTAAGTGCCTTCACAAAAGAGACAGCTTAGATTAGTGGCCACAACCATCATACGCAAAACTAGAATAGGGAACCACTAGAGCTACCGCTGTGAGAAGACCAGGCAAGCCACCTCGTCGAGAAGAATCTGTGGTTGGCATTTATGACGAGAATGCAAGAAATTAAATTATTCTTACTTTAGTACATGATTTGTATGTCTAATACTTAAATTCATGGTCATTATTAAAAAGTACAGATGTAAATGGGTGCCTGACTTTGAGTTAGGGAAGGAAAAAGCAGCGAAGAAGGGAAATGGTCATTCCATCTCTCGATGCTGGAACTATTATTGTGAAGTCTCTAACATTTCACTCCCCTACGGCAGTATATGCCATGTGACTACCTTTACCTTTATTAAGCGGAAGCTGTATTTTCATTGCATTTCTCACCTCTTGTTCCCTTGTGAATGCCAGCTTCGCAACTTCTTATATACTATTTCACGTGAGTTAATTAACACCCACTGTCCTTGTTTTCTTCATGCCTTAAATGCAAGACATAATTCCACAGTTATGATCTTCATAATTCTTTCTGGGACCATCTTGCACATGTTAGACCCTATGCTCCACGCGGAGCCGGAAATACTGTATATGTCTATCATTAACTTCTATCATCGGTCTCAATAATAATCTGTTCACTGTTTTGCTTCGTACAGTATGTATACAGCAGTGTTTATTATTGAATCACTTTTTTACATGTATGTAAAGCACATAATAACTATTTTCATTTCATATGGGTGGGAAAAGTATTCTATAATTGCCCATGATTATAGAACAATTAATAGAAGCAGAAACTAAGAAAAGTAAAAACTCTGCTATGTGTTTGCTCAGCAAGGCTAGCAAGACATTCTAAACTAATAAAGTCAGAGTGGGGCAGAAAAGGTAAAACACGTGGTTAAAATTCCACACTGGTATGATACCCGCTTTAGTCGGGGACATAAATTATCTGATGGACTGAGTCCTTCAGAACGGTGCGGGGAAAAATGAGCTGCAGCTTAGCACTGAGCTAAGGCAATGTTACATTTATTTGCTCTCCGGCCTTAATGTCGGTACATAACAGCTGGAATCTTGAGGGCCGAAACGTGGAACTACAAAAGAAGCATGACAGCATTACGCCAGGAATCCTGCAGAAGAGTCCAACACTTCAGGAGACCAGCAACACTTGGCTAACCTTAAAGCCAGGCAGACACACACAAATTAGAAAACTGAGTATACCATACCAGCATTGAAAAGTTTTATATGTATGTCCAAATGAAGAAAATATTCTTTATAACACACCACATAACATAGTCAAAGTAACAATTCTATTGTATTTGAAAAGATACCAAACCATAAATTAGATTTTAATTTTTGTCACATTTGGGTCATCCAAAGGTAAACATTTTTGGTAATAAGATTTAAGTCTTTCATTCTTTCTTTTTCACAACTGGTGTTCTAATAAGATAAAGTATTTTAGTCTTTTACCCGGGGGGAACGAGCCAAAATACATTGTAATTGTAGATGACATTATAATTACAGAAGTCAGGGAAGGGACAAAGTGTGATGAGAATGCCTAAATCTCTGCCTATATTCTATATTTTTTCAGTAGTCTCTCTGCAGATTCACTAAGAGGCAAGTTTTACTGTTCATATAATATCTCTTTTCACGTTCTTAAAAAGGAACTGCCCTGATTAAGAGAGAGAGAGAAGTATTCTTTCACGTGTCAGTGGACAGCAGATATTCTTCATATAATAGCGCCTGCTTCTTTCTTCTGTCACTCTTTTATTTATCCACACATCTTCACTCTATCACTCTCTCCTCTTTTAAAACATAGCGTCACAATCTCTGATGTGGCCTACTTGTTTTTTATGCACCCTCCATCTTTCAGTTGACACTAAGCATGTTGAATTCTAACGCAGTTCTAGTTACATGCACGTACTATAAAGCTTTCGATCGGCATAGAGGTTAAAGCGATTGCCTCTCACGGTAAAGTTATGGGAATCTGGGTTAGAAACCTGGTATCGTCTCGTTCCAGCCTACTCAGCTGTAAATGGGTACTCGACTGCTCTTGAGTCAGAGAAGGTAAATGGCACAAGGAAATGAACTGGTCACCCCTCCTCGTAAAATTGAACCAGGTAAATGAAATCTCTAACACTTCACTCTCACTCGGACAGTATCTGCTATGGACTACTATACAGCTAGAAGTAGACAGAAGACGACAAAACAGATGGTAACATCACACTCCAGAAACACGTGGGTGATTACCATTTGCATGGACATAATTTTACCACGGGGATAAAAACACAACAGTGGACGAACCGTGAACCAGCGTTCACAACAATGGCTCCCTGAACAAGCAAATTTTTTGGCAGTCGCCCGGCGTTGGAACATTGTCCCTTTACAAAGCATGCAAGAAGATACAATTTTGAGAATACTTCTGACATTTTATCGGCAGTAGCTAGTGAAAGCCTGAAATGATGTGTAATTATTCTTTGAGTTGTGTTTTTCATCATAACAATATCAAATACACAGATTGAAATGTGAAGAAAGGAGACAAGCGATAAATCTCCGCAACTATAATACACCGTCTTTCCTGATTCCATATTCTCATTTTTTTACGGCCCCGGAAACGGGTCAGAGAAAGGTATAGACAGAAACTAGCCATTTTGACAGAAAATTACTTTTTGATATTCGATGCTGTAATCACATGAATGAAAACAGACATCTTTTTAATTTAATGGCGGAAGATTTCTCTGAGATTTCTGTTCGTGATTTCTGCTCGTAAAAAGAACACTATTTTGGAAAATGCCGAGACCAAACCGAGGCTAGAATCCTTCGACGTTGTCCAGCACATTGTCAATGTCAGTAAAGTTATTATTATTGCTGCTCACATTTTTAGATTTTTTTTTTTTTATCTAGGCAAGGGATTTTTTCTAAGTTATTTTTTTTTCTCCCTCGTTAAAACCAGTGTACAAAATATTTGATGATCATAAGCTGGCACGACAAAATGGCGAAAAATTTAGAATTATACAGGATAAAGGCAGAGAAGAATAGACAACCGTGAAGGGAGAATTCAGAAATAGACGCTGACGATGACGATGGATAGAATACATATTAAAAGCATTGCGAGACAGTCCTTGTCGTTGAAACCCCAGGTAAGATAGGTAGAGGGGGAACCAAGAGGAACACATAGATAAGAGAACTGGACACATACATTAAGGGGAGGAAAAAGGCATGAAATAACCTTGACCTGGTATCACGTGACAATAAGACTTGGCAGACGTTTGTTGAAGGCAAATGCTCCTTGGGGAACTGAAGGACGAAGATGAAGAGTGAAAGGAAATGCTTGTCACCGCCACAGCACAATACGTGAAATGATATGGCTTAACATTTAGGGCCCAGCGGTCTGTGGTATTTGAAGTCGTTATCTTTAGTATTGTTTCTTTGTCACATCTCTTTCTTTGTTACTATCTAAGCTCGCTGTGTGTTTTCTTTTAGCAATTTTTTTAAAATTTAGTTTTTCTCAACCTGTCACGAGCGTCTGATTGGCAGAGTAGTTAGAACGCTGGCCTCTCGCGCCGAAGGTACCGGGTTTGAAACATGGTGGAGTCACGATCCAATCTATCCATCTGTAAATGGACGCCTGACTCTGCTCTTCAGTTAGGGAAGGCAAAGGCAGCGAGGAAGGGAACTGGTGACCACTAGTCATATATTTGGATGTAGTTATAATCCTTCATTCATCATCATCACCCTTCAGCTCCCTAAGGTGCATAAGTCTTTCAACAAATTCATGCCACGCCTTCTTGTCCTGTGCCATCTGGTCAAAGTTCTTCCATGTCGCTCTTTTACACGTGTCCCTAGTTCTCTTCTCCATATGTCCCTAGTTCTCTTCTCCGTATGTCCCCAGTTCTCTTCTCCACGTGTTTTTAGATCTCCCTCTACCTCTCTTACATTGAGGGAAAAGAAATTAAATTTTGCCTCCTTTTGATGAGGCGCGTTCCGTTCAAGCTAGACACTGGGTCCGTCGGTTATACTAGGGCACGGGACCTAGAACGCATCAAAAGAGAGGACTGCAATAAGCGACCCATAGCTTGACTGTTTGCGTCAGGGTCAGCGAACCAGATCTGACCAAGACCCAACTCCACCTCCAAGTGGTGGTCCTGGAAACAGGCTGCATCACTGCAGTCTGGCTGAGAGAGTAGGGATCGAAGAGGAAAGGCAAACCCGGTCCTAAAAAATGCCATGCTGAAGTCGGATGTGTCGGCCGAAATGCGCAAATATCGCAGCTGCGCTGTAAACGGACACAACCCAACCAACGTCCTTTTCAGTACGAACGAAGAGAAGATACTAGGGCACATGTTCAAGTATTAAAGATCTTGCAGTCATGAAAAAGTATTGACCCATTACATTTACATCAGTAAGATTTTAGAATAATAACTGCCTTGTAAAAAGTTGTCTCATAGCTTTTACTGCCGTAGGGGAGTGAAGTGTTAGAGACTTCGCTATACTAGATCTTGTAAAAGGTAGTCCCATAGCAGATATTGCCGTAGGGGATGAAAGTGTTGGAGACTTCGCTATACTAGGTCCAGCATCGAGAGGTGGGTGACCAGTTCCTTTCCTCGCTGCCTTTCCCGTCCCTTACTCAAGTGCAAAGCCCGATACCCATTTACAGCTGGGTAGACAGAAGCTTGTCCATACCGTGAATCGAACCCGACACCTGTGCCGCGAAAGACCAGCGACTGCCTTATACTACTACCAAAAAGCTCTGTCAGTTTGCTTGCTAACCAACGCCACCATTTCCTTCTTACTTCTGTTCCTTTGCCACTTATCTCATTCTTATCATCAATTCCACATTGGTGGTTTTGTCGTATCATGTCAATCCTTCTTGTCAATGCCAGCACCCATTCACCAAAGCCTGTAACTTCTTGGTTATGATTGTCGCTGTTCTCCATGCGTCAGAGCCATACAATAAGATTGCCGTGTAATCCTTCGCATTCGTGAAATGTCTTTACGACTCAAGAGTCGATACAGTGTATCAAGTTCCGCCAAAAAATATAAACCACCTCAGGAACTCTTAGCTATGTCAATAAAATACTTTCTGGCAGCTTCGTGTGCTATTGCTACGGCGGTGCATGAAAAGCGACGGGTTTTGTTATTTACACGTCGCCGGATTAATAACCAAACACGTATACACGTGCAAATACGTTCATTCTGACATTACACGTGACACGGAGCGTCCGCTACAGCCAAGAAAACTGATTATCTTATAAGATTGAACACTATAACCACTTTTAATTGGTCTGGTTAAAAAAAAGGTAGGCAAAAAAAAACCAGTTAAATCAGTCACGCGATGTGTTTGTGATTCATATTTCAAAAAAGTCAAGCCTAGACGAATAAAAACAATGTTTATGCTAGATTTATATTCTGTTTAGTCCATTCCATCTGCTATTAACTTTTATTTATTTATTTTTTTAACTGTGCGTAATTCCAGTCATGAAACTCGATAGCTTTATTAAGCTTTGACTTGTTCTTGGCGACCGACATTTTCTGTTGTTTCCGTCGTTTAATGGTTCATTTCAGACTGTTTGATTTTAAAAAGGTACAGGACGGCAAAGTAGGGTATTAAAAATGTTTTATTTTATTACTTCAGATCACGTTATCTTGGGTGCTGATGAAACTTTTGAAGGAGAGGGGTATGTAGCGGTTAGATTAAGTAGACAGAGAACTTATGAAAAAAATTAGGAGGGTGAACAGAGAGAGAGAGAGAGAGAGAGAGAGAGAGAGAGAGAGAGAGAGAGAGAGAGAGAGAGAGAGAGAGAGAGAGAGAGAAATGGGCTGCAGAGTAAATGAAGATGTTTTTGCGTAGAAGAGTGAGTTAGATAGAGAGAGGAGAGCATATACAGGAAGAGAAAGAAAGGATAATTCTAAGAAAGGATGTGGGAAACCTGAAATAAATTTAGAAGACACCGAGATAATGAGAAAACTGACATAAATACAGAAGACACGGAGTCATAAGTGATATAAATATAGAAGACATGAGACAAAACTGACACAGACACTGCAGAAGACACGGAGGGAGTGAGAAAACTGACAAATACAGGAGACACGGAAACAAAACTGACATAAATACAGGAGACACGGGAACAGTGAGAAAACTGACATAAATAAAAAAAATAAAAAAAACAAGGAAACAGTGAGAAAACTGACATAAATACAGTAGACACGGAGACAGTTAGAAAACTGACATAAATACAGGAAACACGGGGACAGTGAGAAAACTGACATAAATACAGTGAAAATTCAGTGTAAATGAAGAATAAATGGATATATTAACGCAATAATTGGGAAACTTTGTATAACGGTCGAAAAAAAAAAAGACTAAAATGGAAAACAAAGAGAGACAAAATTTTATTTAAAATTAATGTATTAGAAAGTGTTAAAAAAAACACACGAAAAACAACAATCTTGTGAAGGATAGATACATGAAAGAAAAATACAAAGGAAAAGAAAAGACAAGCATATACACATACAGACGAAGAGTTGAAACAAAATTAATATTTAAAAACGTAAGTAAACGAACTAAAAACGAATTGTTCAGTATTGAAATACCGAACGGTTTCAAAAACAAGATAGCGTGTTGAAAACAACAAAAAAAAAAGGTGGACTAAAATTATTAAAAGCGGACACGCTACAGCAGGGCAAAAGTATACAACGCACAATAAGTAGAAACATTAAGGCAACAGTAGAGAGAAAATGTAAAACAAAACAAAATTTACAGAAAAGGTGTTGGGGGGAGAAAAAACTTTTGTCAGACAGACCGAACTAAAGCAGAACAGAAATAAGGAAGGAATGGATGAAAGTGGCAAGAGTAGCACACAAAATAACACGAATTTCCCACTCACACTTTCCCCTCTCTTCTCCCCTTCCCCCTTTTTCGTCTTTTTCATGTTCTTCCTCTCCTTCTTCTTCTTCATCATCATCTTCTTCTTCATCATCTTCTTCTACTTCAACATCTTCTTCTTCTCGTATTTCTCCTCGTTTTTCCTCTTTCTTCTCCCCTTCTCCTCCTCTTTCTTCTTTTTCTTCTCCTTCTTCTTCCTATTCATCTTCTTCGTATTTCTCATTGTTTCCCCCTCTTCTTCTCCTTATTCTTCTTTGTCTCTCTCTCTCTCTCTCTCTCTCTCTCTCTCTCTCTCTCTCTCTCTCTCTCTCTCTCTCTCTCTCTCTCTTTTCATGCCCCCCTCACGTCACTTTCCACAACTCAGACCAAACGTTCTAATGTTCTGTTGTTCGGCAATTTTTAAAAAGATATTGAATTCCCTTTCGCTCTACATCTTTTTTCGTCATTTCTCTTAACCTGTCTTCCGGTCTATACCTGACCTATTTATTTCACACTTCTACCTGTAAATCGCCTCTTCAATTCATGGTGCGTGTCGTAAATTTCGTCTTCAGTCGAATCTCGAGTTCATTTTGTTGATGCTGAATACAACGACATGAATATCACAAGAAGTTCGCTTTAAGCGAACGTGCTCAAAATGTGTCTCCCAAGCCAAGACAAGAGAGAGGAAAGACGAGAAACAAAGAGAGGAAAGACGAGAAACAAAGAGAGTCAGTTGGGAGACGACTACTGTCAGGTGTTGTCTGGTTGCTACTAATGCCGTTTGGGAGTGAGGTCAGAGACGTCAGTATTCAATGTCTCAGCTTTTATGAGATGGGTTGACTGGTTCCTGCCTCCCCCGCCTCATCGCTGCCGTTCTATCCACTCTGCCAATGTCTTCTTAACTGTTTATCGATTGTCTAAATTGTAACTTTTATTAGTGCCTATAAATTGCCGTATATTAGTTACTTTTTCTCTGACCTTATATTCAGTGCCAGGTATTAATCAGACAGACAGACAGACAGACAGACAGACAGACAGACAGACAGACAGACAGACAGACAGACAGACAGACAGACAGATAGATAGATAGATAGATAGATAGATAGATAGATAGATAGATAGATAGATAGATAGAGAAAAATAATAAAAAGACAACTCAGAAAATTATTTTTAAAATAACATTTGAACTTTTCAGTTATGGCTCCGTTATATAGTTTTTAATCCCGGAACTATCACAATAATTGAACTTATTTACGGCCGTAATATCCGGTCCACAAATAAGGGGAAATAATTGCTAAGGGGAGAGAAAAAATTTAGAGCTTTGACAGTCTTGAGTGTAGGGTGTGATACGCCCCTTTCTATGTGCTGGGTGTTTCTGGAACTGAAGTTGGGGTACTTGGACCCGGAGGACGAACTAGGACAAAAAAAGTAGTTCAAGAAATGGATCTTCTTACATTAAAATTAGAGTATGGTAATTGTGCTCGGTTTCAAGTTTTGTGAAGGTGAAAAGTGACAGAAGATCATGGGGACAGCAGGTAGAGATAAGAGAAAGAACGAGTTGGAGTGATAATTTAGTTGGTGGTGGGAAGTACAGGTAAGTGGTAGCCTGGATTAGACAGAGATGTGAGGCAAGAATGAACAACGAGAGAAAGGAAAGAGAAAGAGAAATGAGCTCTGAACAAAAGACATTTTTCGAAAGTTTTGTGTGTGTGTGTGTGTGTCTTCGTGTTTAAGGAAACCTGAACGTGGGCAAATGGGCCGTAGTTCGTGATTTGAGAGCAGGTTTGGAGAAATGGTGTCGAATCTTGACGGTGGATTACAAATACTTAAGAGTGAGAGAACGAACGAACGAACTTTATTTTCAAAGGGTTGAGAATTGGGCACGCAGGCCCGTCTGACATTCTGCCCTTCCTTTCTCTCACCTTTCATACTGAATTCATTTATTCCCATACGCATTTTACATATCAATGTCAAGGAATTCAACGTTGCAAAGTAAAAATAAAATAGCACACTCATATTAACATTAACTACTTATAAACATGACATAAAATATGTTGAAAAGTACAAACATCGTCATTAGAACCTACAGTTGAAATTATAAGAAAAGATAATCTGATTGGGGGGGGGCATGTAATCAAAACTAATAAACTATTCGAAAAGTCTACGATTGTATGAATAGGGACTGAAAGAGAGCGAACAAACTTTATTTTCAAAGTGTTGAGAGATAGGAACTTAGGGCCGTCTAAGAGAACGAACGAACGAACTTTGTTTTCAAAGGGTTGAGAATTGGGCTCGCAGGCCCGTCTGACATTCTGCCCTTCCTTTCTCTCGTCTTTTATACTGATTTCATTTATTCTCACATATATTTTACCCATCAATTCAAGGAATTCAACGTTATAAAGGTAAAATAATAGCATACTCACATTCACAGTATCTAATTATAAACATGAAATAAAGAGAGAGAGAGAGAGAGAGAGAGAGAGAGAGAGAGAGAGAGAGAGAGAGAGAGAGAGAGGGGGGGGTAGAGAGAAGAAAAAAAAAATTAGAAATGCAATAACTATTAGTCAAAATTATACGCGTATTAAAAAAAAAAGAACAATAATAAGTCTAATCCATTATTTATTTGGCCTCATGTCGACCCCGGGGGTCTCTGAGAAGATAAAGTAATAATAGAACTAATAGAACTGCCACTCCCTCGTGTGTGTCGTAAGATGCAAGTACAACTAAATTGGGGTTGTGTCCTGGACTGGCGGCCAACAAATAGCCACAGCAACCATTACCGCAAGAGTACACGAATGCTTTATGGCAGGCCTTTTGTAAGTGCGCCAGCTTCAGTTGTGTCTCCGTGCTCCGTAAGGAACAAAGAGGGAAATGGTTATGGTTATTCTGTTTTATTATTTTACGGGTTTCGTCTAATATGTTATAATTTTTTTCCCCTTAAAATGTTGCCATGCCAACCATTTGGACCACTTACCTTGTGCACAGTTCACATTCCCGCGATCACACCTGAGGACAAATGGAGAAAACTAAGATTTGTGTGCCTGAGAAATGGAAAGCGGCGTGGCCATAATAGAAGTTGACGGCTGAAAAATAACCCCTGGTGTCGGGATAGGGATCAAACGAATCCCGTGGGACAATAGAAGATAAGTTCGTTCTTGTGGTGAAGTGGGATGTTATAAATATTTATAGGGGACTTAGTGTACTGACTGAGATCAGCTGTGAAGGTATCTATATCTATTAAAAGTAGTGTATTATAGATAACCTTACTTGCTACCACATATCTCTTTATCTCAGTCAGAATTATTCTGGAATAGTGTGATGCTACGTTATGTGTCTAGGGTATGAGTATGGTGAAGTGTAAGTCACAACAACAGACAGATAAACAATTTAATTTAATCCACTACTCTTAACAACACTGTGACACTCACATACATATAACACTCTATGAGAATAGCTTAAAGAAGTCACTAGTAACGTTTCAAATAACAATATGTATTCATTACTGGCATGAATGAATATGTGTCCTGATTCAACTACAAGGGAACCAGGAATCACAATCAATTTAAATTACAAGTTATGTACAGAATGTATTTAATATGAATATTGTAGTGACATATATTATTACCAATGTTCTATGTGTGTCAATTGTGTAGTGGTAAAATGAGGTAATACTGGTTTTGTTTTGTTCAAGCTCTGTTGGTATTTGTCATCATGACTTCAATAGTTTGTCTTTAGGGACCATTATTGTAGATGTTCACAGTTCCTGATTTTAAGACAAGTAAATTCCCCTCTTAATGTTAATTTTAAAAAATCAGTTCAAGATGAGGGGACATAATGTTGAGCTCAGCTGGCCAATTCGCTTATCTGGCGTGATGGCGGCAGGAAAGGACTCCTCTGCTCGAATTCTCCTCTGGGCTCAGGAGACACCTCACTGATAGCTAAAAAGACCAAGGAGTATGCTGTCCGACTCTGGATTCAGCAAATCTCTGATTAGATGCTGCTCACTACCATCAAGACCACTGTCCCTGAAATCAAGAAGGATGTACCTTCTACTTCATAACTAATTTATATTCTCTTTTACACTGATCACAATACAGCACAAACATTGCGTTCAGAGCGTTAGGCCAACAGTCAGCTTCATTTGAAATACTTTATTCCAGTATTACCCTTCTTAATGGTTACTACGCCTCTGCACTTCCAGCATTATTTCTTTCTAGTCCATCATCCAGGTGTCAGTGTACTACTTGGCCATTCCATGCCGTTTTACTTCTCTCCGACACCCTCTGTTCAGGCTGGAGCATTATAGGCTTTACCTCACGTTTGCCACTGAACTACACATATATATACAGGCATAAATCAACAATTCACATTCAATTTTTCATTAAAAGATACTGAATGGTTCAAGCTTACCACAATTTCATGGAAATAAACACAGATACGTTGATTAGCAATGAATTCTGGCACAAACTGGCACAAATTCCGTTCTGCCTATGTTCCAGGCTTTTATTTTAGCAAAAATGTGAGCTGGCTTCAACGTACTGTCGCTTTATCAAGCTTATTTGAATTAGTGGTCTCGAACTAACGCTCCCAAGTGTGTATATCAGCGAGACTGGCCAATGAGCCACGTTTCGACAAGTGTTTGAAAAAATGTTATCTTTTCCCGTCTCCCCCAACAACCAAGATAGTATTTATAGCCCGACCAATCGTGGTTAGGCTTTCATTTGTTGCGCTCCAATCAATTTGGAGTTTACATGGTAGGCTATTGATGTAACGTAAGGTTTTTTCAAACACGTTATAAAAAAAATTTTATGAGCAGAAATGATTTTATGCTGTCAGGCACCCCCAATATTTTATTTTGGGTATAATTTATTAATTCCTGGACTATTTGCGTAACGTTTTACATATTATTTGTCAGCAAACCCTAAGGAACCCAAAAATACTAATTTAAAGGAGCTACGTGGCTGCGTTCAAAATATGCAATTTCTTCTATCTCCTGTTTAGAAGATGTGCTGTCTGGGTACTGTTATGTGTTCAAACGTAAACCCATATAATGTTGTCTTTTCTAATAAGAGTCTGTTATGATTTATAAACCTAACTCTGGGAAAGGGTAGTGTATTTTATCACTGTCCGTCTGAAAAAAAATTAGTGCATGTAGACTTACACGCGTGATGGTAGTAATTGTGTATCGCGCGAAGCGGGTTTAGTGTTCGGCTTTCTGCCTCTCCCTTCTCTTTTTATCCCTTTAGTCCATCTGTTCGTTCGTTTTGGTAACGCAGTATAATTAATGTTAGGGTTAATTTAGGTCATTACGCAGTACGTCTCAATGCTTTTCCAAGAAATACAGCACACGTTTCATTGAAGAAGGCGGGTAATAATACAGTAAGCTTTACTATCAACGTGAAAGCGTTACAATTTGCAGACGAAGCAGAAAACAAGGGGGATTTCGAGTACATTCTTTGGGACAGCACTGTCATTTTACCATTGCTCTTCTCTTTATTAATTTTATTTGTTAGGCTTCATATTTACCTAATAATTTATATATGTGGATTAGAATATTTCATGACACTTCCCCTCTTAAAACAGACATTATATGTCAGTCCTTTATTCTATATACACATAGAGAAATTTATTATTATTTCTGGGGTTTACGGTGATTCTCATCACACGGATGGCGGCTTAAAAAATCCGCTCCCAGATTGGTTTTTCCAGATATATATTCAATGCTAAAATTATATGGAGCCAGAAGCAAAGACCATCGGAGTAACCTAGAGTTCTCATGCTTAGCCTGTGCTAAAAACGATAAAGGTTTGTGGTCAGTTTGCAACTTAAATGCCTTCCCATATAGATAAATATTGAATTTCTTTATTGCCCATATTACTGCAAGACATTCTTTTTCGCTAGTTGAGTAGTTGATTTCAGCTTTATTTAACTTTCTGCTAGCATATGCCACTGGGCTTAATTCCCCATCCAATGCATCTGATTTCTGTAGTAAAGTTGCACCTAACCCAATATTACTTGCATCCGTCCTTACTATGAATTCTTGACTTAAGTCAGGTAATTTCAAAATGGGTTTACTTGTGAGCTTTTCCTTCAATTCTTGGTAAGTCATTTCACATTGTGGTGTCCATGTAATGCGATCTGGAAGTCCTTTACGTGTCAATTCCGTTAAAGGTGCACATATGGAATTAAAGTTTTTGATATACTTCTGGTAGAAACCACATAATGAGACAAAGGATCTCACGTCCTTCTTGGTTTGTGGTCTCGGGGCTTTCTGTAGTTTCTCTAAATTCTTTGGGTCAGGGGTCATGTTTCCCTGATAAACTGTGTGTCCCAAAAATTCCAATTCTTTACATCCAACGCAACATTTGGTTGGTCGGGCTGTTAAATTTGCCTCCCTAAGTCGATCAAACAGCATGTTCAGAGAGTCAATGTGTTCCTCAAATGTTTCTGTTGCTATAAGGATATCATCCATAAAATTTGTTATACAGGGATTATTCAGAGGATCCAATAATTTTCTCATCATTCTAGAGAAGACACTAGGCGCATTCTTCAATCCAAATGGCAATCTATTAAACTCATAGTGTCCTTCTGAGGTACTAAAAGCTAGGTATGGTCTAACCTCAGGCTTTACTGGAATCTGATAGTATCCTTTACTCAGATCCACTTTTGAGAAATATTTAGCTTTATTTAGTCTGGCAAACAGCTGATTTGTATCCGGCAATGGATCCACCTGTCCTTCTGTAATAGCATTCAGTCTCCTGTAATCTATACAGAGTCTATGTTCTCCAGAGGGCTTCCTTAAGAGTACCACCCCGGAACTATACGAAGACTCACTGTGCGAAATAATTCCTTCCTTCAACAGATAGTCTATCTCTTCCTTCAAAGCTTTTTCCTTAGCAAACGGAATCGAATATGGTTTCATACAGACAGGTGTGGAGTCTATGAGTTTCATATCATATTCCAATAGGTTTGTATGCCCTGGTCGGTCTGTTAACACCTCTGCATGATTATTTAGAACCTGTTGCACTCTCTCTTTCTGAGTTTTCGTTAAATGTGTACTGATTTTCACCTGTGCTGCTGTCTCACAGGGGTGTAATGGATATTCAACTGATGAAAGTGGTTCCTTTTTCATCTCCATGGCGATGGACAAGGTCAACAAGTGTGTCTCTTCCTGATGTTCTCTTTCCAAATATTTCTTCAGGAGATTCACATGATAGATTTTTTCTTTCCCCTTCTTATCTATCTTATAATTTGTTCTAGACACCTTCTCTAGAACTGTATATGGACCCTGCCATCCAATTTGTAACTTATTCTGACTCCCGGGCAAAAGAAGCAGTACCTTCTCTCCCACAGCCAAATTTCTGTCTTTCGCCTTCCTGTTATAATAGGCAGCATGTTTCTTCCTGGCTTGTTTCAAATTTTCATTGGCAAGTTTCCAGCCAGTTTTTTAACCGAGTGGTCAGCTCATTCACATACTGGTATGAAGATGTAATGTTTTCCTCTGCCTTTTCATCAGTCCACGTTCTTAACAAAGCTTCAAGTGGACCTTTTATTGGCCTTCCAAACAATAATGTTGCCGGGGCCATACCGGTTGAACTATGGGGTACCTCCCGATAAGCAAAGAGGGCGGCGTGCAGGTACTGGTCCCATGTATCTGGTTTTTCGTGTGCCAACTTTCTCAGGATCGACATCAATGTGCCGTTAAATCTTTCCACTTGGCCGTTCCCTTGGGGATGATACACACTACAATGGAAGTGTTTGGCCTGGAAGATCCTGAAAACTTCTTCAGTTAGTTTCCCCTTGAACTGAGAGCCATTATCAGTCAAGATTTGATTGGGAAAGCCTAACCTTGTGAAAATTGTGAGCAATGCCTCTGCCACATGTTTAGAATCAATCGATGACAGGGCTACTGCCTCTCCCCACATAGAACAAGTGTCCACCAGAGTCAGAATGTAGCTGTTCCTTCTCTTGGTTCGGGTGAGAGGTCCCACAAGATCCACGGCAACTCTCTCAAAGGGTGTTCCCACTATGGGCATTTCCCCCAGAGTTGCTGGTGCAGTCCAATGTTTAGGTGCTACTCGTTGGCACTCTGGACAGGATTTTACATATCGTTTGATATCTTCAGTTATTCCTGGCCAGAAATAGTGACAAGCTATTCGCTGTCCTGTTGCGCTGATTCCCATATGACCACTGAAGGGAATCGCATGCCCTAGTTCCAACACTTTAGTCCTATATGAAGTGGGAAGGACCAGCTGTCCGTGACCATTGGATTCAGATCCAGCCTTCCTATATATCAATTTGTTCTTCATATAAAACTCTCCCTTGCCTGGAGGTGTATGAGATTTTGGCAACTTCTTGAAACATGGCTTGAGTGTTTTGTCCTCAGCCTGTGCCTTCCTCATCTCATCTGGGTGAGTATTTATGGATTATCCTCCTCCTTCTTTGTCTGTGATCTGGTCTGCACTGTTGCCAATATCACAGGTCTCTTGGGATTCCCCAAGAAGACATATCTACACCCCAATATTAGAGGGTAGATTGGCTCATTTATCACTGCTGCTTTTATGATTCCTTCCACATATCGCGTTTTCACTTTTATTCGGGCGACGGGAAGTGTCATGGTAGCTACATCCTTGGTTGCAGTTTGAATCTCCACTGTTTCTGTGGTGTATTGATCGGCCTGCACCAGGTGAGAACTCACAACGGAATCGTAATCTAAACCGGTATCATATAAACATCTTATAGTGACACCATTACAAATGACATCTTCACACACTGGGGGGTGGTATGGTTCCTGTAATTCTTCAGGTTTGCCCTTCTTTTCCTTTTTCCCCGATGTCATAGCAGCAAAATGAGGAGGTTTCCTTCTACAATGGTCAGTGTCATGATTGTTCATCTTACAATTCTTACACCACCTTTTTCCTTGGTTGAAAGATTTTCTTTCATCATATTTCCTTTCATCGAATTGTGGGACTTTATTTTTATTTTCATACCGTGGCCTATCAAATTGGTGCTTACCTTTATTTTGATCCCTAGGATCAAATTTATTAAAGTTCTGTGGTGCCCTAAAGTTATCCACCTGTTTCTTTTTATTACCTGTTACCTCTGCTTGAGCTGCTTGATACCTTTCAGCAACATTTAGCAACTCACCCAGCCTCTCTGCACCTTGTTCCATGAGAAACTTTCTCAGGTCTGGAGCCATGGACTCTCTTAATTGCTCTATAAGGACCATTTCCTTAAGGTCTTGGGTTTTCCCCAGAGAAGTCCATTTCTCCAAGTATGTCTCTATTCGTGCAGAGAACTGGTGATAGGTTTCACCTGACAGTAGTTTAGCATTCCTAAATTTTTTCCTGTAAAACTCTGCATTCTTTTCATACCTTAACAAAAGAGCCTGCTTTAGCATGTCATAATTTTCCTGATCACCTCTGCTCATTTTTGCAAAAACTTCATAAGCTGCCCCACGAAGTCCCTGAGATAACTTTAAGCTCCACCTTTCTCTCTCCAACCCATACGTGATAGCTAATAGTTCGTACCTATTTATATAGCTCTCAATATCATCGTCTTTCTCAACAAAATGATCTAAATGAAAATTCATAGCTGAGATTGAGGCTCCTTGAGTAACCGTAGCATCAGAGGCAAAGGGACTGGCACCATTTTCAGGAGCATGGCCTTGAAACTCAAACTCCCTTAGTCGTAACTCATGTTCCCTTTGTAATCTCTTCTCCTCCTTTTCTGCTTCCCTTTCTGCAGCTAATCTCTTCTCTTCCCTTTCTGCAGCTTGTCTTCTTTCCTCGGCTTCCCTTTCTGCAGCTAATTTCTTCTCTTCTGCTTCCAATTTCTTAGCCTCTTTGTCAGCCTCAATCTGCAACCTCTTAGTCTCAGCCTCAGCTTCAAATTGTAACTTCTTAATTTCCTTGTCAGCCTCTAACTTTCTTTCGGCTTCAAACCTTCTTTCTTCGCGTTCAATAAATTTGTCACATTCCGTCGTGACATAGGCAACCATAACTTGCCCATCTAATCCTAACTCTTTTGCAGTCTGAACCGCAGCAGATCGAAATTTGGCCAGGTCCGCCATTGTCTATCAGGTAACTTAATACAATGTCTAACCAACAATTCAATCTCTAATGGACAACACAGGCACCGTGAGCTCAACCTTATTTAATTCCACCCAAGGATACCTTTTAATTCTTATATTCCCTGAAGTGAATTATCCCCAATATTTTTAATAGTTAAAGATTCAAAATCCCAAGAGCGAGACCCCAATATATGTGGTGAAGTGGGATGTTATAAATATTTATAGGGGACTTAGTGTACTGACTGAGATCAGCTGTGAAGGTATCTATATCTATTAAAAGTAGTGTATTATAGATAACCTTACTTGCTACCACATATCTCTTTATCTCAGTCAGAATTATTCTGGAATAGTGTGATGCTACGTTATGTGTCTAGGGTATGAGTATGGTGAAGTGTAAGTCACAACAACAGACAGATAAACAATTTAATTTAATCCACTACTCTTAACAACACTGTGACACTCACATACATATAACACTCTATGAGAATAGCTTAAAGAAGTCACTAGTAACGTTTCAAATAACAATATGTATTCATTACTGGCATGAATGAATATGTGTCCTGATTCAACTACAAGGGAACCAGGAATCACAATCAATTTAAATTACAAGTTATGTACAGAATGTATTTAATATGAATATTGTAGTGACATATATTATTACAAATGTTCTATGTGTGTCAATTGTGTAGTGGTAAAATGAGGTAATACTGGTTTTGTTTTGTTCAAGCTCTGTTGGTATTTGTCATCATGACTTCAATAGTTTGTCTTTAGGGACCATTATTGTAGATGTTCACAGTTCCTGATTTTAAGACAAGTAAATTCCCCTCTTAATGTTAATTTTTTAAAAAATCAGTTCAAGATGAGGGGACATAATGTTGAGCTCAGCTGGCCAATTCGCTTATCTGGCGTGATGGCGGCAGGAAAGGACTCCTCTGCTCGAATTCTCCTCTGGGCTCAGGAGACACCTCACTGATAGCTAAAAAGACCAAGGAGTATGCTGTCCGACTCTGGATTCAGCAAATCTCTGATTAGATGCTGCTCACTACCATCAAGACCACTGTCCCTGAAATCAAGAAGGATGTACCTTCTACTTCATAACTAATTTATATTCTCTTTTACACTGATCACAATACAGCACAAACATTGCGTTCAGAGCGTTAGGCCAACAGTCAGCTTCATTTGAAATACTTTATTCCAGTATTACCCTTCTTAATGGTTACTACGCCTCTGCACTTCCAGCATTATTTCTTTCTAGTCCATCATCCAGGTGTCAGTGTACTACTTGGCCATTCCATGCCGTTTTACTTCTCTCCGACACCCTCTGTTCAGGCTGGAGCATTATAGGCTTTACCTCACGTTTGCCACTGAACTACACATATATATACAGGCATAAATCAACAATTCACATTCAATTTTTCATTAAAAGATACTGAATGGTTCAAGCTTACCACAATTTCATGGAAATAAACACAGATACGTTGATTAGCAATGAATTCTGGCACAAACTGGCACAAATTCCGTTCTGCCTATGTTCCAGGCTTTTATTTTAGCAAAAATGTGAGCTGGCTTCAACGTACTGTCGCTTTATCAAGCTTATTTGAATTAGTGGTCTCGAACTAACGCTCCCAAGTGTGTATATCAGCGAGACTGGCCAATGAGCCACGTTTCGACAAGTGTTTGAAAAAATGTTATCTTTTCCCGTCTCCCCCAACAACCAAGATAGTATTTATAGCCCGACCAATCGTGGTTAGGCTTTCATTTGTTGCGCTCCAATCAATTTGGAGTTTACATGGTAGGCTATTGATGTAACGTAAGGTTTTTTCAAACACGTTATAAAAAAAAATTTTATGAGCAGAAATGATTTTATGCTGTCAGGCACCCCCAATATTTTATTTTGGGTATAATTTATTAATTCCTGGACTATTTGCGTAACGTTTTACATATTATTTGTCAGCAAACCCTAAGGAACCCAAAAATACTAATTTAAAGGAGCTACGTGGCTGCGTTCAAAATATGCAATTTCTTCTATCTCCTGTTTAGAAGATGTGCTGTCTGGGTACTGTTATGTGTTCAAACGTAAACCCATATAATGTTGTCTTTTCTAATAAGAGTCTGTTATGATTTATAAACCTAACTCTGGGAAAGGGTAGTGTATTTTATCACTGTCCGTCTGAAAAAAAATTAGTGCATGTAGACTTACACGCGTGATGGTAGTAATTGTGTATCGCGCGAAGCGGGTTTAGTGTTCGGCTTTCTGCCTCTCCCTTCTCTTTTTATCCCTTTAGTCCATCTGTTCGTTCGTTTTGGTAACGCAGTATAATTAATGTTAGGGTTAATTTAGGTCATTACGCAGTACGTCTCAATGCTTTTCCAAGAAATACAGCACACGTTTCATTGAAGAAGGCGGGTAATAATACAGTAAGCTTTACTATCAACGTGAAAGCGTTACAATTTGCAGACGAAGCAGAAAACAAGGGGGATTTCGAGTACATTCTTTGGGACAGCACTGTCATTTTCCCATTGCTCTTCTCTTTATTAATTTTATTTGTTAGGCTTCATATTTACCTAATAATTTATATATGTGGATTAGAATATTTCATGACACTTCCCCTCTTAAAACAGACATTATATGTCAGTCCTTTATTCTATATACACATAGAGAAATTTATTATTATTTCTGGGGTTTACGGTGATTCTCATCACACGGATGGCGGCTTAAAAAATCCGCTCCCAGATTGGTTTTTCCAGATATATATTCAATGCTAAAATTATATGGAGCCAGAAGCAAAGACCATCGGAGTAACCTAGAGTTCTCATGCTTAGCCTGTGCTAAAAACGATAAAGGTTTGTGGTCAGTTTGCAACTTAAATGCCTTCCCATATAGATAAATATTGAATTTCTTTATTGCCCATATTACTGCAAGACATTCTTTTTCGCTAGTTGAGTAGTTGATTTCAGCTTTATTTAACTTTCTGCTAGCATATGCCACTGGGCTTAATTCCCCATCCAATGCATCTGATTTCTGTAGTAAAGTTGCACCTAACCCAATATTACTTGCATCCGTCCTTACTATGAATTCTTGACTTAAGTCAGGTAATTTCAAAATGGGTTTACTTGTGAGCTTTTCCTTCAATTCTTGGTAAGTCATTTCACATTGTGGTGTCCATGTAATGCGATCTGGAAGTCCTTTACGTGTCAATTCCGTTAAAGGTGCACATATGGAATTAAAGTTTTTGATATACTTCTGGTAGAAACCACATAATGAGACAAAGGATCTCACGTCCTTCTTGGTTTGTGGTCTCGGGGCTTTCTGTAGTTTCTCTAAATTCTTTGGGTCAGGGGTCATGTTTCCCTGATAAACTGTGTTCCCAAAAATTCCAATTCTTTACATCCAACGCAACATTTGGTTGGTCGGGCTGTTAAATTTGCCTCCCTAAGTCGATCAAACAGCATGTTCAGAGAGTCAATGTGTTCCTCAAATGTTTCTGTTGCTATAAGGATATCATCCATAAAATTTGTTATACAGGGATTATTCAGAGGATCCAATAATTTTCTCATCATTCTAGAGAAGACACTAGGCGCATTCTTCAATCCAAATGGCAATCTATTAAACTCATAGTGTCCTTCTGAGGTACTAAAAGCTAGGTATGGTCTAACCTCAGGCTTTACTGGAATCTGATAGTATCCTTTACTCAGATCCACTTTTGAGAAATATTTAGCTTTATTTAGTCTGGCAAACAGCTGATTTGTATCCGGCAATGGATCCACCTGTCCTTCTGTAATAGCATTCAGTCTCCTGTAATCTATACAGAGTCTATGTTCTCCAGAGGGCTTCCTTAAGAGTACCACCCCGGAACTATACGAAGACTCACTGTGCGAAATAATTCCTTCCTTCAATAGATAGTCTATCTCTTCCTTCAAAGCTTTTTCCTTAGCAAACGGAATCGAATATGGTTTCATACAGACAGGTGTGGAGTCTATGAGTTTCATATCATATTCCAATAGGTTTGTATGCCCTGGTCGGTCTGTTAACACCTCTGCATGATTATTTAGAACCTGTTGCACTCTCTCTTTCTGAGTTTTCGTTAAATGTGTACTGATTTTCACCTGTGCTGCTGTCTCACAGGGGTGTAATGGATATTCAAATGATGAAAGTGGTTCCTTTTTCATCTCCATGGCGATGGACAAGGTCAACAAGTGTGTCTCTTCCTGATGTTCTCTTTCCAAATATTTCTTCAGGAGATTCACATGATAGATTTTTTCTTTCCCCTTCTTATCTATCTTATAATTTGTTCTAGACACCTTCTCTAGAACTGTATATGGACCCTGCCATCCAATTTGTAACTTATTCTGACTCCCGGGCAAAAGAAGCAGTACCTTCTCTCCCACAGCCAAATTTCTGTCTTTCGCCTTCCTGTTATAATAGGCAGCATGTTTCTTCCTGGCTTGTTTCAAATTTTCATTGGCAAGTTTCCAGCCAGTTTTTAACCGAGTGGTCAGCTCATTCACATATTGGTATGAAGATGTAATGTTTTCCTCTGCCTTTTCATCAGTCCACGTTCTTAACAAAGCTTCAAGTGGACCTTTTATTGGCCTTCCAAACAATAATGTTGCCGGGGCCATACCGGTTGAACTATGGGGTACCTCCCGATAAGCAAAGAGGGCGGCGTGCAGGTACTGGTCCCATGTATCTGGTTTTTCGTGTGCCAACTTTCTCAGGATCGACATCAATGTGCCGTTAAATCTTTCCACTTGGCCGTTCCCTTGGGGATGATACACACTACAATGGAAGTGTTTGGCCTGGAAGATCCTGAAAACTTCTTCAGTTAGTTTTTTCCCCTTGAACTGAGAGCCATTATCAGTCAAGATTTGATTGGGAAAGCCTAACCTTGTGAAAATTGTGAGCAATGCCTCTGCCACATGTTTGAATCAATCGATGACAGGGCTACTGCCTCTCCCCACATAGAACAAGTGTCCACCAGAGTCAGAATGTAGCTGTTCCTTCTCTTGGTTCGGGTGAGAGGTCCCACAAGATCCACGGCAACTCTCTCAAAGGGTGTTCCCACTATGGGCATTTCCCCCAGAGTTGCTGGTGCAGTCCAATGTTTAGGTGCTACTCGTTGGCACTCTGGACAGGATTTTACATATCGTTTGATATCTTCAGTTATTCCTGGCCAGAAATAGTGACAAGCTATTCGCTGTCCTGTTGCGCTGATTCCCATATGACCACTGAAGGGAATCGCATGCCCTAGTTCCAACACTTTAGTCCTATATGAAGTGGGAAGGACCAGCTGTCCGTGACCATTGGATTCAGATCCAGCCTTCCTATATATCAATTTGTTCTTCATATAAAACTCTCCCTTGCCTGGAGGTGTATGAGATTTGGCAACTTCTTGAAACATGGCTTGAGTGTTTTGTCCTCAGCCTGTGCCTTCCTCATCTCATCTGGGTGAGTATTTATGGATTATCCTCCTCCTTCTTTGTCTGTGATCTGGTCTGCACTGTTGCCAATATCACAGGTCTCTTGGGATTCCCCAAGAAGACATATCTACACCCCAATATTAGAGGGTAGATTGGCTCATTTATCACTGCTGCTTTTATGATTCCTTCCACATATCGCGTTTTCACTTTTATTCGGGCGACGGGAAGTGTCATGGTAGCTACATCCTTGGTTGCAGTTTGAATCTCCACTGTTTCTGTGGTGTATTGATCGGCCTGCACCAGGTGAGAACTCACAACGGAATCGTAATCTAAACCGGTATCATATAAACATCTTATAGTGACACCATTACAAATGACATCTTCACACACTGGGGGGTGGTATGGTTCCTGTAATTCTTCAGGTTTGCCCTTCTTTTCCTTTTTTCCCCGATGTCATAGCAGCAAAATGAGGAGGTTTCCTTCTACAATGGTCAGTGTCATGATTGTTCATCTTACAATTCTTACACCACCTTTTTCCTTGGTTGAAAGATTTTCTTTCATCATATTTCCTTTCATCGAATTGTGGGACTTTATTTTTATTTTCATACCGTGGCCTATCAAATTGGTGCTTACCTTTATTTTGATCCCTAGGATCAAATTTATTAAAGTTCTGTGGTGCCCTAAAGTTATCCACCTGTTTCTTTTTATTACCTGTTACCTCTGCTTGAGCTGCTTGATACCTTTCAGCAACATTTAGCAACTCACCCAGCCTCTCTGCACCTTGTTCCATGAGAAACTTTCTCAGGTCTGGAGCCATGGACTCTCTTAATTGCTCTATAAGGACCATTTCCTTAAGGTCTTGGGTTTTCCCCAGAGAAGTCCATTTCTCCAAGTATGTCTCTATTCGTGCAGAGAACTGGTGATAGGTTTCACCTGACAGTAGTTTAGCATTCCTAAATTTTTTTCCTGTAAAACTCTGCATTCTTTTCATACCTTAACAAAAGAGCCTGCTTTAGCATGTCATAATTTTCCTGATCACCTCTGCTCATTTTTGCAAAAACTTCATAAGCTGCCCCACGAAGTCCCTGAGATAACTTTAAGCTCCACCTTTCTCTCTCCAACCCATACGTGATAGCTAATAGTTCGTACCTATTTATATAGCTCTCAATATCATCGTCTTTCTCAACAAAATGATCTAAATGAAAATTCATAGCTGAGATTGAGGCTCCTTGAGTAACCGTAGCATCAGAGGCAAAGGGACTGGCACCATTTTCAGGAGCATGGCCTTGAAACTCAAACTCCCTTAGTCGTAACTCATGTTCCCTTTGTAATCTCTTCTCCTCCTTTTCTGCTTCCCTTTCTGCAGCTAATCTCTTCTCTTCCCTTTCTGCAGCTTGTCTTCTTTCCTCGGCTTCCCTTTCTGCAGCTAATTTCTTCTCTTCTGCTTCCAATTTCTTAGCCTCTTTGTCAGCCTCAATCTGCAACCTCTTAGTCTCAGCCTCAGCTTCAAATTGTAACTTCTTAATTTCCTTGTCAGCCTCTAACTTTCTTTCGGCTTCAAACCTTCTTTCTTCGCGTTCAATAAATTTGTCACATTCCGTCGTGACATAGGCAACCATAACTTGCCCATCTAATCCTAACTCTTTTGCAGTCTGAACCGCAGCAGATCGAAATTTGGCCAGGTCCGCCATTGTCTATCAGGTAACTTAATACAATGTCTAACCAACAATTCAATCTCTAATGGACAACACAGGCACCGTGAGCTCAACCTTATTTAATTCCACCCAAGGATACCTTTTAATTCTTATATTCCCTGAAGTGAATTACCCCCAATATTTTTAATAGTTAAAGATTCAAAATCCCAAGAGCGAGACCCCAATATATGTGGTGAAGTGGGATGTTATAAATACTTATAGGGAACTTAGTGTACTGACTGAGATCAGCTGTGAAGGTATCTATATCTATTAAGAGTAGTGTATTATAGATAACCTTACTTGCTACCACATATCTATATATCTCAGTCAGAATTATTCTGGAATAGTGTGATGCTACGTTATGTGTCTAGGGTATGAGTATGGTGAAGTGTAAGTCACAACAACAGACAGATAAACAATTTAATTTAATC
Organism: Oreohelix idahoensis; assembly: GCA_024509875.1. Taxonomy (NCBI): domain Eukaryota; kingdom Metazoa; phylum Mollusca; class Gastropoda; order Stylommatophora; family Oreohelicidae; genus Oreohelix; species Oreohelix idahoensis. The sequence continues at coordinate 314,670 of JAMPIV010000590.1, forward strand.
CACTACTCTTAACAACACTGTGACACTCACATACATATAACACTCTATGAGAATAGCTTAAAGAAGTCACTAGTAACGTTTCAAATAACAATATGTATTCATTACTGGCATGAATGAATATGTGTCCTGATTCAACTACAAGGGAACCAGGAATCACAATCAATTTAAATTACAAGTTATGTACAGAATGTATTTAATATGAATATTGTAGTGACATATATTATTACAAATGTTCTATGTGTGTCAGTTGTGTAGTGGTAAAATGAGGTAATACTGGTTTTGTTTTGTTCAAGCTCTGTTGGTATTTGTCATCATGACTTCAATAGTTTGTCTTTAGGGACCATTATTGTAGATGTTCACAGTTCCTGATTTTAAGACAAGTAAATTCCCCTCTTAATGTTAATTTTTAAAAAATTATTTCAAGATGAGGGGACATAATGTTGAGCTCAGCTGGCCAATTCGCTTATCTGGCGTGATGGCGGCAGGAAAGGACTCCTCTGCTCGAATTCTCCTCTGGGCTCAGGAGACACCTCACTGATAGCTAAAAAGACCAAGGAGTATGCTGTCCGACTCTGGATTCAGCAAATCTCTGACCAGATGCTGCTCACTACCATCAAGACCACTGTCCCTGAAATCAAGAAGGATGTACCTTCTACTTCATAACTAATTTATATTCTCTTTTACACTGATCACAATACAGCACAAACATTGCGTTCAGAGCGTTAGGCCAACAGTCAGCTTCATTTGAAATACTTTATTCCAGTATTACCCTTCTTAATGGTTACTACGCCTCTGCACTTCCAGCATTATTTCTTTCTAGTCCATCATCCAGGTGTCAGTGTACTACTTGGCCATTCCATGCCGTTTTACTTCTCTCCGACACCCTCTGTTCAGGCTGGAGCATTATAGGCTTTACCTCACGTTTGCCACTGAACTACACATATATATACAGGCATAAATCAACAATTCACATTCAATTTTTCATTAAAAGATACTGAATGGTTCAAGCTTACCACAATTTCATGGAAATAAACACAGATACGTTGATTAGCAATGAATTCTGGCACAAACTGGCACAAATTCCGTTCTGCCTATGTTCCAGGCTTTTATTTTAGCAAAAATGTGAGCTGGCTTCAACGTACTGTCGCTTTATCAAGCTTATTTGAATTAGTGGTCTCGAACTAACGCTCCCAAGTGTGTATATCAGCGAGACTGGCCAATGAGCCACGTTTCGACAAGTGTTTGAAAAAATGTTATCTTTTCCCGTCTCCCCCAACAACCAAGATAGTATTTATAGCCCGACCAATCGTGGTTAGGCTTTCATTTGTTGCGCTCCAATCAATTTGGAGTTTACATGGTAGGCTATTTATGTAACGTAAGGTTTTTTTCAAACACGTTATAAAAAAAATTTTATGAGCAGAAATGATTTTATGCTGTCAGGCACCCCCAATATTTTATTTTGGGTATAATTTATTAATTCCTGGACTATTTGCGTAACGTTTTACATATTATTTGTCAGCAAACCCTAAGGAACCCAAAAATACTAATTTAAAGGAGCTACGTGGCTGCGTTCAAAATATGCAATTTCTTCTATCTCCTGTTTAGAAGATGTGCTGTCTGGGTACTGTTATGTGTTCAAACGTAAACCCATATAATGTTGTCTTTTCTAATAAGAGTCTGTTATGATTTATAAACCTAACTCTGGGAAAGGGTAGTGTATTTTATCACTGTCCGTCTGAAAAAAAATTAGTGCATGTAGACTTACACGCGTGATGGTAGTAATTGTGTATCGCGCGAAGCGGGTTTAGTGTTCGGCTTTCTGCCTCTCCCTTCTCTTTTTATCCCTTTAGTCCATCTGTTCGTTCGTTTTGGTAACGCAGTATAATTAATGTTAGGGTTAATTTAGGTCATTACGCAGTACGTCTCAATGCTTTTCCAAGAAATACAGCACACGTTTCATTGAAGAAGGCGGGTAATAATACAGTAAGCTTTACTATCAACGTGAAAGCGTTACAATTTGCAGACGAAGCAGAAAACAAGGGGGATTTCGAGTACATTCTTTGGGACAGCACTGTCATTTTACCATTGCTCTTCTCTTTATTAATTTTATTTGTTAGGCTTCATATTTACCTAATAATTTATATATGTGGATTAGAATATTTCATGACAGTTCTCACGGCCAAACAACTAATACTTGCAGTTTCCCTACTATACCTGGCTGTCTTTATTTCAAAAGAGCTCTCTCATGCCCCACCTACTTGTACGTATTCCCACATACCCTCTCATTATTCCAGGCAGGTCTCCTTGCTGGACCCTGTTCCCATGGATTCTTTTTTTATATTTCCATACATATCATCGTGACCTTAATCACCTGTCCATTCCGTTCTCAATAGAACATTAGTCGCGAGACCCTAATTTTCTTTGGGGATAGCCATAAGAAGATAAAGAAACTATGGGCTTTCAAAGAAACTATGGGTTTTTCAAAGAAACGAAGGGTTTTCTGCCAGAACAACTTGAAACCTCAAATGACCGTAAAGGAAGACTCGTGATTAATGTATTAGTAGTGTAGTGGGCGGCCTTGATTATTTCGGGAAATTTAACGAACCCAGGATCCGAAACTCTTCCATTTCACTGCGACGTTCTTCAGTTTGGTTTGCTTTACTGAACTCTATTCAGTCCACCGCGCAGCTATGACTGTGTTTTGTCTTTTTATTAGTAGAAATCTTTTACCTCTGTATCTTCTTCATCGTCTGCTTGTGTCAAGTCGTCCCACCCCCCGCCCCCCCCGCCCCCCCCCCCCCCCGCGCTGGGGATTAAAAAAAACTTGGTTTTCACGCCCTGTTTTCAGGATAACAAGGACATCGGCTACTGTCCTCGCGTGACTTCTGTATCTATAACTCGTGTTTTGTTCTCGTGAACTCGCGTGACACTGCGGTCAGTGGGGTCAAAATGGTCACTTTCTCAACAAAGAAACGGCATCTGAGGACCCTGAAGGTTCTCTTGAGGCTAACTGACACACGTGATAAATATCTGTATTGTCGTGTCAAATATTATTAAATATTAATAACTCAGACGCTCTCACAAAAGAAATTGAAATCCTCATACTTCAGTTTTCTGTACAGTTAATGCTAAACGATTTTGTTGAACGTTTCTATTCCTCCTTGCTGCTCGTTTATTTATTTATTTAATGAATTTAACAGCATTGATCTTCTGTCGTTATCAGTGTAAACATGCGTACATTTGATTAATTTTGTATTAACATTATACAAATATATATATATATATAACATTAATTCATTTTCTTTTTCTCCTAATGGAGCCAGAGCCATTACAACAGCTGATCCCCTACAGGAAGCCTGCATCAAGTATCAAACATGCTCTTGCAACGACAGGTTTTTGTAGCAATGAATTTTTCATAATGAGATTGCCGGCCTTGTGAGCGACCTTTCTTTCTTTCTTTGTCTTATCAGAGACGCCTGGGAACTATACGGGGCATGCATATATATATATATATATATATATATATATATATATATATATATATATATATATATATAATATATATATATATATATATATATATATATATATATATATATATATATATATATATATATATATATCACAGCATTAGGTATTTTTCTGCTGGGATCTCCGAGGAGACAAACTATGAATACTGTTTCTGCTACCTTAGGCATGTTGCAAGAGGCGACTAATATGTAGTTGCCCATGAGACTGGCAGCCACATCATATACAACAATTGCTACATAAACCATCTGCTTCAAATTCACATTCTTGCTTTAGTACAGCCTTCCTGTAAAGGCCAGCTGCAGTGGTGGCTCTGTGCTCCATGTGGAGCAATACTAAAAAAAATGAAGATAATGATAGGCGTGTACTTTGCATAAAAACTAGTAGGAATTTAGGCCGTGGTCTGAAAGAAAGATGTAAGTCAAATTTTTTTCTTCTGCTTTAGCTCTTTCTTTGTTGGATGCTTTCCTTGTATTTAGTTTGGATGTTTTTAATTTCTATTTACAAGGAGGTCAAGTTTGACGGACACAAGGATCCAGTAGAGTCTATCAGATACCGCGGGACAATAAATATCGTGTAGACTTCCTGTGAAACTAATTTCCTAAGTGAAGAGAGGCGAAAGGTTAAAACCACGAAGCAGCGTGGTCAGTACAAACGGTTTTGTCGGCGGGGAAAGAGAGAGAGAGAGAGAGAGAGAGAGAGAGAGAGAGAGAGAGAGAGAGAGAGAGAGAGAGAAGAACGCCCATTATCACAGTCATAAAGCACAACCATTATCCGCTTCTTGTAATTTTATCAGAAGATATGAACTCGTTGGTTGAAGAGTACACTACATCCTGTATTTCGATTTTGTCCAACAAACCTCCCTAGTTAGGGAGCTTTTGTCCAACGAACTGCATTCTAGGCGGGTTTTGTTGGAGGCAAGGAAAATAACTTGTGCATTGTCCTTACGTGCAGGTGACCGGATATTGCAGTTATTTGTGTCTCTTTGGCGCCAAGATTTGGTACATGTCAGTGTAATACGAGCAACGTATAGTCAGTCGCCCGGGTTTTTTTGTTTTTGATGAGACAAAGAAAGAGCACAGCTACTGCTTCCTGATGCATGTCGTAAGAAGCGATTCATATGTGGTTGTGCGTAGGACTGACATCCTCATCATGTAAACATAAGTTGCAACATAAGTCACCGCTGCAAGAGAGCTTGAGTGCTGTGGTACAGGCTTCCTTACAGGTGGTCATCTACAGTGGTGATCCCATTCTTCATTGGGAGCAACAACAAAATTATATAAATATAATATAATGATAGTGATGTGGATATTGACCACGAAAACGCTGTGACAAGATGATCAAAGCTTAGAGTATGAAGACACAAAGGAAGACAGAAAGACAAGTATTAACATATAATTTAAAATAAGCGGTAAATGTTTAATGCTGGCGATGGATTGCACATAACTAGACATAACAGTTGAATCCCTTACTCAGTCCTACAAATTTTACTGCATCACTAGATATCTGCCGAGTCATTTTTTGTGTTTAAATTTACATATCCTCACTTGTATTCATGGAATATGCATGTTAAAAATCTGTCAAAACAATGAGCATTAACTACCATGTGACAAATACATTTTATTTATTTGTTTTAATAATTTATTCTCAGAAACAAAATAAAGATTAAAATGACCAATAAACTGACATTACAAGAGGCAGCAAAAATGCAGCCTGTCTTGAAATAATGCGCCAAACAAACTGGATCTCACGCTGAACTCTAATATTAATAATAATAGCCCTTTCAATCATAACTGACTATGGGAATGTGCCCCTGAGGTGACAGCCCTCAGCTGCATATTTTCCTGGTGTTCCTTTCGACGTTTTCTCCTCTCTTCTGCTTGTTGTATGAGCTTCTTTTCGCCCAATCTGATGTGGCGCCTGTAATGTTAATATGAAATTGCAATTTACGTCATAAAAAAGGTAGTTAATGGTCTTCATTTTGACGTTCGTTTGACATAAATTTAGATGACTGAAGAAATAACAATTTAATAATATTAAGCCTGTAGACAGTCACTCAGCGCTGACAGACGTTAACACCTATTGCTGACCCCGACATCTACTGCTTGAGAATCCAGGAACACGTCTCCCTTTCCCCCTTACCCAAAGAGAATAGAGCTGTCTCTAAGTTGTTCAATTTAAACACAACAAATATGTTGTTTTCTAGGTTCTCGCTAATCATTTATCCATTGACAAAGAGAAGATATTTACTCCTATTCCCAGACAAAATGTTTCACGTCTCACGCCGCTGTTACTTCATCACTTATCGCAGTGGGTATATATTCAATTACGGTTCACTGTTTGCGTGGTCTATTTACATAACAACGCATCCAATAATTTGTCATTTTTAAAAAGTATTTTCAAACATTATGGCAGTGTGTACTCTTAGACACTCGTTCAGTTTTCGTGTCACATCTGAAAAGTTTGTCCTACCCATTCATCGCTCTATTTATGTAGACTTTCAAGATCGATCATTCTGTCTGAAGATAATCTCTGTATATAAAATAATCTATGTACGTTGAGGAAATTTGTTTATGCGTGTTTACAGTTCCTTAGTTGAGTAAACCTTAGGATTCTCACTTTAGCTGGTGGAGCATCATAAATCTTCACTCACTTCTCTTTAAGTCGCCACGGTTTGGGCATCCCTCTTTCTCGTCCTTATTGTTTCACTGTCTCATTTTGTTTCATGTTTGAAATGAGAGGCTTCCAATCTACCACTTTAAATACCTTGAAGCTGTTATAGATTGGAAAGCAGGCATCAAAGAAGAGTTGGCTACCTGAAGAGCAGCAGCTGGAAGATTGTTTAAGGTCAGTAATCGAGGACTCCTCAGCAAAAGAGAAATTTGCAAGAAAACGAAGATGGCTATATACCGCTCCACCTATGTCCCAGTCCATGCACACTATCATAATTGGCAGACGCTGGAGTTGGATTGGCCACGTCCTCAGAAGAGACCCTGATGCAATCACATGAACAGCTATGCTATGAACCCCTGAAGGAAAGAGAAAGAGAGGCCGACCCAAAACAACATGGCTGAGAACTGTGGAGGCCGAGATGCAAAGAATGAACCAGAGCTGGAACACTGCACGAAGGATGGCCGCCGACCGAGCAAAGTGGAATCGGTTTGTTGCTGCCCTACGGGACGCCACCAGGCGTGACGGCCACTGACTGCTTTGACAGTCGGCGGCAAAGGATCACATAAGAAGCAGAAGAGGACGAAGACAGCCGATAGGATAGTATGGCGTTTTCTCTGGTAAACCTCTACACCCTAGGGTAAAGAAGGAAAGTAAGTAATTAAATTTTCATAAAGAAAACTTTATTCGGTATATAAAACATTTGTTTAGTATTGTCGTAAATTTTAGATAGGTATTAGAGATAGATTTGGTTCCTCTGAATAGAACAAGCAAAGTGGTAACTAAGTGAGAAATAAGGTATGAGAAATAATTTCACGAGTGAATAGTTTAAGGGTAGAATCTGTCACTGGATTTAGAAGATACTCTAGTCCAGCCTATCTTTACGACGGTAATTTGTTATCAGAAAATCCTACTCTCTATACAGGTAACATATACGTTTAACCACTCACACTCACACACACACAGTTATGTGACAACAAGACACACAAACGTGAAAACTATTTTTAATGGAGAATGGGTAGGGCTGAGCTGACCAACACAATTAATTAAGTTTTTGTTTAGTTTATTATCATTTAAACTTCTCACAACATCAAACATATAGAAATCAATAAGTCATAGGTTTACAGAAATATGAAAATAACCCCATAAGTGCCCTCCCCTCTGTTGAGAAAAGATCCCGCAAGAAGTAATATCCCACAAAAAGGTCAAAGATTAACACTAGTGTATAGAATAGACAATAAAGCAAAGAACGAAGTTCCTTGTTAAGCTATCCCGTAAAATAACAGTAATTGCAAAGAAATTAAAGGATGGTACAGTTTCCGTAATTAGAACGTATTTCCTCTCACTCTGTCGTTCGTGGCCACATCAATCACACCGTACTTACTACTTGGTTAACAACCTTTTGAACGTAAAGATCAATGAGCATGTATCAAAATCCAGGGTTGTGATTCTCCGAAGTGAGCCCCAGTTCCTCCACGAATAATTAATTTTCCTAATGGGGAACGCCTACTTTGATGGTGCTTATTGGGTATGATAATGTCACGTCAGATAGTTCATGTAGCAAAATATAAACCGCGATCTAGTGTTCACAGTAGACAGTACTTCTAATAGTTAAAGGAAACATCTGGTTGGTAAACTGTTAATAAAAAAAATGCTGATGAAGGTATATCCTATCGGATTTTCTCTCTGGGGTTGAGTGCCGATTATGAAACAACGTATTCTTCCTGGACAAATCCAATTTGGAATCACAATTGTCAGTAGTCGGGAAAATATGTTATATGTATGTATTTGGCCACAGCGGGCTGATACAATTGAATGCAAAAATCTGGGTATTTTGTATATCCAGCTATGATTAATTCTTATTGTTCATTTTTTTGGTCTCTTTCTGGATGAAGCAAGGGGACTGAACTGGTCAACATCGAAGACCCGATATTAAATAAGAATTGTTACTGGTGCTATTTAGACCGCTGGCAGCTGGTTTGTGATCAGTACTAAATTAAGAAGTCAGTACTAAATTAAGAAGAAAACAAAACATGTAACCACATTATCAATATCCTATCCTATCACGCGTAAGGGGGCAGATCTCTTATCCTCTCCGTCATTTAATTAAATTAAAAGCACACGTGTCTTATCCTATCTTATCACGCTTCACTCAACTGGTACGGGTTGGGTGTTTAGGTATGCGCCTTCCCCCTCCCGCCCGGTAAAACACTCAGCGCACAATATCAGTGTTAATTTAACTATGACTACTTTACAAATATCGCTTGTCATTACTAGCTATTTGTTTCGCCACCTGATATTACACTAGTCACTTATATAATTACACATAATTAATTAGAAGTGAATTTATAATCCGTCAATTATCAGTCGCCTAGTGTATTTATTAGTCAATTAAAACATCTCTTTCTGGGTGATAGCGGGTGATTAAATCTACACTACAACTGAAAAAATGTAGCTATGCGTTATTTAATACGCTAGTCTTAGCACCTAGAAAATCCCAGTGAATTATAATGATAAACTTAACACATTAAATCACTTAAATGCTAATATCAATTACCGCAAACATAAATGAAACAATCTCCACGGAATGCTATAACACACTTTCACAATGGCTCTAGAATAACGAGCTAGTTTTTCCAAAATTTCCTGTGCGACTAGATAACTGACTTTGGGAGGAAAAAGTATTTATACAGAAATGGGGTTAAATCACTAACTGGTGCGATAATTCACGCCTTCGGCCGTATCAGGGGAAATCAACGAGTTCGACTCCCGAGGTAAAGAATTTCTGCTCACCGATACCGAAACGACATTACAAAGCCCTGGCCATGCAAACAGGCCTTCTTTGATTTCGTCCGTTGCAGTATATCAAATACTTCCAAGGTACGGGAATTATATTATCGCCCCTTGATTTGCTTAAGTCCCCTGAAATGTTGAACATCACAGCCGTTACGAGGCAAAATTCCTGCCCGTCGCTTCCTTTCAAAAAATTGATTATATCTCTACGCGCGCTTCTGTCTGTCAACAATAATGATTGGCAATCAGCTCGCGTGATAATTACGATAAGCGAATCATGCTCTCGGTGACTGTTATCTAGCCTGTACGAACGTAGGTAAACAACTTTCAGCGCATGTAAACAGAAAAAAATAGGCGTGGCTTCATATGTGAGTCTACAGTCAGCGAATTGCGTGGTTTGTTTGCGTAGCAAAAATTATAAACCTTAGATGGGGAAGCAAGGTGGTCGGGACACTGTTGCACTATTTACATATATACGTGACAAGTATCATAACGTTTTTTTTAATCAGAACACATTTAAATAAAGTAGTGAGACCAGTGGTTGGGTTTCTTGTCAACCAAAAGGTCCTTTTATTGCGTACAGTTTTTTAAAGAGATATACGGGCAACATGTCTGGCCTCATTAGCATTACTACAGGAGAAATATTTCAATAAGATAATATGCATTATCAAATATTCCATGTAGCCCAGCCACCTTTTGTTGACAACTTTCTCGTAACACGGGGAGCACGCGTACCGTAAATTGCGAACTTCTACACTATAGGAACATCTTTCCAAGGCCATTGCCGACAAAAAACATAAATGAACAGACCAAAGGAAAACAATTTTTATACTTTTTTTAAAATAGACATTAGAAAGTTGGATCGACAAGACAGAGTGACAGAAAATCTATGATAACATGGCAAGTTGACTGGTGAAACAAAGTGTGTATCATCATTTGACTGGTGAGACAAAGTGACAGAAAATCTATTATGACATGACAAGTTGACAGGTGAAACAAAGTGTGTATCATCATTTGACTGGTGAAACAAAGTGTGTATCATCATTTGGCTGGTGAAACAAAGTGTGTATCATCATTTGACTGGTGAAACAAAGTGTGTATCATCATGTGACTGGTGAAACAAAGTGTGTATCATCATGTGACTGGTGAAACAAAGTGTGTATCATCATTTGACTGGTGAAACAAAGTGTGTATCATCATTTGACTGGTGAAACAAAGTGTGTATCATCATTTGACTGGTGAAACAAAGTGTGTATCATCATTTGACTGGTGAAACAAAGTGTGCATCATCATTTCATTGTTTTTTCTCCATATGGAGCATGGTGCAACCACTACAGCTGGCCTCCTTGCAGAAAGTCTGCTCCCAAAGCATTAATGTTCTGTTATAGCAGAGGTTTATGGATCATTTTGTTGTACGCAATGTGGTTGCCAGCTGCATAATCAAGCTCTAATTAGTCGCCTCGCACCACATGCTAAAGGAAGCAGTATCATGTTCTTTCCTTGTCTCTTCAGAGGCGCTGGGAAACTGAACAAGGCATAGTGTATGTTGAAAACTGGAACAAATACGATAAAACAAATGAAGACAGCACATGATAACATGGATGAGTGGATAGCAGACAGTCTGAAGATAAAATAGATGGATCAAAGAGACAGCAGACACTTGGAAGATAGAAAAGATGAATCGAGTAGATGGCTGACACTTACAGATACCAAAATGGTTAGGAGAGATTGTAATCAATTTGAAAAATACAACATGATCAAAGATATAGCAGAGACTGTCACTTTGAAGATAAACAAGATGAATCGAAGAGACAGCAACCATTCTAAGATACAAAAGACTGATCGGGGAGATAGCTGACACTCTGAAGATATAAAGGATGATTAGAAGAAATAGTAGACGCTTTGCAAACATACAAAATAAAAGAGATAGCAGACACTTTGAACATACAAAATATGGAAGACATCTCTCAAACTGAAGATGCTGCGATGAGGTTTTGATGGTAGTAAATTTAAAGGTTAACAAGGTGAGGTCAAGCTATGTAAGTACCCTGAATCAGAAAGATGATGATGTATTTCTCAGGGGTCCCTATCCGCTACCTCTTCTGATCTCACCCAGTGTATATTTATCTCTGTAGTGTTATGTAGATGGCAAGTGTCTAGGATATGTATGTATTTAAGGTGAGGAATGAATAAATACAAACAGAACTGTAATTCAACAAAATGTAAGTAAGTAAGACTGGTGGGAACTTTTTGGTATATATATATATATATATATATATATATATATATATATATATATATATATATATATATATATATGTATATATATATATATATATATATATGGGAATAAATATACAATTTATTGTCCCGAACCTCAATCTTTTGGAACAGGACTTGTCAAAATCATAAAATGTTTTTTCACAGTTTTTAAATAAATAAGATGGAACTCTGTCCATGAAGTGTAAAAAATAAAATTGTCACTAGAATGAGTACCCCACTGTCTGATTTTCAATGCTTGATATTAACAATAATCAGTTATTTGAGGGTTTGTTTTCTTCATCATTCCCCAGGAAATTCTTTTTGTTGTGGTGGTTTAAATTGAGAGGAACTGTCATGTGCCCGTATTGAGGGACTTAGCTATTAAGCCTGTCTGATGCTATGGGCTTCAGACTATGTATATGGTCACTCAGATGGTGCTGCTTTCTGGATGAAGATATGGCCTGTAGCTCAAAGTATATTGGGAGTCTTCACTGCCCACAATTTATGTCTTCTCCAGGTTGTCTGCCACACTTTTTTACTGGTAATACAACCCTCAAGTAAAGAATAATAACACATGCACAAAGTTGACTAGCAGTAATTAGGTTTTCTAACAGCTTTCTTGTCCAAACGTTAAAAGCTTGGTCACAAGGCTTTCCCGCTACTCTCAACTTGCGATGGCTTTCAAATTCAAATGGCCTGATCTTACAAGGAGGTGTTAATTTTTATTACCCTACCCTCTAACCAATCAAAAGCGAGTCAAAATTTTAACTATTTTTGGACTATAAACTTTGAGCACTCGTAAGTGTGTTCGTTCGTCTGATTATTTTTGTGGATTTTATATCTCAGTTATTTATGGACCGATTTCCAATATTAAAAGTGATAATTACACGGTCACCTAACCTCTATCGTTATATCTAATCTTCCTTTGGTTATTCCTTAACAGTTTCATCTGGGTAATTTTTTTGTAATTAATTGTAGGTCTACCCTGATCTAAAATATCACTAAATTAAATTTTTCTAAGTCAAGATAATTTTATTAAGTGGGAATCTTTAGGTTAATATATTAATCAATATCAGCGCTATAATTCAAGATATCCCTTTCATTCTAATTCCCTTTAGGTGTTGAGAAATAAATTATTTAATTTTGGTCAAAAACACAGAATCGGCATTTTTGCCACTACAACCAAATTTTTTCTTGACTCTACCAAAAACGAGGTACCAATTTGATTGGTTGTTAATTTTGACTACGTCCGTTAATAAATATTGGGGTGGGTAGTGTGTTTTGGGGGGTAGTAACTTTAAACGGGTGTAGTAGAAAAATTCAAATTCTCTAGTTAAATTGTTAGCGGTAAATGGACTTTGCCCCTCAGACAAATTTCAAATACTGTGGTTATGTATAGATTTTAAAATACAATAGTTAGTTTATGAGCGGGGAATTTGAGCGTGGTGTCATACAGATGTAACATTTTACGACAGATGCACACAATAGATCGAACACTCTGAAGATAGACAAAGATAGATCGAGAAGATAGCAGAAACTCTGAAGATACACAAGATAGATCGAAGAGACAGCAGACACTCTTAAGGTACATAACATAACATTTCACCTGACAACAACCATTACGCCGGATGAAAAAATAAGCACACAGCATCCCATACAAGAAATCTTTTCACAAAGAGTAGAAGAAAGAAATAGTATTCAAAGTTTATGTAACAAATAAACTTTAGCTCAGTGCTACAGCTATCCTTCAGTGGAACTGAAGCCGCGTGTACAATGTGCTTAATATGTATTTGTCCGATACTGAAGTACAAACCATCGTTCTCTTAACTGGAATGAAAGCGATAAGGTGTGATTCTCTGCGTCAGTTATTAATTCCTTTTTTGTGCCGTCCTTTGTACCAAAGACACCGTGGAGGCGCCACTCAAAGCTGTGTACTGATTGATGCTCAGGTGAAATTAAACACTCTCATGGTGGGACTAGATTTCTGGGGGCGAATAGGTCCTGATGCTAGTGGAAACAATAAACACGGGACATCGTAGATTCCTAGGGCAAAAAATAATATTTCTTTGCATTGAATTGTTCGTACCGCCTCGTGGGAAGTCCCGTTCGTGTCCACAAGTAAACATTCCGTTGTGATCCTGGCATCTGAACGACCTCTGTGTTTTGTGATAGATAAATAACCTGATAGCCGCAGAAATGATTGTACAAGCAAAATGAATCATTATTTGAAAAGGCCGGCGATAGAGATCCCATCGCTCACCATGTCCAGCTCCCGTCCACTGATAAGACGGCCATAATATAGGCCTAAGCCTTGTGTGCCCAGGGGACCTTTTATACTTTTGATACATGTATTTTCTTACGGAAAACTCTTGGGAAAAGGGCCGTACAATAGCAGATTCAGCCTGAAACAATGTTTGCTGTGTCCATTGGGGCTCGGTCTTACTGTCACAGCTAATATCATCAGATTGGTGACGATGACAATATAAGTGATAAGGGTCACCTGTCTGGATATTTCAAAAGCACTTACTATTTAGATTTATGACCAGAGTAGTTTCCGGGGTTTTTTTTAATGAGACAATGAAATAATAGGACTTCTGCGCCCTCATGCATGTCGTACAAGGCGACTAATATGAGGTTGGTCATGAGACTGGAAATTTCAGCATGGAAAAAAAATGGCTACAGAAACAACATTTGCAAGAGTATGTGAATACTTGGTGCTGGCTTCCTGCAAGTGGACCAGCTGCAGTGGTAGCCCCTGCTCCATGAGGGACGAAACGGTAAATGATTTTGACTGCCATTCTCTTCATTTAAGGGAAATGCCTACAGAAACCACAGCTGCATGAGCATGTGAATGCTTGTTGCAGGCTTCCTGCAAGAAGATTAGCTGCAGTGGTGGCACCATGATTCATAAAGGATGAAACGAAAAAAAGATGATGGAGATCATGATTTAGGCGTCTAGCCCCACATACAGAGTCCCATAAGTCGCCTTGTACAATGCTGTATGAGGTAGCAAACGTTCATATTGACTTATTACAGCACTGAAGAAAACAGACGGGCTATAATGTTATAAAGAATAAAAACCTGTCATGATCAAGTGACAGACGAGTTAGCGTCTGTTGTAATCATCAAGAATAAAGACTGCTATAATCAAGATATGATCAAGAGAAATCGTCCAACACAAAAATCAGTATCTTCAATTGAAATGTCAAGTCCGTCCTATTGTACTGCTCTAAACCATGGAGAACAACAAAAACAATCATAAAAAAGATACAGACTTTCAAAAATAGGTGCTTGCTTAGAACAGAAGGATTGAAGTGGAAAAAATGGCATGACAAGATCACTAATGTGGAACTAATGACAAGATCACTAATGTGGAACTAATGACAAGATCACTAATGTGGAACTAATGACAAGATCACTAATGTGGAACTAATGACAAGATCACTAATGTGGAACTAATGACATGATCACTAATGTGGAACTAATGACAAGATCACTAATGTGGACCTAATGACAAAATCACTAATGTGGAACTAATGACAAGATTACTAATGTGGAACTAATGACAAGGTCACTAATGTGGAATTAATGACAAAATCACTAATGTGAAACTAATGACAAAATCACTAATGTAGAACTAATAACAAAATCACTAATGTGGAACTAATGACAAAATCACTAATGTGGAACTAATGACAAGATCACTAATGTGGAACTAATGACAAGATCACTAATGTGGAACTAATGACAAGATCGCAAATATGGAACTAATGACAAGATTACTAATGTGGAACAAATGACAAGATCACTAATGTGAACTAATGACAAGGTCACTAATGTAGAACTAATGACAAAATCACTAATGTGGAACTAATAGCAAAATCACTAGTGTGGAACTAATGACAAGATAACTAATGTGGAACTAATGACAAGATCGCTAATGTGGAACTAATGACAAGATCACTAATGTGGAACTAATGACAAAATCACTAATGTTGAACTAATGAAAAGATCGCTAATGTGGAACTAATGACAAGATCACTAATGTGGAACTAATGACAAGATCACTAATGTGGAACTAATGACAAGATCGCTAATGTGGAACTAATGACAAGATCACTAATGTGGAACTAATGACAAGATCGCTAATGTGGAACTAATGACAACAACCAGACAAGTTTCAGTGGAACATGAGGTGACAAGAAGACGCTGGAGATGGAAAAGACAAACATTGAGGAAGCATGTTGATGACATTACCAGACAGTCATTGTTTCCCAGGGTAAACATTACCAGACAGTCATTGTTTCCCAGGGTAAACATTACCAGACAGTCATTGTTTCCCCAGGGTAAACATTACCAGACAGTCCTTGTTTCCCAGGGTAAACATTACCAGACAGTCATTGTTTCCCAGGGTAAACATTACCAGACAGTCATTGTTTCCCCAGGGTAAACATTACCAGACAGTCATTGTTTCCCAGGGTAAACATTACCAGACAGTCATTGTTTCCCAGGGTAAACATTACCAGACAGTCATTGTTTCCCAGGGTAAACATTACCAGACAGTCATTGTTTCCCAGGGTAAACATTACCAGACAGTCATTGTTTCCCAGGGTAAACATTACCAGACAGTCATTGTTTCCCCAGGGTAAACATTACCAGACAGTCCTTGTTTCCCAGGGTAAACATTACCAGACAGTCATTGTTTCCCAGGGTAAACATTACCAGACAGTCATTGTTTCCCCAGGGTAAACATTACCAGACAGTCATTGTTTCCCAGGGTAAACATTACCAGACAGTCACTGTTTCCCAGGGTAAACATTACCAGACAGTCATTGTTTCCCAGGGTAAACATTACCAGACAGTCATTGTTTCCCAGGGTAAACATTACCAGACAGTCATTGTTTCCCAGGGTAAACATTACCAGACAGTCATTGTTTCCCAGGGTAAACATTACCAGACAGTCATTGTTTCCCAAGGTAAACATTACCAGACAGTCATTGTTTCCCAGGGTAAACATTACCAGACAGTCATTGTTTCCCAGGGTAAACATTACCAGACAGTCATTGTTTCCCAGGGTAAACATTAGCAGACAGTCATTGTTTCCCAGGGTAAACATTACCAGACAGTCATTGTTTCCCAGGGTAAACATTACCAGACAGTCATTGTTTCCCAGGGTAAAGAGGTAGAGGGAGACCAAGGAACACACGGAGAAGAGAACTGGAGACATACATGAAGAGCATGAAGAACACAGGGAAAGACCTAGAGCTGATGGCAGGGGACAGGAAGACTTGGCATAAGTTTGTTGAAGGCCTCTGCTCCTTGAGGAGCTCTAGGGTGATGATGGTGATAAAGTTACAGAAAAGTTAACGTCTGCAGTAATCTTCACAAACTATTTTGAGATGTCAGGACCCTTGTGTTGACTACGGCCTTCATTAATGTGGAAGTCTGAAGGCGAACGAGGAAGAAGAAGACGTAATCTTCTAGAATAAAGACTAGTATAATCAAGCTATAGAATACGAATGTCCTGCTGTAATCAAGTTAGAAAAAAAAAGAATAATGATGTAGAAAAATACAGATTCGTATTTTTTTTTTTTTTTTTTTAAAGAAGAAAGAGAGACAAGAAGTAGCGCGAGAATCACACAAAAGGAGGTCCACACTTGAGGACCCTGGCGAGGGATTAATAAGCCTATAAAGGATGGGACGATAGTAATTCAACACCATGCTAAATATGTCACGTGTAATCCCTTCAGAAAGCATGTTTCCATATCTCGATCAAATTAAATCCGGTAAAATGAAACAAGACAACCCGTTTTTATAAGGTCTAAGACAGCGCCAGATTTTGCGCTTGTGGTGACCTAATTAAAGACATTAACTTGGGATTGATAGCAACCATTATAGACCTTGCCGGTGGTTCATTGTTCAGTGGTCATACAAAGAAAAAAAAATATGCGTTGAGCGCATGCTTTAAGGCAAATAATTGTTGGTGTCAGATTTTTTTCTTAAGCTCTTGTAATGGACAATTCTATTGGCTTTATTTAAAAAGGGTCTTTATAAAAGTTTGTGAGATGTGCTGGGTCAACGTTTGTACCATACCTGAAAGATGCCTTAGCAAAGCCCCAAGACATATCTAATCTGTTGTGGCTGTCCTAGAGTATAACCTCTACTGTCTATTTCTGTAGCTCACAGCATCATCTTCAGCTGTCATCACCACAACGAAGGTCGGCTATAGTGGATCTCCAACGTATTCTGCCTCTTGTCATGATGGTGCACTCTGATATACTATTTCCTGTCCATTTCTTGGTGTTATCTTCCACCTTATAGCGCTGCCTTCCTCTTGAATGTTTGCCTTCAACTTTTCCTTCTATTATTGTCTTGAGTAAGGTGTTATGTCATTTTACCTAGAGCCTCAATTTTTTCTTCCAGTCGTATGTTCATTGTCCATATAAAAACACTATTATACATATGGTTTAAGTGATTGAATAGATAGCACTTAAGTTTGTAGTGGCCAGTTCTTATCTGCAGATTGTAGCGTGGTCTCTTCTTGATAATGTTGTGTATGCTTCTTTCTGTTCTCTCTGGACTAAAGGTGGGGTAATCAAAAATAAATAATACGTCTTACTAAGGCACGGAACAAAGATAAGTGCCCACATTAAGGCCTCTAGGGCTTCGTCTGAGACAAAGTAACGAAAGCAGGGGAAAGAAAGCATGCACTAAGTAAAATACATGAAAATTAAATAACAAGGACACATCACGTATATGAATGTTGCTGGTTTCGCAGCGATGTATACGCAAGATGGCTTATTCATCCGAGCAGGAACAAGCGCGCGTGTAAACTAATTGGCTTGAGGTGCTCACGCACAGAATGATGCATGACAGTTTAGGAGTCACGATGAAAAACTTTTCTGTCGCAATATATTTTACACAATGCGATGGCCAGCCCCACGCTCGACTTCATGTTAGTAGTTGTAATGAGTCTGAATCCTATCTCTGCTATCATTCAAAACATTACACCGTACAGAAATTCCGAGAAGTCAAACAACCAATCAAAAGCGCAGCTCGGTACATGCAATGCTAATATTTTGTAAGGCATTTTAGTAGGAAGACGAGAAAGTGTAGATGTTGATTATTTTTAGAAAGGCAATGTGCCGATATGCCACTAATGAGGGACATAATTCGATAATAGGGATCATTAGCTATTGGCAGATATCTATAATTTCACTGGAAGTGGCGTAGAACCGGAGAAAATGTGTATTTAATGCATCGAAGCATGAACCATGTTGTGCTTTGCCATTTTAGGCTGCTCCAGTGAAAAGTCGGATTAATCTAGGCATAAGAGAGATACTGCAATAGATAGAGCTTAGCACTACGAATAATATAAGCTTTGGGTGAAGGAAATCCGTTCAGAGATAAAGAAACTAGATCGATTTCAAGTTGTTTCATATTAGCACAGGACGCCTAAGATTTTCACTTTTCCTAGTCTGCAAAATACTTTGGCCTTGATGCTTTCTCGTACGGGAAACCTTGACCTATAACAGGCGGAAGGTACCAACAGTCATTCACTTGCCACACAATTCAAAACTTCAGACACGAGCGAAATCGTCTACTACCAGACTCCATTGCCATCTGCAGGGTAACACAGTCTGTAGAGCCATTAAAAGCCGGTCAGCACGTATTTGAGGGTAAGACAGAATGTTACGGAAACGGCAACAAATGGAAAAATTTTGATGCGGGACGGACATCCGGAGTCTCAGGCTCGTATGACTGCCAGTGGTGAAAGCCGAAAGGAAGCCATTGGCATGAAAACGGATGCCCTGACTGCAAAACACGAAACCAGAATTGGATTTTGGAACGTCAGAACTATGAATGAGGCAGGAAAGCTGAGACAAATCACAGCAGAGATGAGGAACTACAAATTACATATCCTGGAAATAAGAAAGAGCAGATGGACAGGGACGGGGAGAATAAAAACTGCTACAGGGGAAACAATACTTTATTCTGGTAGAGAGGATGGTCAGCACAACAAAGGTGTAGCCATTATCCTGAAGAAAGGAATTGAAAGGTCTTTACTGGAATGTAAACCCATCAACAACAGACTGATAAGAACAAGACTGAGAGGGAGATTCACCAACACCACAATTATACAATGTTATGCACCAACAAACGACAGCGATGAAGAGATCAAGGGCGAGTTCTATCAACAGGTATTAAAGGAAATGGAAACTGCACCCAGGTGTGATCTTATTATAGTAATGGAAGACCTTAATGCGAAAGTTGGAACACACAATAATTATAACGAAAGAGTAATGAGGAAATGCGGCAGTGGAACAGTAAATGAGAATGGGGACAAATTAATAAGCTTCTTCAGTATTAACAACCTGGTCATTGGAGGAACACTTTTTCCACACAAAGAAGTGCAAAAGTTAACGTGGGAATCACCAAACGGACGGGACAGAAACCAGATAGATCACATAATGATCAATGGCAGATGGAGACATGCACTAAAAGACGTGAAAGTAAGAAGAGGCGCAGATGTGGGAAGTGATCATCACCTAGCAGTAGCAAGACTGAATGTGAAACTCAGAGCTGCTGGACCAGTTGCAGTCAAACAGAAAAGATATAACATCGTGAAACTTAAGGACCCCCTCTGTGGTGAAATTCCAGTGATGCAACGTTAAAAGTCCTCCATTTATAAAGATAACAGGTAAAATAACATGTAGGGATAAAAATATAGGTAAGATACGCTGCGGCTTCTTCACCTACGCCAGCGTTTTCTAGCGCCATTGAAACTAACTAGTTAGAACATGCAGACTAAACGGACTATCCTTTTAGACGGGGTGGAAACGGAGATAAAAGGAAAAAATTACGCCACTAGTTGACACAATGTAAGGAAATGGACAAAAAACGACCTTAGCTCTTGTTAGAAACAGACGTATCTTGGACGATTCTACGGTAATTAGTCGTTTTAGTTTGAATATAGCGGCAAACGCCGTGAACGAAGGTACAAAAACAAATTTCAAAACTAACCTTGAAAAAAGTAGGTTTTTTCTTAATAATAAGTTTAGGAGAATAAAAAATAGCTAGTTTGATAGCCCATCTTTCCCTGATAAATAATATACTTTTAATTACACAGACAGACAGATAACACGGAAGATATTGACGAAAGACTGTATTGTTCAATACAGACTAGCAGACAGTTATTTGTGCATACTTCTCACAAAAATCACTTTTGACGCGCGACCTTGGGCCTAACGCAGTAAAACAAACTGCATGTGGACAAGGGGCAAAAAAGGGAGGGTAGAAGCTAAAAATAACTTTGTCTCGAAATCGTATAAGTAAGTGGGGGGAAATTTGTGTAGTTTTTTTTTTTTTTTTTGTAGTTTCGTCTAAAACCAAGTGTAATTTTGGGAAAAACCAAGTTGGGACGGACAGACCGACATACAAATATTACACACTAGACTGAAACTGGACCTAAATTTGACATTTGTAGTTTAAATATTTGAACGTAGTGGGGAAGTCCGCTGATTGGACAGAAGCTTTCATATTGTAGAAAAAACAGTAGAGGCAATTGCCATTTTGTAGAAGACTGTCCAGATGCACAGTTCGTTAATGCTAGAAGAGTGATTTCCAGGAGATATTATATATTATCAGTGGGACGCCATAATCTAGCCAGCAGCTCAGCTGAGTTTTGCTAGTACAACGTAACTGTGTTTTCAATTTTGAATTGTGGTAAGGAGAAAAATTCATTAACCCTTTTATTTAACATTTAATATTTTGAGTGATTGATACTGCCATGTAATGAAAAATGATTACGACAAGTGAGTGCTTATTCTAGGTCCCCAGCGACAGACCAGGGCCTAGAGGCAAACATATAATATAGGAAAACATATCCAAGACTATAGAAGACAGATCTATATTTGAGATCAGTGGGAACATATCACCCACCTTATTGGATGGAAAAGGAGACTTATGAACATATTTCGGATGCAATGCAGGAATGGGAAACTAGTGCTATTTGATACCACCTGGGTGAGATGTGCTGAGTCGGTCAGAGAGATCTGACCCGATCTTTGTAATTGTCTTTTTGCTTTGTTGTGTGTAAAATTGGTGCAGTAGGCAGTGTGTTGACACATGGCACAAATTTTGGTTTCAGAGTTTCTGGTCTGGCACTGTGCTAGTGCCAGATGCTTGAAGAGGTCCAAGAGTGGATGCCTAAGAAGCCTATCATTCTACTCCAGCACTTGTGAGGAGTGGGCCACTTGAATTCTTTACTGCATCGTCACAGGCCAGATAAGTTGAATACCTGGCCTGTTGTGGATTCATCAAACTTTTCCTCAAATAAATAAATAGACAAAACCCTGGTGTATAAAAACTATACTTCAGTTCAATATTTCAAAGACAATGACTCGTGTAAACAGAGATCGGGTATGATGACACCACCCCGACTAAACATCCAGTGCTAGTTTTCCAAAGACACTGTAGTTAGTGTTAATATTAACCAATGTAAACATATATCTATGTACAAAATTTTCATTTGATTATGCAATATATATATGCACTTTTATTGATAAATACATATTGTTTCATATGTCCTGACCAGAAGAAAAGTTGGTTCAGGACTAAATAAATTCAAAAAATTATCAAATTTAACTTCTAAAGCCAGTGTTAGTTGATTTGATCATAGAGCTTATTAATATTATTAGAATTAGTGTTTACATGTGTGTGTCAGTGTATTTAATTACCTACACATCACATTTCATTACCCTAGACATTAAACGTAGCTAAAATACATAATAGCAGAATAAGTCTGTTTGAGGTCATAAGTGGTAGCGGAAAGGCATTCTGTACTCACATAAACTTTTATCTTCAGGAGCCTTCACAGCTGACCTCATCCAGTACACTAGGTAACATAACAACCACACAATATCATCAAAAACCACTACACCCTCACCAGAAAAGCTTTCGTGGTCGACGTAAAGAGACGATGTCAGATTACCAAAAGCCAGGAAAGAACAGAGACCGATGATGTCGACTAGAGAAATTCAACACCATCTCAACAATATACAAGGAAAGCAGCAAGTCATGCTTGGGATTCTAGGAAAGAAAGAGCCAAGACTGGATAACACCAGAAACGCTAAACACCACAGCGAAGAGAAAGGAAATGAAAAGAAAGAAAACAGAAGCTAAGTCTCCCAGGTTAAAGGCAATATATAGTGAACAGTACAGTCAGCTGGACAAGGAAGTAAAACGTCAAACCCGTGCTAACAAAAGGACATTTCTGGATGACCTTGCAAGACAGGCAGAAGAGGCAGCACTGAGAAATGAACAAAGCACAGTTTATAAAATAACTAAAACTATCAGTGGAAGACGAGGTGCAAACAACATAACGTTAGTAAGAGACAAGCAAGGAAATCTCATCACCACAGCACAGGGGCAGGAAACAATATGGGCAGAGCACTTCAGAGAAACACTGAATAAGGAACCACCAAAGACTCAGCTGAATGTTCCTGAGGCTGAAAGTGACTTAGACGTAAATACAGACATTCCACGAAAATAAGAAATCATCACAGCTATCAAAGGGTTAAAAAAATGGAAAAGCGCCTGGTCACGACAATCTTAATGCCGAGTTATTCAAGGCAGACCCTGAACTAGCAGCAGAACTATTAGAACCACTATTTGCACAAGTCTGGGAAACTGAGACAACACCAACAGAGTGGAGTAAAGGAATAATTGTCAAATTGCCCAAGAAGGGAGATCTTGCAGACTGCAACAACTGAAGAGGAATTATTCTCCTCTCAGTTCCCAGCAAAATACTAGGCAGGATAATCATCCAGAGAATTTCAAAAGCAGTTGACCATAAACTGGGGAAAGAACAAGCGGGTTTTAGAAAGAACAGAAGATGTGCAGATCATATATTCACCCTCAGGAACATTATAGAGCAGTGCTCAGAATGGCAGAAGCAGCTATACATTAACTTTGTTGATTTTGAAAAGACTTTCGACAGCATACACAGGGACAGCCTATGGAAAATACCGAGGGCTTATGGAATTCCTAGCTGCATTGTTTCCATCATAAAAAGCCACTATTCTAACTTTACATGCAGTGTTGGATTGAATAATGTAACTTTCGAAGTGAAAACAGGAGTACGACAGGGATGCCCCTTACCAACAACATTATTTTTGACAGCCATAGATTGGGTGATGCGCCAGACAACAGAGGGCAGTCCAAGAGGAATTAGATGGACAACGTTTTCTACACTGGAAGACCTTGAATATGCAGATGACGTTGAACTACTCGCTCATTCACATCAACACATCCAAGAAAAAACCGATAGACTGAATAAGTATGGCCAGCAGGTTGGCCTGAACATCAATCTGAAGAAGACAGAGGTCATGACACTAAATGTAGGCAATCCTGAGCCAATAACAGTAAAGAACCAGCAGTTAGAACAGACAGACACATTTACTTACCTAGGATGCATAGTAACACCTGACGGCGGAACAAGCAAGGACATTAACAACAGAATGAATAAAGCGAGAACAGCCTTTGCTAGTCTCAACAACTTTTGAAAATCTTCCCAGTACAGCACAAACACCAAATTAAGACTGTATGAGAGCTGTGTACTTCCTGTGCTTCTCTATGGTGCGGAATGCTGGAGAGTAACAGAGAAGGACATGTCGAAACTGTCCACCTTCCACACAATCTGCCTAAGGAAAGTTCTCCGAATCTTTTGGCCAAACACCATTAGCAACTAAGAACTACTTATTTGGAGTAACCAGGAGGACATGCACACCATCATAGCTGGCAGACGCTGGAGTTGGGTTGGCCACGCCCTCAGAAGGGACCCTGATACCATCATAAGAACAGCTATGCTGTGGACCCCCGAGGGAAAGCGAAGGAGACGCCGACCAAAAACAACTTGGCGGAGAACTGTGGAGGCCGAGATGCAAAGAATGAACCAGAGTTAGGGCACTGTACGAAGGATGGCCACTGACCGAGCAAAGTGGAATCAATGTGTTGCTGACCTACAAGACTCCACCTGGCGTGATGGCCACTGACTGCTTTGACGGTTGGCGGTTATGGATCAAAGAAGAAAGAAGAAGACAGAATGTAATTACATATGTATATATAATTATATTATTAATATGTGCCTTATAGAAGTGGATAAGTGTGTGTGAAATCACTGTGTAATTCTTGGAGGGAATTCAAACCTGTGTTAGCTCAATTTAATTCTGAAATGAAAGCAGATGGACGTGTAGATTGTGATGTTAGTTTTAGGAAAGTATTTTGAAGATGTTAAGCTTGCTGGAATGGATCACCTTATTGGAAAGATGGAAAGAATGAAAGAAATTATTTTACTGTACAAATAGAGTTATAACATAACTCTTTCCACAAGGCCATGTGATTGTAAGGAAGCAAATCATGGGCAAACTGTAAACTGTTATTAATTAAATGAATTATGTTATTTTTGACTTGCTATGATTCTCATGAGTAACCACATCTTGTCTGATCTGTCTCATCTTACCTCCTGACTGGTTAGGGAGTCAGTGAGAGATACTACGTTGGTTATATATATTATATTTCAGGTTATATCCTGCCTTGAAGAGTTTACTCAATTCTACGTGCCTACGTCAGCTGGAGGAAGCTTTTGTTGTTCTGAGCCCTTGTGAAATGTCAGAGGGTCTTCAACAGTGCCACCTTTAAGATTGGAAGAACCGCAGTTGTGGGATTCTTTCCAGTTCCATTGCTGGAAGAAAATTCGAAGATAAGTAGCCTTGTTTGGGGCTACTTGACTACAAAAAACCATTCCACACAAAAGAAATTAAACACTTAAGATTATAAGAATCTAAAGACTATGGAACATATAACCTACGAGTTAACAAGTGAACATTGAAATGATGACACAAGTCTGTGGTGTTAAAGAACATAGCAAATGCCAATATAACTTTTGAGATAATACTATTAACATTTGTTCAAGTTTAGCACAGAAGAAAGACAGTTTTCATCAAAGATCGAGAAAACAGATGAAGATGAACTTTAATTAACTTTAAATGTAATATAAATACTTGACAGTGAAACTATATATATATATATATATATATATATATATATATATATATATATATATATATATATATATATATATATATATATATATATATATATATATATATATATATATATATATATATATATATATATATATATATTTTTTTTTATCAATTTGATCTCATTTGAAAATTATCCAACAGAACAAAGAAAGATCCTGTACATAAATAAATTATAAATTGTACCAACAGTCTTTATTGAATTATTTAAGTTTGGTTCCTAATTCTTGTTGGTTAGTTATTTACCCCTAGCAGAGTCAGTGACAAAGGTTAGTCTGGAGAGGGGCACCATAGGAACCTAAATAGCACATTACCATCTCATCTAGGAACCTATACAGCTTGACTACCTTTGATGTCGATACACCATTACTCTTTTCAGAGAATGGGGTATTTCTTGTAAGACCAGTCTCTTATCTGGCACCATCCTGGTATCATCTGATACATCTATTTGTCCAAGATATTATTGTGGTAAAGTGGGATGTTATAAATTTTTATAGGGGACTTAGTGTACTGACTGAGATCAGCTGTGAAGGTATCTGTGTCTAATAGGTGTAGTGTTTTACAGATAACCTTACTTGCTACCACATTATGACTCAGTCAGAATTATTCTGGAATATTGTGATGACTACGTTAAATGTCTAGGGTATGTATATGATGAAGTGTAAGTCACAACAACAACAGACAGATAAACAATTTAATTTATTCCACCACACTTGACAACACTGTGACACTCACACACATGTAACATTCTATAAGACTATCTTAAATGAGTAACTGGTAAATTTTCAAATATCAATATGTATTAAGTACTTTCATTAATATATATGTCCTGATTCAACTACAAAGTGAACCAGGAATCACAATCAATTTTAATTACAATTTATATGTACAGGATTTATCAATATGAAACTTGTAGTGACATATTTTATTAATATTATCCTATGTGTGTCAGTTGTGTAGTAGTAATATGAGGTAATACTGGTTTTATTTTTTCAAGCTATGTTGTTATTTGTCATCATGACTTCAAGTGTTTGTTTATCTTGTAAGTAGTATGGGGAAAAGTTCACAGTCCCTATCAATTTAAACACTGTATTTTCCCTCTGGTTTATTATAAAGTCAGATTTTGAGGGGAGGGGGGGGGGGGCATAATGTTGAGCTCCACTGGTCCCACAGGCTTATCTTTCGTGATGGCGGCAGGATAAGACTCCTCTGCTCGATAGCCTCCCTGTGTTCTGGAGACACCTCACTGGTCACTATCTGGACCCAGGAGTATGCTGTCAGCCTCTAGGTTCAGCAAAGCTCAGACCAGGTGCTGCTCAATAACTTTTGGACCACGGTCCCTGAAACAAGAAGGTTGTACCTCCTACTTCATAACTAGTTTATAATCCATTTACAGACTGAACACAATACATAACAAACACTGAGTTCAGAGCGGTAGGCCAACTGTCAGCTTCATCTGAAATAATTTACACCAGTATATTCCTCCCTAATGGTTACTACGCCTCTGCAATTCCAGCATTATTTCTTTCTAGTCAATAAGCTAGGTGTCAGTGTACTGTTTGGCAATTCCATGCAGTTTTACTTTCCTCCGACACCTTCTGTTCAGGTTGGAGCACTATATAGGCCTTGCCTCATGTTCGCTACTGAACCACACATATATACAGACATAAATTATCAATTTACATTCAATTTTCATTAAAAAGATATTGAATATATCAAGCTTACCACAATTCATGGAATAATACACAGTTACGTTGACTGGCACTGAATATAGCACAATTTCGATCTGCCGATGTCCCAGGCTTTTATTTAGAAAAATATGCACTGGCGCTCAACGCACTGGTTCTGTAGTAAGTTTATTTGAACATGTGGTGGCGTCCTGACGCCTCTGATTGACTATATTCGCGGGTCTAACCAATCGTGCCATGTTTACCCAATCGTTTGAAAAAAAGTACTCCTACTCCTGTTTCCCCTGACAACAAAAGATAGTATTTATAGCCCGACTAATCGTGTTTAGCCTTAAATTTCTTGCGCTCCAATCAAATCGGATTTAACATGGAGACCCATTTCCCGTACAATGGTGGGGTGAAAATCTGCCACTGAGCGATTCTGATTTGGGTGTTGTCTGACATCCCCACTATTTCTTTTGGCTATAATTTGTTAATTCCTAGACTATTTGCGTAACGTTTAACATATTCTTTGTCAGCAAGTCCTAAGGTAGTGTTGCCTGCGTTCCGGCTTTCAGCCTCTCCCTTTCTTTCTATCTTTAGTCCATCTGTCTTTCGTTTTTTGGTAACGTAGTGTATAAAATGACATGAATGGAATTTTAAATCTAAGTCATCTTGCGTATCTCAAGGTTTTTCTTAGAAATGGAGTACACATTTTATTGTGTTGGGGAAACGCGTGTATGCTGCAGAAGGCTTTTACTATCAACGTGAAACGTTACAATTTGCAGACGAATTAGAAAACAAGGGGGATTTCGAGTACAGTCATTGTGACAGCACTGTTCTTTACCATTCTTCTTTCCTTTTATTGAAGTTATTTGTTAGGCTTTACATTTACGTTTTAATTTATATATGTGGATTAGAATATTTCACGACAATTATCATCATCATTATATCTTTCCTCTCGCTACAGTGGCATTTACGACATGCATAAGTGAGTAGCAGCTCTGTTCTTTCTTTAACTTCTCATACACCCCATGAACCTACACGGTCCCCAAACAACCAACAACCCATTAAAAAGTTACCACTTGTTACCCCAAAGGTGAGCACTAAATATTAAAAACTCCTAATGTCTAAAATTCTCAAACATTACGCTACATTGCCCTGTATAATAATAAACAAGTTCAGAACTCAAGCCTTCCTTCCTACATCAGCCGTGTAATTTACCGATCTTCATTACCTGGGCATGTCAGGACCGCCAGCTCTATATCCATGACGACAAACGTCACGACTGCTTGTCCTGCCACCCTTCAGCAACTGAACCTGATGGCAAGGATAGGCTTACATGTCGGAGATGATCTTAAGTCCTCAGACACAACAAAAGCTCACAGACATCTGTTTGGGTCCTTGTCGAATTCTCTTTAGCCACGGAAAAGCAGGGGAGGAAAAGCTTTTGTGTGAAGCGGGTGTTTTTTTATTTATTTTTTATTCCCGTCTCGCTCATGACATACAAACTTCCCAACACATTCCTCCACCCCCTCCCTTTCCCCAGTCTCAGTAAGATATTCTCTCGGTCACTCATGGCTTCAATAATACAAATGATGAGGGTTTATAAAACTCATCAGACTCTTCCCCTCGAGTTTCAAGCTAAATATCTGACATGTCCAAAACCTCTACCGTCAACATTTTAAACAAGATGGATATCTTTTCTTTATCTGGTTGCTGTCGCCATTCTTGATTCTCTTCTTCCCGTCCAGTTTCGGATCCTTGAGGCAAAATAAAAGGATATGTCCATGAAACTCCCCCTTCCACCCTCAGCCCCCCCTCCCCCCCCCTCCCCCCACACAACTCCTCCTATTCAAATCATTGAAAAATATCTCAAACTGTGACAGTTGTGCTTTGTGTCCATATCCCAGGATTTTGCCTCCTCCCAAGTCCTACTGTTGATGGTAGATTGGATCTCCCGATGGGGCTCCTTTGTTAAACAGGACAAGAAGAAATATGATAGGTAAGGCCCAGGGAAGAGTGGGAAGTACGAATCACAACAGAAATAAAACTAATAATAAAGAAACAGGTCTACATGTGGCACAAAGCAGATGGCAATAGCTAACGAATGAGTATGAGCAAAATTGGTTAATGTTAGTGTCAAGGGGTGGAGCAATGGCCAATTTTTATAATCAAAATCGAAAAAAAATAATTATGAAAGTTTGATTAGTCTATTTTCTGATAATTTAGTTTCCCACGAATCTAAATATTTCAAAGTCACTTTTCAAAACACATTCATACAAAAATAAAATAATAAAAAAAAAAAGTTTTTACTTTGAAAACGATAAATCGTATGATATTGTGCTTTAGCTCTCAAGAAAACCCATAATTCCATAGAACCTTGTTTTGTGTCACTAGTGGTGTTATGACTTTCTTATGTAATACTCAGTCATCTGTTTATATTTGGTACAGAAACTAATCGCAGTACATTTAAATTGTTAGTAAAACTATTTCCTTGTATCTTATTAATATTTAGATTTAATGCTGACATTGTAATACAATCCACCCGGATGTAGCAGCCATCTTGCATTTATAGCGACATCAGTGTTCATCCACTTCTTCTTTTACTTGTCAACTCCACAAGAAGCACATTCCCTCAACGAGCTTATGTCAAATCCTCCAGTCCCGTGTCATCAGCTCAACCTCCAGTCCCGTGTCATCAGCTCAACCTCCAGTCCCGTGTCATCAGCTCAACCTCCAGTCCCGTGTCATCAGCTCAACCTCCAGTCCCGTGTCATCAGCTCAACCTCCAGTCCCGTGTCATCAACTCAACCTCCAGTCCCGTGTCATCAACTCAACCTCCAGTCCCGTGTCATCAGCTCAACCTCCAGTCTCGTGTCATCAGCTCATCCTCCAGTCCCGTGTCATCAATTCAACCTCCAGTCCCGTGTCATCAACTCAACCTCCAGTCCCGTGTCATCAGCTCAACCTCCAGTCCCGTGTCATCAGCTCAACCTCCAGTCCCATGTCATCAGCTCAACCTCCAGTCCCGTGTCATCAGCTCAACCTCCAGTCCCGTGTCATCAGCTCAACCTCCAGTCCCGTGCCATCAGCTCAACCTCCAGTCCCGTGTCATCAGCTCAACCTCCAGTCCCGTGTCATCAACTCAACCTCCAGTCCCGTGTCATCAGCTCAACCTCCAGTCCCGTGTCATCAGCTCAACCTCCAGTCCCGTGTCATCAACTCAACCTCCAGTCCCGTGCCATCAGCTCAACCTCCAGTCCCGTGTCATCAACTCAAGGCCTTTCTTCATCCCCTTAGCGTCTTTCTTCAGTTCTCTTCTCCGTGTGTGTGTGTGTGTGTTCTGTTTTGGTTGGTCTGCCTCCATCTCTCTTACCCTGGAGATTCCAGAATCAAGAACTACCTAGTATGTTTATTGCTGAGCTATTAACTCATTCATTTTTCTTATCGCTCTCTATGGTACATATGACAGAATGAAAAAAAAATTGCACAAAGACACACATAGTAATACGTCTTACAAAGAGAAAGGACAAGAAAAACCTACGTTGGGGCCACAAGGCCTTCGTCAGGGACAGACAAACAAGAGACAGGAGGGAAAGAAAGTGAGAATTAAGTGGAGAACATGAAACTACAGAAATAAGAAAAAATGCTCCCTTATGTGTTGTCACATGTTGGAGCAAAGATGGCTGCCGCTAAACCGGAAATGGAGTCTATGGTACATATAGCTGCCATTGCTGCTGTTCCCCTTGCAGGAAGCCGGAATAAATCATCCGCAAGCTCTCGCAGTGGTGAATTCTGTAGCAGTGTGTTTTTCATGATGAGGTTGTCAGCATCTTGCACAACCTCATATTAGTCTCCTTGTACCCCACATGCCAGAGACCCGTAGAAACTACCTGGGCCTTTCAAGATATTCTTGTTCACTTAGAACTCCTTATGAAGTTTAAATCATTGTCAGGTTCTGCTTGTTTGGACCCTGTTCCATCCATCCCAGTTTATTTCAAGTGTTAACCCTTTTTTGTTCCTCTACGTGTCGCGGTACGCCTCACCAAAACGAAGCAAAACTCTTCTTAAAAACAGAATTTTCATTCTCGTTAAACACTCAAACAACATTTCAGAGGAGAAGAAGAAAATAATACTCTACATTTGTTGTCTTTTCCACTTCTCTACGGGAGATAGGCAGCAAAGATAAGTCAAACGGAGAGGAAAGAGAGTATCTTTACATCAGAAGCCGGCAACAGAACCAAGCAATAGAAGCGATTCATCTGCACGCGCGTACCAGCCCCACGGCCAGACGTAACGTTAGTTATTGAGAAGTCAATAGACAGGCGGTGTCATTTTGACGTCATAACAGACGTCTGCTCACTTGAGTGGAAAATTAATTTGTAACAACACGGGGTATCCTCTTTGAATTGGTGAATTTCTCAGAAATATAGCTGTTTATTTTAGCGTAGTTCGCTTCACCGGCGGCGCTATTTAAGAGTGCGGTGAACCGCAATGGTATACGAAGGCTTGACGTCTTTGAATGACAGTGTGTGGCGGACCCGTTTGATGGACTGCCATGAGTCTTCTTTGGGGTTAATTATTATTTGGGTATTTATTGTTTCCGTAGCGGACCTTGTATTATTTATCGATGTTTTATTGCTGACTCCATCCAAGGGTCATTTTCATTCCGAAGGCCCTGAACTTTGTTTACACAAGTACAAAGCAATTAGTTGCGTGCAGTTTCGGGGGAGAGGGGTATTTAATGAGACGGAGAAATAATATGTCTGCTGCTCCCTCATGCATGTCGTAAAATACGAGTAATATAAGGTTGTGCAGGTTGCTGGCAACCTCATCATGTAAAATAAATTGATACAGAAACACCACCGTAGGATCTCCAACGTCTTCTGCCTCTTGTCATGATGGAATACTTTGATAGACTCTGTCCTGTCCATCTCTTGATGTTATCTTCCAACTTATAGCGCAGTCTTCCTCTTGCACATTCTGCCTTCAGCCCTTCTATCTCTCTCTCTCTCTCTCTCTCTCTCTCTCTCTCTCTCTCTCTCTCTCTCTCTCTCTCTCTCTCTCTCTCTCTCTCTCTCTCTCTCTCTCTCTCTCTATATATATATATATATATATATATATATATATATATATATATATATATATATATATATATATATATATATATATATATATATACTGTTCAAAAAAAGAAACGCGTTTTTATGTTCAAAAAAAGAAACGCGTTTTTATGAGTTTGTAAGTAAAATTTGGTGCTAGGGTATATAAAAACCAGCCTCAAATGTTCTTTACAGTGTCAAATGCACGTGTTGACCTGAATTGCAATCGTTTTTGTAATCGTTACAATGCAGTGGTCAATAGTGTTTATGACGCAATGTTTGACCACAGCTCATGAGCGCGCACGTGAAAGCAACAAAATTTGGGGTGAACACTACTCACTGACTACGCAACTGAAACCCTATAAAAGGATAATGCTACACACACAAAAAATTCAGTTCATTTTCAAGCAGACATTTATGGCGTCTCTATCGATAAATTTAAGGAACATTGCTATTAGCCGACTGCATGCAGGCGAAAGTCAAAGTCAGGTTGCCAGGCATCTAAACGTGCATCAGAGTACCATCAGTCGACTTTGGCACCGGTTCCAAGCCACTGGCTCAGTTGAAGACCGGTATCGCAGTGGACGACCCAGAGTGACAACAGCAGCGGATGATCGCTTTATTCGGCTTCGTCACCTCAGAGACAGGTTTACAACAGCTTCCTCAACTGCCCAGTCATTGCCTGCAGGACGTCATGTGTCTGATCAAACTGTCCGGAATAGACTGCATGACTGCTGGACTTTGGGCACAACGACCTCACCGAGGACCTGTCCTTACGCGCCGCCATCGCCAAAACCGACTTCTTTGGGCCAACCAGCATCGTCCCTGGACAGCTGACAATCAATGGAGACGTGTCTGGTTTAGTGACGAATCTTTCTTTTTGTTGCAGCGTCATGGTAGACGGTGTAGGGTCTACCGTAGGCGAAATGAACGTTTTGCTCAAAATTGCGTTGATGAAGCTCCCCCGCACGGTGGTGGAGGTGTAATGGTGTGGGGAATGATCAGTTACAACGGAAGGAGTCAATTGGTGCACATTGAAGGAGGCTTGCATGTGCAACGATACGTCAATGAAATTCTTCGACCCCATATCCTTCCACTTTTGGTTGCCCAAAGGTCTGTGTTTCAACAGGACAACGCCAGACCCCATTGTGCACGACTGACCACGCAGTTCCTGACTGCCAACAACATTCTCACCCTTCCCTGGCCATCCCTGTCTCCAGACATGAGTCCGATTGAGCACATGTGAGATGAGCTGCATAGACGTGTTTGTCGCCGAGACGTTGCTCCAGCCAATCGTCGTGATCTGTTCCAGGCAGTCCAGGAAGAGTGGGCAGCTATCCCACAGGCCCACATCAGACGTCTGATCGCATCCATGCAAAGGAGATGCCAGTCGCTGATCGATGCAAGAGGAGGCCACACACCATACTAACGCGAAAGCCCGTACGCCAAAAAACTCTCGTGACCCAGATGCAAAACAACTGTCAATTGATTGGTTGAACCCTAAGGTATTCTTGTGTGCAATTTGAACAATTAACTCATTAAACTAATAAAGTTATTGAATGTCAAAATTATGGCTATGTGTGTGCCTTCAGTAGCTATGCGTTTCTTTTTTTGAACAGTATATATACACATGCACGTCTTATTAAAAAAACACACTTCCCTTGGGGGAAAAAATAACTAATATGTATTCATTTTGGTGTGTTGGTTAAACCTGAAAAACTGCCTAGCACAGCAAGAGTTAACAATACGGTTGGCCAACGGCTGCGTGACTACCTGTCACATTTCGATGCGAATAGTATCAGCAAATTAATCCGACGTTGAAATAAATGCCTCAACAAGTGACGTGGTTATGCGAAGAAGTAACAGAACAGCACTTAACTATATTTATATAGTGAAACTGTTTTATTGTGCACATTTTTGTAAATATAAAAATAAGACTCAAAGATTGTTTTCGATCTACCCACGCACAAGCCGAACTTGCAAGTACGATCATAAATAAATCCAAAGAAGTGGCCGGCAATGTTGGGAGCCCGTAGGAGAGGGCCGTGAGTGTACACAAACATATAAATGTTACAGATAAAAATCTGGAGTGTCACGTCTCGTTACGTGATTTCCACGTAGTAAGAGAATTTATAACAATGTCATGAGAAGTCGTTAAACTTATCAGTATATCTGGATTTTAGAAGTGCGACATTTTCTTCTACTGTTTGTAGAGTTTGTTTTACACACAAGGACAAAATTTGTGGCCCTTCAAATGCCAGGACAGACTGCCTGTTGAAATGCTTTCCATGCCTCTTATGAATTTGTGTTTATTTGTTTATATTTGGTTAGACCATAACAAAGGTAAAGTAAAGGTAGTGTCATAGTAGATACTGCCGTAGCGGGGTGAAGTGTTAGAGACATCACCACAATAAGTTCAGCTTTTATATGAGGTGGGGGTGACCCGTTCCCTTCTTCGCTGCCTTTGATTTGCTTTAAGTCAAGAGAAGAGGCAGGTACCCATTTACAGCTGGGTAGACTGGAGCGTCACGCTACCAATCTGTTCAGATTTCAGCACATTTGCTCATTTTAGAATCAGAAACGTGCGATTGTATAATGCAAATCATGAGATAAAAATAAATAAAGATATGCAGAAATAAATATAAATTACACTGAAAGAAATCAACCATTTTTCATTATTCTCTCTCTGTCTCTCTCTGTGTCTCGATATATATATATATATATATATATATATATATATATATATATATATATATATATATATATATATATATATATATATATATATATATCTATATATATATACTCATGGAAAAAAGTAAGTGTGCAGCACTCAACAGGGCACTGTGCGTTTGTTCTTGGGTGAACTCAAATGCAAGTTGGCACACATTTCTGTGTGAGTGTTGTTCACTTACCCATGCAATTACAATTGGATCGCACTATTCATGGGGAGATAATCACGGTGCAAGATAAATCACGTGAAAAGTCCCGTAGGGGAGAATTTATCACAGATAAAAGGAAGGTAAGTGTGTAGCTCTAATCACAAGCATGTGAAAACGTAATCGTTGAAATAGAGAGTACCAAGAGTCCAACAGAAACATCTTTTTTGACAATGCCAAGACTGAACCAACAACAGCGAGCAATAGCTATAGGGATGTTAGCTGCTGGAGCGACTATATTAGCTGTATCACAACATTTCAATGTTCACAGGAACACTATATCACGCATTCAAGCTCGTTTCCACCAAACTGGATCCACTGCTGATCGCCATAGAAGTGGCCGACCACGAGTTACCACCCCTGCACAAGAACGTTACATACGCCTTATGCACTTGCGTAACAGGTTTATTCAGGCAACATGGACTGCCAGGAACATTCCAGGTTTAAGACCCGTGTCGTGCAGAACAGTGCGGAATAGGCAAATCTCTTACCTCACAGACCTGCAATTAGACCAGCACTGACAGTTCGCCATAGACAAGTGCGCTTGGCCTGGGCCAGACACTTTCACTAAAATCAAAGTGATCACTTGGTCTTTTATTCAATATTCAACCACATTGTGTGCCAACTTTTATTTCATTTCGTCCATGAAATCACGCACAGTGCCCTATAAAGTGTTGCACACTTACTTTGTTCCATGAGTATATATAGAATAGGGTAACAAATTCACACCAGGAATGTCTATCTCGTGCCATCCTTTCTGGGTGTTTCCATGTACTCTTTATCCCTTTCCTGTCTGTCTTCAATTAATATCTACGTGTGTTTTTCTATCTCTCCCTTTTTCTCTTACCAGGAGATTTCAAAACAAGGTCTGTCATGTGATGCTATCCAGCTGGTTACCTAAGTACGTGTCTTACCAAAGTCGATCTTTTCCCTAACCTCTTGTTTCTCTAGTTTTTGCCTAATTCTGTCTATCAGCACTACTATGGTGAGTTTGTCATGCCATTTTCATTCTTCTGTTATGCTCCAACACTCATTTACGAAAGTCTGCAACTAGTTGGTTGTCGGTTTATATTGTTCTCTATATTCAGGACCGTACAATAGGACTATTCTGACATCTTCTTCTTCTTCTTCGTTCTTCTCAGGCGTTCACTTGAATGTTCTCAAAGCAAGCAGTAGTCAGTTTGAGGCTATTTGAATCCCCGTAAAGCTTTTCCACGAAAGGAGCTGGCGTCGGCCATATGCACTTTCTCTGTACCACATATAAGGGGCAACTTTGAAGCAGATGTTCAGCAGTCATTTTATCAGTGTCACAGTTACACTGATTGGTAGTTCCTATCTTTAGCTTGTTGAATAGATGGTATCTCAATCTGTTGTGGCCAGTGCGGAGTCTGAAGATTACCACTTGTTCTCTTCTGTGGAGCTGGTAGTAAGCATCATTCTGTGTGTGCCATGGATGTTCTACATTCCATTTGTTTCTGTATCTGATTCTGATAAAACTCTTTGCCTCCTTAAAAGTTATGCTTGCATCAGGCTGAGGTAGATGTGAACCTTCTTTTGCCATTCTGTCAGCCTCTTCATTGCCGGTGATGTTACAATGAGATGGGATCCATTGGATCACAACACTTTTGAAGCGTTGACAAAGTTTGTGGAGCACTATTCTGAGATCATCCAGGTCTGTATTATTTTGGCTTTTCAGCGTTGCAATTACTGACTGTTCATCAGTAAAGAAAGCAACTTGTCTCTCTGCGCTTTCTTCTGTCAATATAACCTCTGCTGCAGTTTTCAAGGCCTCTGCCTCTGCTCTGAAGTTGCTGGAGAATCGTTCTGACATCTGAGTTGTAGATACCTTGATTTCTTTATGAGAGAAAGGAAGGGCAGAATGTCAGACGGGCCTGCGTGCCCAATTCTCAACCCTTTGAAAATAAAGTTCGTTCGTTCGTTCGTTCGTTCGTTCGTTCTATTCTCTCACACTCTCTCTCTCTCTCTTTCTTTCTCTCTCTCTGTCTCTCGATATAAATATATATAAATATATATAAATATATATATATATATTTATATATATATATATATTTATATATATATATATATATATATATATATATATATATATATATATATATATATATATATATATATATATATATATAGATATATATATATATATATATATATATATATATATATATATATATATATATATATATATATATATATATATATATATATATATATATATATATATATATATATATATATATATATATATATATATATATATATATATATATATATATATATATATATATATATATATCCCAAAGCAACGAAAGCTTCTACCCGTTTGTTAACGAGACTCCAAAGGGGAACAAATAATAGTAACATTTAACCCACCAAACATGTCGTAAAAGGTTATGAAGGATGGTCAGACATGAGGCCAGCTACCGCTATCCTGCTGAAACGTTAAGCCACAAAATCTTCAATAATAGTGTGGACAAGACAATTCGAGAAAATAATTTTCCTAAAAATGTTCTGTCCATCTCTTCATTTTTTCTTTGATATTGCCAGGCAATGTTCTATTTTTATCTTTGATAAAGCCATTAACTTGTATTTGCCTGTTAGATTTGTGTGTGATGTTGTGTAGATCTCTCATATTTCTTTTGGCTGTAGCTTACTTTGCCTCTCTTAAAATTTCTTTTGTCTTTACTGATACTTCTTACTGACTTATTGGCTTCTACGGGTAGCTGATGAGCCTTGTCTCTAGAACTTCTACTTTTGCGTCCGTTTAAATATGTTTCCGTTTTATTTTTTATTTTTTCCAATTTCATTGATAATTTCAGTTGTTATCCATGCTTTTCACTGGTGGCCTCTTTTCCGAAGAAATTATCTAAATGTCTCATTCCATATATGAGTGTACTCTGTTTCTTCCCTTTCTCATTTACTTTTCTCGGCTTCTAAGGCCTTTAGACAGCAGCAAGTGTAGATGTCACGGGAGGTTAAATATGGCCGTAAGTTAGAACGAAGTTTTGGCAAAGTCGTAAGCGGCATTTGATGAACAAAGACGACCTGTTTTCTCAACAATGCAGGCGTCACGTAGGAAGAACTTTGATACAGGAAATGATACTGGAAAGGAATACCACAAACGTATCTCCAAATGAATATCATGGTTTTTTTCAGAAGCCATTCGTGCGTGACACTTTTGCTTCGAAGATCTGTGAGCTACGGGACACAAATAAAGGCGAATCAAATTACCTACCATTATTAATACGATGTTTCTAGAACATAACCGAAGAAAAGTTTTTGAAAAGCAAAAAGGTACAGAAAAATTTCACAAGTACTGTCAAATTCTAAAGATCGTAAATATTTTCATGACAAGAAGACACAGAAGAAATGTATGACCAGTGTGCTGATAGATATTCATGTTGTTAACCTAGTTCGTTCGTTCGTTCGAATCTCAGAGATGTGAGTTTTCCCTCTTCACACTTGCAGCTTTTGGGGATAGGTTTTTGGACTTTCTAGCAGCTCCAGAGGACCTCCCCAGCTCAGTGGGCTAAACATTGATGGAGGTCACACCGGACCCACTAACTGGTGGGTGATGTAATGCCACCAGTAGAATCAGGCATATATCTCCGTTGGTTTTTTAGATAAATGTGAGATATTATTGTTTAGATTTTTTTTCCACATTAAAAATACATAATGATACATGACACATGTATCTTCGTCTTCATACATTTCAAACGTCAACTCTAAGTTTAAAGAAATTAGTGGCTAGCCTGAGGTTGTTGGTAGCCCCATAGCGTTTGTCCAGGAGTTACCATGGAGACAGCAATATGTGCTTACTCTGTTCTTATATGTTAGGCACTTTTCAGCTGTCAGGTATATGTATGATTCTACTGTGCTAATGTCCTGAGTGTCTACCAATGAAACAGCGGATAGGACAAAGACTGTTTTTCCTTAAACTAACGGATTTAGTTCTATGATACGAAATTCATTGCATGCTTCAACGAAGCCTGATCCAAAGCTAGTCTGCCAAATCAAATTTGGGAACAGCTGTTAAGCGTCCATAATAATCAGTTATGTATGAACAAAAAGTTATCAAAACCAAACATTTGAAAGCTTCCAAGCACATAATTTTAAAAAAACTCCTTAAGTCTCCAGGTGCTAAACGATTAAGATGTCTGAACCATTTTTCTACAGCCATTTTCTCTGTGCCGTTCTCGGTGGTCTCTGTTAAGACTTAGAAAGAATAGAGCACCTTATCTTACAGACAGCCCGTAAGAGCGGTGGCGCATCTACATTTTGGGGGCCCTGAAGTTTGAACTCTTGGAGGGGCCCCTTTTATTACAAAAAGTGTTGGGAAATGGGAAAGAAATGTATTATAGAGAAAACTTGACTTGGGGGGGGGGGGGGCCCCTGAAGCTCAAGCTTCATTAACTTCATAGTATATCCGCCTCTTTCATCAGATCCACGCTTCACTCACC
Source organism: Oreohelix idahoensis (assembly GCA_024509875.1). NCBI lineage: Eukaryota > Metazoa > Mollusca > Gastropoda > Stylommatophora > Oreohelicidae > Oreohelix > Oreohelix idahoensis. The sequence goes on from JAMPIV010000590.1 coordinate 354,217, forward strand.
CATCACCATGTTTTCAGCTCAAAAGCAATATTTGCGAAATTAAATTTAAACGTCTCTCAGATACTGACACCTTTTCACCAAGCAGCCAAAAACCATTGTTGACCCTCTCCTTTGTGCGTCCATTTGGCAAAGTAGTTAAAGCGCATTCTTCTAGCGAAGAAGTTACCGGGTTCGGGGATCGAAATCTAGTAGCGTCATGTTCCAGTCTACCTAGCTGTAAATGGGTACCTGGCTCTACTATAGAATTAGGGAAGGCAAAGGCAGCTAAGAAGTTAACTTGTCACTCTACCTAAAAACACTCCGCACCTAATATAGTGAAGTCTCTAACACTTCACTTCCCTACGGCAGTATCTGCTATGGGATGCTATTTTTACCTTGGCGAAAAGGACAGGAATGGTGATATAACTATCACTTCTGAAAAGTTTATCAATTTAAGGTAAATTAAGATAGCTTTATCACGTTAAGCGGATTATAAATTTGTCGTAGCGATGGTTGTGGTGTAACTAGTTATCTGACCAGTATGGAAAAGACCGTTCAAATACGTCAGAGATTAAGATTATACTATCTCTTGTTGATGTGAGTAATATTCAAACTATGAATGATGAATGACCGTCAATTCCGCGTGATTTTTGGAGCAGACGACGAACTAAACTAACCATTACTACTTCAGATATGTCGCGAGACGTACTATGATGCTCGTCTACTTGCATGCGGGCCCACATCTGCAGCGAAAATAGAAGTGCATGAATCTATGGTATGAATCTATAGTGCATGCATCTATGGTGCATGAATCTATGGTGCATGAATCTATGGCATGAATCTATGGTATGAAACTATGGTGCATGAATCTATGGCATGAATCTATGTTGCATGAATCTATGGTATGAATCTATGGTATGAATCTATGGCGCATGAATTTATGGTATAAATCTATGGTATGAATCTATAGTGCATGTATCTATGGTGCATGAATCTGTGGTGCATGAATCTATGGCATGAATCTATGGTATGAATCTATGGTGCATGATTCTATGTTGTATGAATCTATGTTGCATGAATCTATGGTATAAATCTATCTACGGCGCCACCTCACATTTGGGTGAAAAGAAGCTCACACGGCTAGCAGAAGAGAGGAGAAAACGTCGAAAGAAACATCAGGAAAATAAGCAGCTGAGGGCTGTCTCCTCAGGGGCGCACATTTCTATAGTCAGTTATGACTGAAGGGGCTATTATTATTGTTATAAAAGACATCAGAAGTATACACTGGATGGGTTTGAAAAAAAAATCGAAAAAAGGTGATTCGTCTTACAAGGACAAAAGACAAAGAAAATAGTCTACGTTACGGCCACAAGGACTTCGCCAGGAAAGGAAAGAAAGTGAAGGCTAGATAGGACACATAAGAACTTAAATAAATATAAAAATAAAACCTAGGTACTTCCCTGAAGGCAAGGCATCGAAATCCTATCACTATTCGCTGTCCGCTAATGGACAGCGTGGCTGAAAAGGAAGTCTTCTTCCTCGTTCGTCCTGAAAAGGACGGTGGTTGCGTTGTGTCTGTTTACGCCTAAGCTGTGATATCTGCACCTTTCGGTCGACACATCCGACTTCTGCACGGCATTTTTGGGACCGGGTTTGCCTTCTCACTGCGATCCCTACTCGCTCAGCCAGACTGCAGTGATGCAATCTGTTTCCAGGACCACCACGTGGAGGTGGAGTAGGGTCTTGACCAGCTCTGGTTCGTTGATCCTGATGCAAGCAGTCAAGCTATGGGTCGCTGACTGCATTCTCTATTGCTGCATCTTTGGGTCCCGAAAAGGAAGTTCGGTCCTCTTCTATTTCCAGTCCCCACCCCCATCACGTTTGGGCAGTTCACTGTTCAGTTTCGCTTTCTTAGTCTTTGGTTTCCCAGTATGTATTGTGCACATCAGGTGGGGGAAAAGGAAGTGACTTCTGCCACCGGATGTACACAATACATACTAAGAAACCAAAAACCAAAAAACGAAACCGAACAATAAACCACCCAAACGTAATAAAAGTGGGGACTGGAAACAGAAGAGGACAGAATGAGTGGGTGATAAATAAATATGAAATAAAAAATCAAGACAAATTAGAAACAGTGTATATTCATACATATTATGGAGGATGGCATAAAAAATAGAAGAATAGGATAAGAGTGGAAAGAGTCAAAATAGAGCAAGAGAGGAAAGGGTGACCTCAGACAAAGGTGTGTAAAGTGTTGAGACCGGCTGGTTTTAGACACCCCATGCGATGGATAAGACGGTTCTCAAGCTGTTCTCGGCCGGCAGTGTCAGAGGAGCAGGATCGGATCGCTGTGACCTGGATGTCGATGGGACCATGGTGGTCAGGACCATTGAAGTGTATGGCAACTGATGTGGACTTTTGCTGAGAGATGTCATTTAAGTGCTGGCTGAATCTGTCCCCAAGTCGTTTGCCTGTTTGGCCAATATAGGTTTTGCAGCAACGTTTACATATGATCGTATAAATTATATTGCGCGATTCACACGTGAAGCTACTAGTGATGGTGTACGTAGCCTTAGGAAAGGACACCTTCTGGGTTGAGATGACATACTTACACGTGTTGCATCGTGTCCGACCACAGGGTAGTGTGCCAAAGTGAGTGGCATTCTCCTTTGGGAGACGGCTGTGAACAAGAAGATCCTTCAAGTTCTTGTCGCGTCTATATGCCACCAAAGGTGCTTCACCGAATACTTCGTGGGTCACAGGCTCTGCTTGGAGGATAGGGAGGTGGCGGAAAAGGATCTGTTTGACAGCAGTACTGTGAGGGTGATGGGTCAAGATTAATTTGACTCTATCCGAAGTGTATTTATAGTGAGGTTTGAGGGCCTCCTGACGAGAGATGGGGAGCACACGTTGGAGAGCAGAGGTGAGAACATGTTCCGGATAAAGTCTGCTACGGAAGAAATCCAACATCTCATTTGCTCGGAAGTGGAAGTCATCGTCGTCTTGGCACAAACGGCGGAGGCGGAGAAGTTGTGAAAAAGGAAGGGAGTCACGACAGGCCCGAGGATGAGAAGAGGTATACAGGAGGTAGCTGTGGGCATCTGTCGGCTTGTAGTATACTGAGGTATTAAGGCCGGAGGGCGTGATAGTAATAGTAATGTCAAGGAAGTTGACAGATACTGTGGAGACGAGGGAGGTGAACTTGATGATGGGGTGAAAGTGGTTGACAAAGTCGATGAAGCGGTATAAATCAGTCTCAGACATATCTGTGAGACCTATGCCATCATCGATATATCTGCGGTAAAACCCTGGGAAAGGACCGGAGTATTGTTGCCATATCTGATGCTCCAAGTGGCCCATGAACAGGCAGGCATAGCTAGGACCCATCTTCGTTCCCATGGCAACACCACTAATTTGGTCAAAAAACTGACCATTGAATTCAAAGGAATTCAGTTGAAGGACCAGTTCAGCAAGACGGAGAAGAGTGTCAGTGGATATAGAAGGGCAAGTGCGCTGGTCAAGAAAAAACCGAAGAGCTCGGAGACCATCAGAGTGGGGAATAGAGGTATACAGAGAACAGACGTCTAACAAGAAAAGACGGTAGGAGCGGTCTGCTGGGAGTCGGATAGAGGAGAAAGTTGTAAGAGCATGATTGGTGTCTTTGACAAAGGAGGGAAGATTCTCAACGATAGGCTGGAAAATGCTATCGAGGAAGTCAGAAATGTGTTCAGTAGGACAGGAACAGGCTGAGACAATAGGTCTGCCAGGGTTGTCGATCTTATGAATTTTGGGGAGCATGTAGAATACAGGCTTGCCCAAAGAGCTGTCATGAATCCTAAGATGAGATGCTTCGGGAGGAAGAGCATTACTAGTGATGAGCTGTTTAATAGTGTTGTGTACAATGCGATTGTTAGAGACAGTCGCATCGCTGGTCCTGGGCCTGTAAAAAGAGCCATTGGTCAACTGGTTTTTACCTTCACTTAGGTATAAGTCCTTCTGCCAGACGACAATGGCTCCTCCCTTGTCAGCCGGTTTGATGACAATGTCGTCTCTACGGCGAAGAAGGGAGAGAGCACGGGACTCTGCCGAAGTGAGATTGGAATAATGCAATCTACTAGGGCGGAGCTGCTGAATGTCATGGATGGTGTTCTTGATATACAGGTCCAGGGCATGAGAGGCCCCAGGTTTAGGTGTAAAGGGAGGTTTTGTAGGGTCAGAAAAGCGTGCGAAGATGTCGGATTCAGCCTGAGACTGCGGAGTGCTGTCTTCCTCTCTAAAATGGAACTTCAGCCTCATGCGACGGTGAAACCGATGAACATCCTGGAGGAGATTGTAATGGTCTAGGGTCGGACGAAGAGGAACAAATTTTAGGCCCTTACTGAGAACAGAGCGCTCTCCCTCAGAGAGGGGTAGATCTGGGGGATGCAGACTACCTGAGTGCATGATGGAGTGGAGGATGGAGGGGTAGCTTTGGGGGTAGGGATGAGACGGGATAGATTATGATGTTTAGACGTGGAAAGGGACTCATGCAGCTGCCGGTTCAGTGTGTGGATAGTGGTGCGTATCATAGAATAGAAAGGGAAGTTGTTGGAGGTGAGACAACGTAAGTGAAGCAGAAGCTGGGACTGTTGGGCACTGAGGTCTGATAAAAGGCGGGAGTGACTGTATACACTGAAGAGAGATGTTGAAGATGAGAAGACACGAACACGGAAAACTTAATATGAATATTATGATGAAGATCCTTGTTACGTGCAGTCTTTGATATCTTACAATATTATACATTGGTATACTTGTTATGTTCGCAAATATTTTGTAAACAAAATAGTGCTTAAGGGAAAGTCATTATTGAGTTACTTCCCTTGAAAGTTGTGTCGGCTCTTTCGATCGAACTCCACGGATGAGTCCAGTTTTCTGCGATTTATTCTTCGTTTGGGTAGTAATAGATTGTTCTTGCTTCAGAATATCTATGGCCTGAATTTATGTGTATTGTTTGTCTGAGTAGGACGAGTCTGTCTTATTTCTGTATATCTTTACATATCTAAGTCGAACTATATGTTCTGTTGTCTCTAGAGAGGTCAAAGGCTATTCGGCAGATGTGTCGCTAGAGTGTGGTGTGATTTGGCTTCGTCCCGATAGGGACTGTGTTTTCTATGTCGGCTTGTCGCCGGGGAAAAAGTGATCTCAGTATTTGTGGGGAAAGTGATAGTCGTCTAGACCTATCGTGTATGCTTTACCCCATTGTTTATTCGTATTGCCAAGGAATGGCAGAATCATATTTCTGATACCAAGGTAATAATAGACACTCTTATGAACTCTCGTACGAAGCCACCATTTTCGATAGGTACGATTTGAATGTCTAAGAGAATATATTTGACTCGATGAAAACGACTTCGATTCCTAGCAGCACTATATCCTGTAGATTGCAGTCAAGTGTTCATGATCAAATCTACAGAGCAATGAAAGATTTAATGAATGACTAACTTTAGGACAGATTCATTATCTGTATCCAAACGTGAGTGACAGCTCACGAGTGAAGCCATCTTGGAACCAAACATGTAGTGACTTTCAAGAAGAGAAAAGGGATGCCCGTATTATCGCTTGATTAGTCCAGAGATCACTGCTACACATGAGAACCCATTGCTAGCGGTTCAATATTATTATATGAAAAAACTGTGCTGAACCTTATGTTAAAGAATCTTCGCTAGACGAGATTAGGTAGAAGCCATCTTGGATATTGTTTATAATCTGACGTGCTTTGTCAGTAAACTCAGTTGATATATATATATGGGCAATACTGGGTGCTTGGCTACTGACAGTCCATTATATTATTATTCTACATGAGTGCCCATGTAACATAACATTGCAAGACCAGTTATCCACTGTACCATGATGTATTATGCCAACCTGTGATTTGTCACTATCTGTGCTGTCGAGTGTGTACGTCCAATTAAACTTTAGTAAAGGTACACAGTCGTTGGTGTCGATGACTTCCAGCCATACATGAGTGTGAGAAAAGAACATTTGTCAACACCACGAACCCTTATTATCATTCGCACATTATACACTCAATCCATGTCTACACACCACTGCGTAGGTCAAGTTGACATTCCATACACTACAGTGGAGCAAACAACACCATAGAGATCTTATCAACTGATGATGATGATGTCTGCTTCCATCCACTTATATTTATCCTTTTGGTGGATATCATTAACGGGAATAAAATAACAACTTTATCAACTGGTGGACCAGCTTTCTGGGTTTGACCTCGCAGAAGTTCAGAAGTCAACAGATTACCGATACCAGACCGTTTCCTGTGGCTGATACGACACACTTGCAGTATTGGTTTGCTATTTGTCAACACTTCGTCACGTGACCTGTCAAGTGAATGCAGTATGTAGGTCAGCGTTGTTGACATTTTTACATTAGACATTACAGAGTTTCACAGAACAGTTGGATCAATTCTTGTCAATATTAACAGGAAGACAGTATTGGTGAACTAAGAAGTCCTATTTTCATCGATGGATCTTCTTGTTTTCTGTATATGAACTTTAATATTTAAGGCCAGAATGTTTAATTGAATAAAGTGGCAGTTTGTTTATTTTCATAAAAATAACTTTGCCATTACTGTAAAACTGAGCCTATTTTGCAACACATACTATCATACATATAATTTATATATATTTATGTTTACATGTTACTTGTTTGTATAGTATGTTAGTTTCTATGTCAGCGGGTTGTGTTTAAGGTTGGGCGGCGTCCTCACAACAGAATATCCCACGTCATAGAGGGTCCGTTGTGGGCGTTTTCTATAGGTGCAATTTTCTTGATTGAAAATTTGCTGCGACAACTGTTGCTTTTGTGTTAGCTGTGAAGTCTGTAATTATTGTTATTTTTGTAATATTTCTTTGTTCTTTAGTTTTGTTTTGATTTGTTTGTAATTTGTTGGTCTAACCTTTTCTATCTTTCAGTTCTATTCACAATTTGTATTCATATACTGTGACGTCATTGGTGTTGTTATTCTTTGCAGATTCAGTGATTATTTTCATTGATTTCCGTATTTGATTTATTTTGATTTCTGCAAACGTTCTTGTATTGTCAGTCCTATTTGTACTTTATGTATTCTGTTGGTTGACATATGTTTTATATAGGTATATTTCATAAGACACAATTGCCTGTGCACTGCACTTGGATTTTGGTATAAACCAGTACCTGATTATTATTACTGTTATACAAGACCTTATTAAGGCTTGTGACCCACAGATATTGAGATAGTATACTGATTAATCAAGTCATTAAGAACTTGTGGTATTATTATTATTTCAGGTGATTAGTATTATTGTTAGACATCATGTCTACATTGGAATACTTCATTACACAAGGGAAAGCCCTTGATAAGACTGGTCAACAATTAGAACAATGGACTGTTGCTCAATATGACAAAGCATTAGCTGCAGAAGAGAGAAGAGCTATGGCAGAAGAGAAAAGATTAGAAAGAGAAGCTGAGGCTGCTGCTGAACAAAAGAAATTACAGATGCAGGTGGAGGAAAGGAGATTTGAAGCTGAACAAAAAAAATTAGAAAGAGAAGCTGCTGCTGAACAAAAAAAGATTAGACAGTGAAGCTGAACAAAAAAGATTAGACAGGGAAGCTGAACAAAAAAGATTAGACAGGGATGCTGAACAAAAAAGATTAGATGCTGAAGAGAAAAAAGCAATAAGAGAACATGAATTTGAGTTAGAGAAATTGAGATTGACAAGTATGAGTAATGTTAATCAGGCATCTAGTGGTAATGGTAAACCTTCTACTTACAAGGTTAAGGTTCCACCGTTCAATCAGTCTAGTGACGATATTACATTCTGGCTGGATAGATTTGAACGTTCTTGTCGTACACATAATGTGGATAAATCACAATACGCTAATCAATTATCAGAAAACTTGAAAGGTGAATCTTTGACTAGATTATGCCTTGTAGGAGAAGCAGATAAGGATAATTATGATGTCATTAGGGCGGCTTTGATAAAAAAAATATCAGCTAAGTGAGGAAGGCTATCGCCTTTTATTTAAAACGATGGTGCCTGAGACGGGTGTAGAATTCTCAGAATTCACTGCAAAGGCACGTCTCACAGTTGATCGTTGGATTGAGCTTTCCAAAACAGAAAAAACGTATGAAGGACTTATGGATTTGTTGCTCAGAGATAAGATTATGTCATGTGTGAACAAACCTTTCCTTGAATTTATACATGAGCGTAAACCCAAATCTCTAAAAGAAATGGAAGAATATTGTTCCCAATATGTCACTGCACACCCCGACGTGACTTTTGGCAACACTAAGATTAAGGAGAGTATGCCAGTTGCTTCAGCAACACCATACAATCCCAATTATTCACACAGATTTCAGGGACCTCAAAACAGATTTGATAAAAAAGGTAACCATAATAGTTATCAAAACCAAGGTAACCAATCATTTCAGGGTTCTTCTTCAAAGAACTGGAGACGAGCTGATAGCTCTCGACACAGGGGTGGTCATAATTATAGGAATTTCCGTAGAGGAAGTAATTATAGAAACTATCAGGGTTATCCGTCTTGGAGTCAACAAGATCATAATTACAGAGATACTCATTATAATGAATATGATAATGGTAACCAAGGGAACTATGACTCAAACCCAAATAGGGGTTACAATAGAGGTAACAATAACTACAGAGGTGATAATAACCGAGGTAGATCTCAATACAAAAGACATAAACCACATTTTCAGGCAAACTCTGCACAACAAGAGTCCAATGAAGCCTATAAACAGAGTAAAGATAATAATGATGCTAGTAATATGGCATGTGCCGCTTTTGATTTTGGGAGAGCATCTCAGTGCCCCCAATGCAAAACGTTATTTGAGCCAACCACAGTGTCTACTTTAAGCTGTGGCCATCCTCTTCCTGCTCTTCCGGCATCAGTCGCGCATGATGGAAGAGGTTCTCTTGTCTTACATAAGGGTTTAGTGAATAACAATCCAGTCTCTGTGCTATTTGATTCTGGATGCACCACAATTGGTGTTAGGCAGTCACTCGTAGATCCTTCCCGTGCCACTGGACAAGTAGTCAAATGTGTAACATTTGGCGGCACATTAGAGAAATACTCTACTGCTATCATTAGGATTGCTACTCCTTTCTTTACAGGAGATGTACACGCATGTCTTCTTCCGAATCCGATCGCTGACCTCATCATCGGTCGCATTCATGGAGTCAGAGAATGCACTCCGCAACAAATTTCCACGTGGGAAAGGCAAAACATGCAGATTGCTAACGCTGTAGTCACTAGAGCTCAGGCTCTTAATATGCCTCAAACTTCATCTACTGAAGATAATGAAGTGCATAACCAAGATAATCCCTTGGTAATTTCTCGTGACTCGTTTATAAAACAGCAAGAAGATGATCCCACTCTGAAGAAATTCTTCATTCTTGCAACTAAAGGTGATCCGAATAAAGACACAAGTCGTAAATCGTGGATTACAAAGAAGAATGGCGTACTTGTACGTATGGTTCAAGACTCCATTACGTCAAGTCATTCTCAAATCCTGGTTCCCAAGAATTTGAGAGTTAAAATTTTGCAGCACGCTCACGACTCTCAGTGTGCTGGACACATGGGTTTTTCCCGTACTAAGTCAAGAGTCCTTGCGGCTTTCTTTTGGCCATTGGTAAACAAGGACATACGGATTTATTGTCGATCTTGTAAAGTATGTCAGGAAGTTAAATCCAAAGGTCCACGGCATGCTGCACCCATTCAGGCGGCGGACATTCCTATTCGGCCATTCCAAAAAATGGCCATAGACATTATTGGTCCATTTAAGATCAAGTCTGCCAGAGGACATCAGTTTATCTTGACGTGTGTTGATATGTGCACACGTTGGCCAGAGGCTATTCCTCTGAAGAGCATTACTACTGCTGATATTGCAGATGCTCTTTGGCTTATATTTTCTCGTCTGGGGTTCCCCGGAGAGATATTGTCAGATCATGGCACCCAACTAATATCAGATACCATGTCTCAAGTAATGTCTACTCTGCAGATAGATAGATCTTTAAGTAGTATCTACCATCCAATGTCTAATGGTATGGTCGAACGCCTTAATAGAACACTTAAAAACTTACTGGGGAAGATAACTGAGGATCATCCTCAAGACTGGGACAGAGTTTTACCTGCGGCCCTCTTCGCTTACAGAGAGGTACCCAATGAACATACAGGATTTTCTCCCTTTGAACTCGTCTTTGGCGCGCGCCCGCGTGGCCCTATGTCGTTGCTTCACGATCTCATTACATCTGACAATATTGACGATGACACAAAGTCATCCTACGAATATGTCATCGCGTTGAGACAAAAAATTATCGAAGCATGCAAATTAGCAACTTCTTCTTCTGAATTTGCGAAACAGAAGGCAAGGCAATTTGCCAATAAGAAGAGATGCTTACGACAACTTTGTCCTGGTGACAAAGCATTTGTATTACTACCTTGTAGGGAAAACAGATTACTTATTTCTTGGAAAGGTCCGTACGATATAATATCGAAAATTTCCGATGTCGACTATATTGTCGATATTGATGGGAAGCATAAAACCTTCCACATCAATATGCTTACTGAATTCCATGAACGTCCGGATTATTTGCAACCCATTTTCCAAGCAACGGACAATTCTCCAGTACAACATGGTCATTACTCATCACTGTCCGTGATACAGGATGAGGAAACAAGTTTTTCAGATGTAAATCTTCCTCTTCCAATGATCCCACTTCATTCCAGTGAATCATGGAAGAACGTTACTGTCTCTCCTGATTTGTCTCTAGGAGAACAGCGACAAGTTTCAACTATGTTGCAAACATTTCAGGATGTACTCACTGACATCCCTGGACAAACGCATGTCATTGAACATGACATTGTTCTAACTGACCATACTCCTATTAGGGTTAGACCTTATCCTATACCTATACATTTTCAAGCACAGGTCGAGAAAGAGTTGGATGAGATGATAAATTTGAAAATAATCGAACCATCCACCTCTGCATATTCTTCGCCGATGGTTATTGTTCGTAAAAAAGACAATAACATACGTCTTTGCGTTGAATATCGAAAATTGAATCAAGTAACGAAGTTCGATGCCGAACCTATGCCTTTACTGGAAGAGCTACTTACTCGACTCTCCAAATCTCATTTTTTCACTAAACTTGATTTGTCTAAAGGATATTGGCAAGTTCCTTTATCTGAACGCGCCAAACCTCTCACGGCTTTTTCAACACCTAGAGGTTTGTTCCAATGGAATTTTATGCCTTTCGGTCTTATGAACGCACCAGCTACATTCGTACGCATGATGCGCCGAATCCTATCTTATCGGTCAGATGTCATTGCATATCTAGACGACATCTGTCTTTTTAGCGATACTTGGGAAGATCACTATTCAGGGTTAGATGAATTGCTGTCTACTTTGCGTGAGCACAACCTGACAGCGAAACCCTCTAAAGCCTATATTGGTTTTAGCGAAATTTCTTTCCTAGGCCACCGAGTTGGTCATGGTTTCCTAAAGACAGAGGACCATAATACTAGTAAGATACTTAACATCTCAATCCCTAAGACTAAAAAAACAGGTGAGAAGTCTGTTAGGTCTTATTCAATTTTATGGCAGATTCATTCAGAATCTATCCTCTATCATGGCACCTCTCTCAACACTTCTAAAGAAAGGTTCGCCTAATGTGGTCCACTGGTCTCAGGAATGCCAATGCTCTCTGGATAAAATTAAAACATTGTTTTCAACACCACCTATTTTGGTGCTACCTACTAAAGATAAGACATTCGTTCTTCGTAGTGACGCTTCATCCACTGGGATTGGAGCGGCACTAATGCAAGAGTACTCTGGAACTCTGCATCCTGTAATGTATATTTCCAGAAAACTTAATGCGGCAGAAAGGAATTATTCGGTTTTAGACCGTGAGCTATTAGCTATGGTTTGGTCGATCCTCAAACTACAGAGATTCCTTCTAGGCGCACATTTCATAGTAGAAACCGACCAAAAAGCTCTTACTGCTATACAGAGTAAGAATTTGAAGAGCTCGAGGTCTACTCGATATGCAATTGCTCTTCAACCTTTTCATTTCTCTGTGCGAGCTATTCGTGGATCAGATAATGTGATGGCAGACATTCTGTCAAGATGCCCACATGATTCCACATAACTATTAGGGCTTAGACTTCTTGATATGTCTAGTTCTATAGTAGTTCCTTTTCTATATCATGATAGATACACATTTGTAATTTAATAATATAATGATTGTATCACTACATAGCGGTTCATTGATGTTTATTCACCGCTGTGTTTTGATGATTTTTTCTTCATAAATCATAAATTTAAGATATCTAATACGAAATGATGATATGAATTTTTTAGGCATTGTGTAATTGCCAGAATTGTATTATACTTTGATGACACCTTCCTGAAAAAATATACTTGTAGAGAAATAATTTCTCTCAGTTTATGAGACACATTCTCACCAGTCGCTCCATAAGTCGACTTAGCCTCATATTAGGCGTTATAGGTATTCCTGATATTTTCATCTGCGCATTATTCATGCGTTGTGAGCCTATTGTACGTTGCTCCTAGATGTATTTCAAAAAAAAAAAAAAAATGTTCCATTTTTTTTTCCCGGGAGGTGTGGTAAGACTGTTACGTGCAGTCTTTGATATCTTACAATATTATACATTGGTATACTTGTTATGTTCGCAAATATTTTGTAAACAAAATAGTGCTTAAGGAAAAGTCATTATTGAGTTACTTCCCTTGAAAGTTGTGTCGGCTCTTTCGATCGAACTCCGCGGATGAGTCCAGTTTTCTGCGATTTATTCTTCGTTTGGGTAGTAATAGATTGTTCTTGCTTCAGAATATCTATGGCCTGAATTTATGTGTATTGTTTGTCTGAGTAGGACGAGTCTGTCTTATTTCTGTATATCTTTACATATCTAAGTCGAACTATATGTTCTGTTGTCTCTAGAGAGGTCAAAGGCTATTCGGCGGATGTGTCGCTAGAGTGTGGTGTGATTTGGCTTCGTCCCGATAGGGACTGTGTTTTCTATGTCGGCTTGTCGCCGGGGAAAAAGTGATCTCAGTATTTGTGGGGAAAGTGATAGTCGTCTAGACCTATCGTGTATGCTTTACCCCAGTGTTTATTCGTATTGCCAAGGAATGGCAGAATCATATTTCTGATACCAAGATAATAATAGACACTCTTATGAACTCTCGTACGAAGCCACCATTTTCGATAGGTACGATTTGAATGTCTAAGAGAATATATTTGACTCGATGAAAACGACTTCGATTCCTAGCAGCACTATATCCTGTAGATTGCAGTCAAGTGTTCATGATCAAATCTACAGAGCAATGAAAGATTTAATGAATGACTAACTTTAGGACAGATTCATTATCTGTATCCAAACGTGAGTGACAGCTCACGAGTGAAGCCATCTTGGAACCAAACATGTAGTGACTTTCAAGAAGAGAAAAGGGATGCCCGTATTATCGCTTGATTAGTCCAGAGATCACTGCTACACATGAGAACCCATTGCTAGCGGTTCAATATTATTATATGAAAAAACTGTGCTGAACCTTATGTTAAAGAATCTTCGCTAGACGAGATTAGGTAGAAGCCATCTTGGATATTGTTTATAATCTGACGTGCTTTGTCAGTAAACTCAGTTGATATATATATATATGGGCAATACTGGGTGCTTGGCTACTGACAGTCCATTATAATATTATTCTACATGAGTGCCCATGTAACATAACATTGCAAGACCAGTTATCCACTGTACCATGATGTATTATGCCAACCTGTGATTTGTCACTATCTGTGCTGTCGAGTGTGTACGTCCAATTAAACTTTAGTAAAGGTACACAGTCGTTGGTGTCGATGACTTCCAGCCATACATGAGTGTGAGAAAAGAACATTTGTCAACACCACGAACCCTTATTATCATTCGCACATTATACACTCAATCCATGTCTACACACCACTGCGTAGGTCAAGTTGACATTCCATACACTACAGTGGAGCAAACAACACCATAGAGATCTTATCAACTGATGATGATGATGTCTGCTTCCATCCACTTATATTTATCCTTTTGGTGGATATCATTAACGGGAATAAAATAACAACTTTATCAATCCTTCATAACTGTAGGACCATAATTCATCATCATCTTTTCCCATTTCGCTGCCTGTGGAGAATACAGCCGTTACAGCATCTCTCCCCCCTCCCCCCTCCCCCATGTAAGAGGCCTGCATCCAAACATTAACGTGCACTTGCAGCAGTGCTTTCTGTAACATTTTCTTTTACGTGATGAAGTTGCAAGCACCACGCCCAACCTCATATTGGTTGTCTGTTACGACATGCCACAGGGCGCAGAAGTCCTTTTCTTTCTGTGTCTCATCGGAGGCCCCTGGGACTACACGGGGCGCTGTTAGACCATGTAGCATAAATATCTGAATGATGGAATGTGCTATGAATGTTTCATATAGTACGGGTTTTGAACCATGAAGCTTATAGAATTCGATGCCACTTAACCGTTACCACTGAACCAAGAACCGGACCATATTTCTTTAATGCGTTCTTTTCTTTCCCAGTAGCGAGAGAGAGAGAGAGAGAGAGAGAGAGAGAGAGAGAGAGAGAGAGAGAGAGGGCCGGATTAAACCAAGAAGGGCCTCTTGGCTTTTTGATGTTTGGGCCCCCTTCACCTAATAGGCAATAATTTTAATATTTTTTTTCAAACCTCTTAGCATGGTGACGGCAAATATTAGTATTATTAATAGACTGGTATGTTAGTTTGTTAGCATGGTGGTTGTATATCCTAGTATTATTAATAGACTGGTATGTTAGTTTGTTAGCATGGTGGTTGTATATCCTAGTATTATTAATAGACATGTATGTTAGTTTGTTAGCATGGTGGTTGTATATCCTAGTATTATTAATAGACTGGTATGTTAGTTTGTTAGCATGGTGGTTGTATATCCTAGTATTATTAATAGACTGGTATGTTAGTTTGTTAACATGGTGGTTGTATATCCTAGTATTATTAATAGACTGGTATGTTAGTTTGTTAGCATGGTGGTTGTATATCCTAGTATTATTAATAGACTGGTATGTTAGTTTGTTAACATGGTGGTTGTATATCCTAGTATTATTAATAGACTGGTATGTTAGTTTGTTAGCATGGTGGTTGTATATCCTAGTATTATTAATAAACTGGTATGTTAGTTTGTTAGCATGATGGTTGTATATCCTAGTATTATTAATAGACTGCTATGTTAGTTTTTTTTGTGGTAAATCTTTTGGCCGAATACCATCACCAACCAAGATCTGCTTACTCGGAGCAAGCAAGAGGACATGCACACCATCATAGCTGGCAGACGCTGGAGCTGGGTTGGCCATGCCCTCAGAAGAGACCCCGATGCCATCACAAGAACAGCTATGCTATGGACCCCTGAAGGAAAACGAAAGAGAGGCCGACCAAAAACAACTTGGCGGAGGACTGTGGAGGCTGAGATGCAAAGAATTAACCAGAGTTGGGGCACTGTACGAAGGATGGCCGCCAACCGAGCAAAGTGGAATCAATTTGTTGTTGACCTACAAGACGCCACCAGGCGTAATGGCCACTGACTGCTTTGACGGTCGGCGGCTAAGGATGAAAGAAGAAGAAGAAGATGTTAGTTTGTTAGCATTGCTTACTTCTTTTATTAGTAATTATTTTGTATTAATGTTTATTAGTATAGCAAATTGTTCATGAGGCGTTATGATTTTGCCTGGGTGTACTGTCACTTTTAAGCTATTTCTGTTATTACTATCTTTTTAGAACGTTATGAATGCGATTGCAAAGTGCTAACATTTTCTTTTTGTACATAAATACATGAATTTTTAAATTTTTTTTTTTTTTTTACTTATGCACGGGCCCCTATGCCTCAACATACATAGCCTAATGGATAACCCGGCCCCGGATAGAAAGAAGGAAGATGGAAGAAATAAAATGTTATGTCATTCCACGCCTCAAGGGCTGAACAAAAAATTACAAACGTAGCTCAAACATTAATTTTTGCTTGTTTATACTTAAACTTAATAAATTTAAACATGCTAATAGTTATCGCACAGTCTCCGGCTTTATTCCGTCTTTCAACCCTTCCGAACACCAAAACAAATATACTAATTTCCATCTATTATCAATTTATTAAAACCTTTCCTGATCTCGCTACTTTATCTTTAAAAAAAACTATTACTAGTTTTCAGCTTCATTTTAAATTCAGCAGACTTAGTCTTCGTACAGCGATAGTTAATGCCCCAGACTGCCTTCAAATCAATTTTTCTAATTCAAATTTTACCATGTTCCTACAAAGAAACCAATATCCTTAACAAGTCAGCAGATTACTCGGGGCATAAAGAGAGACAAATCGCCTTAAAAGGGTGATAAATCCTTACAAAGTAAAAGCATTTATATTTTCATCAACAAACTGTGCACAATTCAAAGGAATCGTTCTGACTTGTTGTGAAAATTAAATCCTTCATTTGACAAATTCATTCCGAATCTTTTCGCCTGTAACGTTACAAACCTGCTAAATAATGTAACACCAAGAGACGAACGTCTATTCACATCAGAGGAACTTGTCAGACGACGGAAAATAAATTCGAAACAATAAAACCGGATTAGCTGCGCGCGTGTCCCGGATCTTGCGATTCCGAGGAGTAAAATTATTTGCAATGAAAAAGTGCTGAAAATTGAAAGACAGCGGAATATAATCATGTGACCTTTAAGTCTGAAAGATTTGCTAATAGTAAAAAGAGACCCATGTTTTGTTTTTTTTTGCAAAGTAGACGAAAATTTCAACCCCCCCCCCCCCCCCCCCCCCCCCCCCCCCCCCCCCCCCACCCACATTAGTGTATAGTGTCTGATGGAAGTTTCTTTGGGCATATTATGAGAAGAAGAAAGATGGAACATATTGTGACAACATGAACGATTGAGGGGAAAAGATACAGAGGACGACAAAGAGACAAGATACTGGACAGTTTGATGTCACGGCATGACAAGAAGTCAACAATAGATTTGTTAAAGTGTAATGGAGACATGTGTTTTGAGCAGAGACATAATCACCCACGCCACCAGGCATGGTACTTGAAGAAGAAGTTTGGTGGAAGCAACAAAGAAAGTTAACATATGCCTTCACTTAACACATGGAGAAGAGAATTGGGGACAGACATGAAGGGAATGAAGACGACATGGACAGACCTTGAGCTGATGGCACGGGAGACGTGACGTCACACTTGACGTGTTCCATCCTTATATGACAACCAGCTAAGCACAATGCAAAGTATACCGATGTGGGAGTGAACTTCTGTCTGATAGGCTAGTTACACCCTCGCTGACTCTTGAAATTATCCACACACTTCCAGGGATTCCGCCCTGTGATGAAACATGCTGAGAACCCAGCATTGCACAATAAGCCTGGAGAAGTCACTTGAGCCTTCTTGGGTGGCGGGGAATGCACAATATGCCACGTATTTCTTCCTCCTAACTGGGGTGCAGATGTGATAATGTTTTAAATGTAAGCCAAGCTGGAGAAAGTGGTGTTCATGACTTCCAATTCAGCACGTTTCGGAATGACAGAAGAGTCAAGGGCTATGGTATAGATAATATGAAGGAGTCTTCAACTTGGTATTGGCTGCAACAGAGGGAGAAGCTCAGCAGCCCTAGTTAAGCAACAACAACAAACCCTGTGTTTACCAAAACTCCTTCGCTAAAGAAGGTACATTTCCTTTGCTTTCAGCTGTTTAGCCGCCGTCATACTTACTAACTTTAGCGTTTTATTTTACAACCAGCAAGTAACAGACCAAACCAAGACGGGAAATAACTATCTTGCGCTCTTTCTATTGCATATCCTGATGACGTCACTAATTCTCATTTGGACATTTCATTCCTTACTATTCCATTTGAACTTCGTTGGATCTTTTTAGTAAAGCGTATCAGAACACAAGCTCAATGCTCAATGCACCATGACAAAATAAAAAGCCTGCGTGTTCTTTTAATGGTTGTTTAATTTAGCTTTCAAGTTGCAATGCGCGTTGTTTTCCGTATTTACCAGAAAAGCAGGCATAATTTTTTTCATTGTTCGTCATAGTACATTTGACTTCGACAATTATTGCATTCTCCAGCTTGACTGCCGTCAAACACATGACTCATAGTCAGAAACCACATATTACTTTTATTGTTAAGGTGTATATGTGTGTATAGTAGTCTGTGTGGGTGTATTGGTTTAAATCTCACTGTTAATTGAAATTATGTTCACCTGAGCAAGTCCAAAGTCTGCCTGTGACCATAACAAGGGTTGGACACCGAAGCCACGCTGACGGAAACTCAGGTAAACGAATAACTCAGGCAATTTGGTCCTCCCAAGACAGTGTCAAAGGTTGTATATAATTCCCTGGTTTAAAGGTTACTTGAGAGTGGCGGGTTCTAAGGAAATGCTCTTGAAGATGTTAGCACATTTGTAGGGGTTACCCTGTTATGTGTTTATGTACCTAGGATTTTCATTCACAGAACAATCATTAAAAACAAAAATGTGGGGTGGGGGAGGAAAGGGGGTGGTTCCTGACATCGAATAAATCATTAAGTCGGACAGAATATTGAGGTCAGACACGGGATAATATGAAACTAATGAAGTGAGGCAAGAAATACTGAAGTCACACACGAAATAATAATGAAGCCTGGCACAAAATAATGAAATCTTGTTCTATTTGAACTTTGATTTTTCCAGAGTGGTTAGAGAGCTAGTCGCTCGAGACAACGTTACCGGGCTCGAAACCTGGTAGCTTAACGCTCCAGTTTACCCAGCTGTAAATGGCTACCTGATTCTGCTTTGGATTTGGGGAAGGCAAAGGCAGCGAGGAGGGAACCGATTACTAACACCTCATAGAGCTGAGACCTTTATAATAAAGTCTCTAACGCGTCCCTCCCCTACGGCAGTATTCGCTGTGGGAGTACCCTTACCTTTAGAGCCGCCTGCCTGCGATTTTTATCAGTCTTGCGGAAGGTCCTGGGTTCGATTCTCGGTAAGCCTATCACTTCTGTTGGTTTTTCTGTTGTCTAGTCTTCTACTTCTGTATTTCTCACGAGTGCCTGAAACATTTTTTTGTATATTATTTATTTATTGCTTTATGATAAGAACACTTTGGGTGTTCTACTGACAATCCTTCATGTCTTCTATTTCACTCTATCCTTCTTTCAGGTCTTCCATTCCACCCTATTCTTCCTTCAGGTATTCCATTCCACCCTATTCTTCCTTATGCTCTTTCATTAGACGTATTTTAAAAAGTGTTTGCCTTCATATGGTGAGGTACGCTCTTTCAGCCACAGACAGAAGTCCTTCGGTAACTGCCACTGAAGAAAAAAATCAGTGTTTGAACGCTAGGGCAACCTTGAGAAATAATGATAAACACTGAAAAGGACTTGTAGTATCTATCAGATATCACGATGAAGCCCTGGTAAGGACCAGTTCTGAAAAGGACTATTAGTAGCTATCAGATAAATAAATAAATATAGGTAATTAATAGGCCCTCTTTGGACATAAAGGAGGACACCAGGCAACATAAAAGAAATATAAGTGATAGGCTTACCGGGAATCGAACCAAGAACCATCGAAACATCGTCATCGCCTTGCTGTGAAAGTAAATCATGAAAAGACGTACAGCCAATTTAGCCCCCCAACCCCCCCCCCCCTTCCTCCTCCTCACATCCCCCCCCCCCCCATCCCAAAAAAAACACACGTTCGGCCGAGGTCATTCTCACGATTCCTACACACCTACGGAATAAAGGATCCGTGAACAACCCAGCCATTTAAAGGCTCGGTCACTGATATGATTTTCCTACCAGTAACTAAATAAGTGCCCAATGGGCTGATCACCCGTTGGCTTGTCACACCGATTACGGAAACAACGGCAGATGGATCTATTTGTTGTTGCCCTAAAGACGCCGCTAGGCGTGATGGGAAACTACAACAGAGAAAATCAATCTGCTGTTGCCCTTAAGACGCCACAAGGCGTGATGGCCTCTGACTGCTTGGTCGGTCTTTGGCTAAGGACGGAAGAAGAAGATGAACTAAATAAGTAAATAAATAGATAAAGGTAATTAACAGGTACTCGTTGGACATAAAGGATGACACCAGACAACACACCTGATTTTAATAATGAAACACCCACAACCACCTTGCCAATAACTTGCGATGAATTCACGCTGGACGAGATCAAACAAGCCGTTAAAAGATTAAAAAATTTTAAAGCTGCTGGAGTTGACGAAATTTCAGGGGAAATGATTAAAGCAGTTAATGACAACAACCTCTTGAGAATTTTAGATATTATAAATGAAGTATGGAGAGAAGAACAACCACCACAACAATGGAAAGACAGTATTATTGTAAAGTTACCGAAGAAAGGTGATCTATCAGACTGTAATAACTGGCGTGGTATATCTCTATTATCGGTACCTGGAAAATTATTATGTTGCATGATGTTAGAAAGACTTAAATTGCATGCTGACGAAAAGATCAGAGAAGAACAAGCGGGTTTCAGGCCGAAACGATCATGTATTGATCAAATATTCACACTAAGAACAATTATAGAAGAATCAGTGGAAAGGCAATCGCCACTTATTATCACCTTCGTCGATTTTCAAAAAGCCTTTGATAGTCTACACCGCCCATCATTGTGGAAGATACTTACAATCTATGGTTTTCCAACAAAATGTGTGAATATAATCAAAGCGCTATATGACAATGCAAGATGTTGTGTTAGAACAAATAAAGGGAATACAGAATGGTTTACAGTAGAAACAGGGGTGAAACAAGGCTGTATTATGTCACCACTACTTTTTGGAATAGCTATTGATTGGGTTATGAGAAACTATACCCACAATGAACAATTGGGTATAAAATGGACAAATGGAAAATTCCTGGGGGACCTGGATTTCGCAGATGATGTAGCATTCTTAAGTTCAACACCAAGACAATCCCAAGAAGCAATAAATAATTTGTGTCATCTCTCGGTTAAAATAGGTCTCCAAATAAATGCCTCTAAAACTAAAGCTATGAACTTTTCTAACGAGACCTTTGATATCATCTTGAACGGGGAAAAACTACAGAAAGTTGAAAGTTTCAATTATTTAGGCAGTAAAATGACTCAGGATGGTGACACAACAAGAGAAATCCATACTAGAATTGCTTTGGCAGCTAGCGCCTTCAATAGATTATCTAACATTTGGAAATTACGATCATTGAATATACATACCAAGCTTCGTCTGTTTAATTCAAATGTTATCTCAGTGTTAACATACGGCTGTGAGAGTTGGAAAATAACAAAATCATTGGAGAACAAGCTGAATACATTCGAGAACAAATGTCTTAGAAAACTCATGAACATCAGTTGGAAAGAATTCAAGACTAATAGACAAATAAGAGAAGACTCTAGGCAGAAATATGTCTCCGACTATATAAGGAAAAGACGATGGTCATATATCGGTCATGTCCTACGAATGCAAAACAACAGAATACCACTACAGGCGCTCACTTGGGTTCCTGAGGGTAAGAGGAAAAAAGGAAGACCAAAAGAAACACTCAGAAGAACAATAATAAGAGAAGGAAGAATGTTGGGCCTAAATAATGTGCAAGAGCTAAGAGGAGTGGCGTCACAACGAACAACCTGGAGAGCACTGGTTTCTGCCTTATGCGCCGTGTTTGGTGCTTAAAGAATTTATTATTATTATTATACAACAGAAATGAACATATAAGTGATAGGCTTACCGGGAATGGAACCTAGGACCATTGTAAACGGCGCCATCGCCTTGCTGTGACAGTTCATCGTGAAAGGACGCGCAGCCATTTTGGATCCCCCAAAAAGTGCACCATTGACTGAGGTCATTCTCATGACAGCAAGTAGAAACCACACAAAGGTCGAAATACTTACGTCTAGTAATGTGTAGAGGAAGATGAACAACACAGAATAGACTGGTTGGTTAAAGTCACGGATGGAGAAACACTTAAATAAACGATCAAGCCCTGTACAGACCAGTGCTGAAAAGGACTAATAGTATGTATCAGATAGCATCATGAAGCCCTGAAAAGGGCTGTTATGAAAAGGACTAATAGTATGTATCAGATAGCATGACCAAGCGCTGATGAGCACCAGTACTGAAAAGGGCTGTTATGAAAAGGACTAATAGTATGTATCAGATAGCATCATGAAGCCCTGAAAAGGGCTGTTATGAAAAGGACTAATAGTATGTATCAGATAGCATGACCAAGCGCTGATGAGCACCAGTACTGAAAAGGGCTGTTATGAAAAGGACTAATAGTATGTATCAGATAGCATCATGAAGCCCTGAAAAGGGCTGTTATGAAAAGGACTAATAGTATGTATCAGATAGCATGACCAAGCGCTGATGAGCACCAGTACTGAAAAGGGCTGTTATGAAAAGGACTAATAGTATGTATCAGATAGCATCATGAAGCCCTGAAAAGGGCTGTTATGAAAAGGACTAATAGTATGTATCAGTGAGCATGGCGAATCCCTGATGAAGGCTGTTATGAAAAGGACTAATAGTATGTATCAGATAGCATGACCAAGCGCTGATGAGCACCAGTACTGAAAAGGACGCCACTGAAACGAGCAAGATTACTATCGTTCTGCTTATCATTCTGCATTTATCTTTCATTCCTTGTGGGGGAAAAAAAGCTCTCAAAGACTGTCTCAATGAATGAAGCTAATTGCTGTCCAATCAGATTCATGTATTATTTATGATAAATCTGATTGGAGAGTATTTCGATCCTTCCTAGTACTATCCATATTTGGAAACGTTACAGCGTCATGAAATCCCGGGGAAGAGTTTGAATATTGTTATCGTATATACGAAATACACATCATAATCGTGCGAAATATTTCAACAGTAACAATTTCAACTAACTGTACAATTTGCGGCTCTATATTCAGGTAGTTTTTACGCCATGTAACAAGCATTTTGTAGCCAGAAAGCAAACATCGTAAAACTGGGGGGGGGGGGGGGGGGGGGGGGGGGGGGGGGGGGGGGGGGGCGGGCGTAGTAAAAATGCCACAGGGAAGCTTTCGAGTGCTAACCACTGCCAAAGCTGGGTTCATTTTATCTGAGCTATCATCTCATTACACCAATTGAAGCGGTTGCAGTAATAGAGTGGGGATGCCACAGGCCTTCATATAAGACGTGTGATATGTCCTTGATAATTACCGAATGTTATAATTAGTGGTAGCAGCAGAATGTAATACGGACGCAACTAGCGTTATTTCGGTATAGCTTAAAATTTTTATTTTATTTTATTGTGTACAATTAAAGGGAGACAGCACGGGATGATGGAGTTTACAGAAGAGAACATCTGCCCAGTTAGCTTAATTTATAGGTATAGACATTTTTTATTAGCTTAATTTATAGGTATAGACATTTTTTATTAGCTTAATTTATAGATATAGACATTTTTTATTAGCTTAATTTATAGATTGGGAGCCGCCGTAGCGCACTGGATGGTGCACAGGCTTCCTAGCTCAGTGGTCCGTGGTTCGATCCCCAGTTGAGGTGGGATTTTTTAGACAGCAAACGGCTCCGGGGTCGATCCAGCCTTATGAATTGGGTACCAGAGCAACTCTGGGAAGGTTAAGGCGGGCGGCGTGATGCTGGCCACATCATTCCTAGTGTGCCGATGGTCAAGAAAATACGGGCCTAACACCATATTCCCAATATGCCTCAATGGCAGTGTAACGGGATCCTTTACCTTTTAATTTATAGATTAAATCTTTCTTAAATTAGCTAAGTTTATAGATATAAACATTTCACACATTAGTTTACTTAGACATAGACATGAGCTAAGTTTATAGATATCGACATTTTACACATTAGCTTAAGTAGACAGTTCCCTCATTAGCTTAATGTATAGATATAGATATTTCACACGTTTAATTTATAGACAGAGACATTTCACATATTTAATGTATAGACAGTCATTTTCCACATTTTACCTACAATTTAAGATATTTCACATATTTAATTTGTAGATAGAGATATTGTCTTAATTTATGGATATAGATATTTCGAGCATTAGCTATATATATATGTATATATATATATATATATATATATATATATATATATATATATATATATATATATATATATTTATATATAGATATATATATATATATATATATATAAATTCTGAAACAAAAATGCAAAACCAGTTTTGCATATGATTACCAATTGCAGTGCTCGACTCGCGCATATCTGAATTTAGTTCACATACAAAAGCATAGGGGTATAAATGATAGTTCGAGCATACTCAGATTCGCTCAAATGGAACTCGTGCAAATTAAGGGTTGAGTATATATGATCTATAGCAGCGTTTCTCAACGGGGGCGGTACCGCCCCCTGGGGGGCGTTTTCAAGATTTCTAGGGGCGTTCTGATGGGTCGCAACGATTGGGGGTCGCTACTTCCATTCAGGGGGGCGTTGTGTACATTTTTACATGAATCAATATGAAACAATAGATATTACCCTTCCCATAGCTTGTAACACGATAGATTTTATTTGCCCTGCGTCCCATGGAGTGTTTCAAGAATTCCAAACGCAAACTTTTAGTACCTGGGATGTTACCATTTTCAGGAGACAGTAGGCAGATATTTATATCCCTTCAACACTCGAAACAATTGTTAGCCTCTCGACATACTCAAGCTAACCTTCTCTCTCCACTCTCAACACATATTTTCTTCTGGAAACACATTCCCGTCAAACATTGATTAGCCCGTGAACACATCACAGCCTCTTCCCTACTCTGTCCGTAAATACCTTCTCGCAACAGGGACGTTGTGGGCAGTTGTGGCTTAGTTTTAATGCATCTTTGGATGTTTCGAGTGTAGAGAATTAAACTCAGTCAGTTTTGAGGCTTGACGAGGTGTAGATGTATGTGCAGTGATATTATACTAAAATTTTCAATATGTCAGCAGTAAAGAGAAAGTGTCGACAATATTCAGTTGAATATTTAAAATTCGGTTTTGTACCTTCAGCTATAAATGAACATACCAATGTGTTTGCTGTGCCAGCAAGTGTTTTCTAACGAAGCAATGAAACCGTCACGGCTTAGCGAGCATTTTACCAAGAAACACTCAGATAAAGTTGGCAAAGATATTACATACTTCCAGGATTTAAAACAAAAGTTTGAAAGCCGCAACACTGTCACTAATATGTTTTAAAAAAATGTATAATCACAATGATAAAGGTCTCATTGTACGAGGGACGTTCAGAAAGTAATGCACCACATCGTTTTTCTCAGCTGATAATAAAGATAGAAGCATGAAATTTTGCACACTTCAAATATGGCATGTGCCAATTGTGTGCACCAAATTTCACCGCAACCGGCCAGATAATACGGCTGCCCTAAACCGTTGAAATGGAGCGTGTTAGCAACTTGCGTTATAAACAGCGAATTGTGATAGAATTTCTCGTTGCAGAGAAGGAAACTGTTGTGAACATTCACAAGCATCTATGTGATGTGTATGGAAGTTTTGCAGTCAACATGAGTACATTCAGTCGCTGAGTTCAGAGAATCAAAGAATCAGGAAGTGGAGATATGGAGCTGCTTGATCGGCCGCGCTGTGGACATCCTGCCACAGCCACCAACGCAGAAATGTTGAAATGCGCTGAGGGCATTATTCTTACTGATAGGCGAATCACTACTCAACAATTGGCCTTACAGCTGTCAGTCAGCATTGGTAGGGCAAATGCAGTTATAAAAACTCTCGGATTTTCTAAGGTTTGCGCAAGATGGGTTCCTCGAAGTCTCACAAATGACCACCGATTGCAAAGGAAAGCAATTTCTTCTGAATTGTTGGAGCGTTTCAATGCTGATGGAGAGAACTTTTTGGCTAAGATCGTTACAGGTGACGAAACCTGGGCACATCATTTTGAACCTGAGACAAAAAGACAGTCAATGGAGTGGCATCATCCGCAATCACCACGAAGACAGAAATTCAAGACAATTCCTTCAGCTGGAAAGGTCATGATCACTGTCTTTTGGGACATTGAAGGCATGATTCTTGTGGACGTTATGCTAAAAGGAGAGACAATCAATTCGCAAGCTTACATTAAGACATTGAAAAAACTCAATCAACGTTTTCGCAGAGTTCGGCCGCACAAGAATCCAGCAGACCTGCTTCTCCTTCACGACAATGCGCGACCTCACACAAGTCTGGCAACAAGGGAAGCAATCACCAAATTGGGTTGGACTGTACTACCCCATCCACCCTATAGTCCCGATTTGGCACCCTCTGATTTTCATCTATTTGGTCCACTTAAAGATGCACTCCGTGGGACAAGGTTTGAAGATGATGAAGGAGTGATTCATGCAGCGAAGAAATGGCTACATGATAAAGACAAAATCTGGTACGGGCTAGGAATACATGCACTTGTTTCGCGCTGGCATAAAGCCGTACAAGTTGATGGGGATTATGTTGAATAATACCGATGTTTACATGACATATCCATGTATATTGTGTATAAATTTCATGCTTTTTGAATAAACAGCTCCTGAGACAAACGATGTGGTGCATTACTTTCTGAACGCCCCTCGTATCTTACAAAATTGCACACATGATTGCGAAGTGTGGTAAACCTCACAACATTGGAGAATCTTCAATTTTACCAGTTGTACGGGAGGTAATTAGCACAATGATGGAAAGAAATCCAAGTGACATCATTTCTTCTATTCCATTGAGCAATGATACTGTTTCAAGAAGAATAGATGAGATGGCAAGTGATGTTGAAAATCATTTGTGTACTGATTTGCAGTCTACTGAATTTTCACTACAGTTGGATGAAAGCGTCCGTCGTGCGTGATAACGAAGTTTTGCTGCTCGCATATGTGAGATACATAAAGAATGAAAATATCACAGAGGATATGTTATTTGCAAAACTACTGGCAGCAGATACAAAGGGGTTATCAATCTTTGAAACCCTTGAAACATTTTTGTTAGTAAAACAAATTCCTTTTTCCAATGTCATCGCATGTGCGACAGACGGAGCACCAGCTATGGTTGGTCGTCATCGTGGATTTCTGGCCTACTTAAAAAATGTGGCACCAGGTGTTTTAACAATTCATTGTGTTATTCATCGACAACATTTAGTCGCCAAGCATCTTAGTGACAGACTCCACAAATCAATGAACTGTGTTATCAGTGTTATTAACAAAATTAAGGCGCATTCGTTAAACGATAGATTATTTCGTAAACTTTGTTGTGATAATGGTGAAGAGTTTAAACGTTTTCTCCTACACACGGAAGTACAATGGCTGTCCAAAGGTAACTGTTTAAAAAGATTATGGGCATTATTTGATACTGTTGTAGAGTTTTTGGATTCAATCAAAGAAGAATTTAGCATCGAAAGAGAAGTATTGCGAAACGATGTGGCCTATCTTTCAGATATATTTGAAAAGTTAAATGAGGTTCGT
Organism: Oreohelix idahoensis; assembly: GCA_024509875.1. Taxonomy (NCBI): domain Eukaryota; kingdom Metazoa; phylum Mollusca; class Gastropoda; order Stylommatophora; family Oreohelicidae; genus Oreohelix; species Oreohelix idahoensis. Next base: position 381,781 of record JAMPIV010000590.1, read on the forward strand.
CTTAAGCTACAAGGAAATGAGATCAGTCTGATTAAAGTGAAAGGAATTATCATGGGGTTCATCAACAAATTGACATTATATAAAAATAATCTTAGTCGCCGAGAACTTTCTCATTTTCCATTTTTACTGCAGTTAGGTGGGGACAGGCTTAAAGATTCAGATTTAGAGGTTTATTGCACTCATTTGGACGCTATTAAAAATGATATGAGCATAAGACTTAAAGACTTACAAGAACTAATAATACCGGATTGGGTGATTAATGCGTTTGAATCAGACGTGGAACAAGTTAGTCAACATTTACAAAAAGAATTAATTGAGCTACAAAATGACTTCGAGGAAAAAGCACGATTCAGTCACACATATTACGAAAAATTGTGGATCCAGTAGAGGCTTGCGTATCCCGTTCTTTGGCGTGAAACTAAATTGCTAATTACAGCATTCCCAACGTCGTATTTGGTGGAGAAGGGATTCAGTGCAGTAGTGTTGCTACTACAAAAGCAACGAAACCGGCTGCAGATTTGTAACAGAGGAGATTTCAGACTTCTTTTAACAAACTTAGAACCTAATATTTCAAAACTGGCTGAGTTACACCAAGCGCAAGGATCTCATTAAGCTTCATTAGTAAGTGAATTTTTATATAATTATATCATTATTATCAACTAATAATTTTTCCAAGTTTTTCATGTTTAAAGTGGTTGCATAAGGAGAGGCTTAAATATTCATATCTGAAGATATATATGCAGGTCATTTGTGCGCTGTTAAAATGATATGATTATGAATATGATAGTTATAGAGTTGTAAGAACAAATTTTATATCATTTGCTCTGCCAATTTGTAATTCAAGGATAATGAACTTGTGGTGTATACAATTCCGTACTTAAACTCATAATTAATATTACTATGCTTTTAAAAATGTGCTTTCTCTTTTTCTTTATATTATAAGAAAAGATAACTCATTAACTGCATTGCTTTTTTAAAAGTATGCTGGAATATATGTATATATGTGTGCGTGTGTGTGCGCGCGCACGATAAAGAGCAAGGGGGTGTTAAAAGGATTGGGGGGGGGGGGGGCGCGTTTTAAAATATTAGTTGTCAAAAGGGGGCGTTGCTACTATGAGGGTTGAGAAACACTGATCTATAGCAATCGGGCCACATCAGAATAAAGCCACAAATTATCAGTCTATAACTGCAAGCTGTAACAATAATAATAGAAAGTTATAGAAAAAATGTCGAAATATCATTGAGGTTACTAAATGATCTCTACTCATTATCATTATTCTCATTATTATTGATATAGAGAATAAATGCAGGAAACGATAACAAAATTGTACTGGAAAAAAACACCACAACAAGATGTAGAATCATACATATACCTTATCAGCGATATTGACAAAGCTTTTGGGACAGACAATGATATCAAAATAAGAAAACAAAAGGCTTGATGAGCTTACACTGCATTGGTAAATATAAGGAGATCTAATTAAATCGTGCCCAACACGGAATTCAGTTTTCGATTCAGACGTCGGGTCGTTACCGATGTGTGGCACTGAGGCATGGATAACAGAAAAGACAACCACCACAAAGCTACAGACTTTCTCAGATGGATCCATGCGTAAAGCTGTAGGATTGAAGTGGTACTACAAGATCACTCATGTGGAAGTAATGACAAGAACCAGACAAGCGCTAGTGGAACAAGAGATGAGAAGAAGACACTGGGGATGGATAGGACACACATTGAGAGAACCTGTTGATAGCATTACAAGGCAGTCCTTGTTCTGGAATCCCGAGGGCAAGAGAAGAAGAGGTAGACCAAAGAACACACGGAGAAGACAACTGGTAACAGACATGAAAGGGAAGAAGGAGACATAGAAAGACCATGAGCTGATGCCACGTGACAGGAAGACTTGGTAGAAGTTTGTTGAAGGAATATGCACCTTGGGGAGTTAAAAAGAAGAAAAGATCTATAGATCATTTAAAAAAAAAACACTAAAGTAGGTTAAGTAATAATAATTGTATCCCAACAAATCATTCGGGAATCAATTTAGCAATATACAATCACCTAGACAAGAATCGAATTAGATCCGAGAACAGGAACAACAGCATTTCAATTCAGATAGAAGTTTTTAATAATGTAGGAAACTGTGCTAAAAGTTTCTCAATAAGTTCAACCACTTAAGGTAAATTTTACAAGAAGGTTACTAATTACGAAAGACATATATATATATATAAAATAACAACTCATTGATTTATTTGTTTAAATTTATTTATTAATATAGTACTTAGTGTCATTTTGAGTTCGCCTCTTTAAACAGAAACACAATTTGTTTTTGGAGCTTATTATTTCCCTTACCATTAAAAAAGTCTTGGTACCATAAAAGCACTCATGGAGTTACTTCCACTAATTTTACATTGTTGTCAATTATTATTAGCGACCGATTGGCAGAGTGGTTAGAAGAATTGTGGCGCCACGCTCCGTTGTACACAACTGTAAATAAGTGCTGACCCTGCTCGTGAGTTAGGGAAAGAAAAGACAGCGAGGAAAGGTTCTTCTCACCTCACATCTCGATGCTGGGCCTAGTATCTTTGTTGCGTGATAAATTCTCGCAACATCGTTTTATTTCAATATCTGTTTTATAACGCAAGGGCAACAACTGCTTGAAATCTATAGTCACTTTTCTCGGTAAGCATTTGTCTTCTCGCGTTAGTATCGAATGCAGTTAACTTTTGAGCTGTGGTCATTTTTGCGCTGGACTGCGCATGACTTGTCTTGTTGTTTGGTCGATCGGTTTCCGCCCACCACTAGGGGGAGTGAGCGATTTGGAATGGCGAAAGAGATGCCTCGTTGAAGAGGGGATCTCCGCTTTTTTTTGTTCTGTCAGGGATGTGTAGTCCTCTTATGGATATTTCGTTTAGTCGAGATAATACCTCTAGTGTTTTCCCACATGTCGGGAGGCGTGATATTTCTGTGTATTTCATGAAAGCAAGGTAAATTGACTTTTTCATTAACTCTATCGATTTTGGGTCGTGAGCGATTTCGATTCATAGCCTGTCTCCGAAAGTCGTCGTCACGAGATGTTCTTTCCCAGCTCACATGTCGCTGCATTGTACTGCATCGGTTGATGCATGTACCAAGGACCATTACTTGCTACTTTGTTAAATGAACTAGGTTTAGAAAACCTTTATTATCTAGAGGATATTCTTGAGGACATTATTTATACTTCGGCAGACGTGTCTGTCTTGCTGAAGTCAAACTAAGGAGAGTGAACTGATCTCATACATCTGGTTATCTCCTGGCTGTTATAGAAAAGGATGGAGTTGTTCACCTGACTACATTTACAGCACTTTGAAATATAACATGCATCTGACTCATCATTGTAATGCTGTCTACCGTTTATTGCTGTATTGAATGTTGCTGTGATAATGACTGTTTGATGTGCCTACACATTTGCGTAACCATTTTGTCACTGTGGCGTCCACAATAAATAATGAAGAAAAACGTCAACGGCTGTTTCAAGACTCATTGACTTTATACGTCGTGAGTTTACTGACGTCCTATGTGGATTGCCCTGTTATTGTTGCATGAACATTGTTTTGACTGAACACATCTACACACTACACAAAACCAGACATGCGGATGCCATCCATCATCATATGGCATCACGCATCAATCTTGAAGTCTCTAAACACTTCCCTCCCCTTTGGAAGGATCTTCTAATATACTGCCTTTACCATTTCATTATTATATAAAATGTGCTAGACCAATGATAATCAAAACTTGACAAATTAAAATGTACCAAGAAAGGAAGCTGCGTACAAAGTTTCAGCTGTCTACAATGAGTAGAACTTTGTCATTTTGAGCGTCAACAATTTGAAACGTTCAAACCACGGGCATGTCAAGTTAATAAACGGGTTTTAAAAAAAAATTAAAAGAACTTAAACAATATAACAGTGAGAAATTCGTAAATTAGTAATGCACCCCTGAGATTCGAACTCAGTCCTTTCACATTAAATAAATATAAGAGGAAACCAGAGTACAGTGAGAAATAAGTAAATAACTAAATAAATAAAGAAAATTAACAGGCACTCGTTGGACACCAGACAACAGAAAAGAAATATAACAGTGAGGGTTACCGGGAATCGCAAACCAAGGACCATCCAAACGACGCAAAGCCTTGCTGTGAAAGTAAATCACGATCGGAAGGACGGCCAATTTTGCACCCCGTGCAACACTGGTTATTTATCCTTTGATGTTACCGAAGGAAGAGAGACGTAAGAGAATCAGTTATCCCCACGTAGTTATATGGACCCAGTTATAAGCCGGGGGCGCTGAGAATTGGCTCTGTGCAGGACGTAACAATTCCTTGGGAGAGCCCAGAACCAAAGCACAGTATTTTAGCTCAGATTAGTTGGAGAGCCGCCTTGGGTGGTGGGGAATGCACAGTACGCCATGCGCTTCTTTTTCCTAGCTTGGGACCAGATGTGTGACCCTTTAAATGCAAGCCAAGCTGGAGAAACTGGAGCTCATGACTTCAACTCAGCACGTTTCGGAATGGCAGAAAAGCCACAGGAAAACTCTAGATCTGCAGTGTAGATAATATCAAGGAGTCTTCAACTTGGTATTGCCGGCACAATAGCGAGAAGTTCAGTAGCCCTAGCTAAACAACAACTACAACAATCGTCAGCTTCATCATCTCTTAATGTAAAATATGTAAACCAGGTGTTGTAAACATCTGCGTGTATAACACTGGTGATGATAGATGCGCATACTGCGTGTGTCTTTACTAGACTCAATCTCATGCTATTGAGTTGGATCGCCATGTGATTTCTCCAATAGATGTTCACCACATCATTTTACAAAAAAAAAAACGTAATATAAATACATATCTCAAACCTAATCAGAAGCACTTACAGGAATAAATGGGAAGTAGTCCACTGAAACACGATGTATATTATCATTTTAGCGAAAGAAAATAAGTGGTAATCTTCAGACTCCGCATAGGCCACAACAGATTGGGATACTACCTATTCAACAAGCTAATGATAGGAACTACCAATTTGTGTAACTGTAGCATCAATAAAATGACTGTTCGAACATATGTTTCAAAGATGCCCAACATATGTGGAACAGAGACAGCACATATGGCCGTCAACAGTACCATTTCAGGAAAATATTCATGAAGATAGAAATTCTTCTTCCTCGTCTTCTTCCTCGTTCGCCTTCAGACTTCCACATTTATGACTCTAATAAAGGTAGCAGTCAACCCAAGGTTCCCGACATCTCCAAACAGTTTTTCGTTGACAGTAGCTTCCAGCAGTCCACCGCTTTCATTGTATATATTCAAGTTAACGTCTGAGAGTGTACGAAGAAGAAAAAGAAGCAACAGAATGTGGCGGGTATTTTTAAGGAAAAGGCGTGTCTTGTAGAATGAATTAAAGAATAAAAAAGTGATATCTATATGATAGTCTACGAGTTCGAAGGAACTGCCTCTCCTCGGGAAATAGTCTGCTAGAAATCCTTAATGCAAAGAGAATTATGGCAACTAAACAGGATATTTTCTGGACTATAAATTCTTTCTCAGAAATCCTAAAAACCAGACTATGTAAAGTACATAAGGCTGAGAAAGAAGATGTGGTGTCAAGCCTTATTAAATAAAATATCTAGACCCATTGTAAGTTAGTTATGGCTCAGCCCCCAGGGTGTAGATTTATGTTTAAAAAACAAATTACATCCCAAATAAAGGTAACAACAAAAAAATTAATACAGACTCTGTTATGTTGAGTTTAAAAAAGACTATAGATTGTCACAACTATTAAAGATTTACAAGTGAAACAAAAAAAATGTGTGCTCTTATGTTTTGAAAAAAACAAAAAAACTATGGTAAATCTTTTTCCTTATTCACATAAATTACAGATGGGCGTTCTATGTGCTGTGTGTGTGTTTATTTTTTTTTATTATTATTATTAATAATGCATACACAGGAAGACGGTTAGTTTCATATAAGCAAACAGTTATAAACTTTGAAATTTTCTTTCTTATTTTTTTTGGGTCTTTTAATGTTTTTAACTCTTTTTTTTTCTTCATTTCAGCGCTTCCCCCAAGGTGGCACCCGGTGCGGCCTCACCGTTCGCACCGCCAGAGCCAGACATGGATCCATCTGCATCATCATCAGAGGCGGATGTACTATATAGGAAGCTATTAAAGCTTGAGCTTCAGGGTCCCCCAAGTCCATTTTTCTGAGTTGTTGTTATTGCTTAACTAGGGCTGCTGAGCTTCTCCCTCTATTGCAGCCAATACCAAGTTGAAGAATCCATGGTATTATCTACACTGCTGTTCTGTGATTTTCCTGTGGCTTTTCTGCCATTCCGAAACGTGTTGAGTTGAAGTCATGAGCTCCTGTTTCTCCGGCTTGGCTTGCATTTAAAAGAATCATCGCGTCTTTTCCAAGCTATGAGTAAGAAATGACCCCTATTTTATGTCACCAGACCTTCTTGCGGTTCGTGAAGACCTCTTAGTTCTACATTAATATAGCATTATGTCATACGACACTACTATAATACCCTATAATGACGCAAGAAATTCACGGACCATTATCATTTGTGTCTTAAGATTAAACTGACTTCATGTTGTTAGTGCCTATGAAAACAATATTGAGCACCGAGATTAAACAGTCAAAACTGAAATGACATCTGAAGTATTTTTTTCACGCAATATTATTGTGTAGTCTATTGTATGGCACGGTGATAATTATAGTCTAGCTCCCTGATGTTTTGTTTCAAATGTATCAGTGGTTCTCAACCGGGAGTATGCGTACGCTTGGTGGTGGTGGTGGTTGGGGGGAGGATATCTAACCGAGATCCTGAAGCACTTCTACGTAGTAATCCTGTAAACATGCAACCTTCATGAATGCTGGCCAATGCTTCAAGGATTGAGAAGCCACACCAGAGTGGCCCAGCATCACGAGTTTCAATCATGCTGAGAGCGTAGCATAGCACACTACGCTTGAAGGATCCATTGAGCACCAGCCTTAACCCCGGCTTTTACCTTGTTGGCTGCGTGCATGAGAATCTCCCAATGAAAAGATGACAGGCAATAAGAGCTGGGAGTTGGTCCTAAGCAGGACGTGACGATTCCTTGGTAAATCCCAGACCCTGAGCACAACATCTTAGCCCTGCATTTTTCTAGAGTCCCCAAGGTAGGCAGATAATGTACATTATGCCACATTCCTACCTCCTTCTAGCTTAAAAGCAGATGTGAGGAACCGTTTAATGCAGGTCAAGCCAGGATAGAATACCCGGGAAAGAAACTGAAGCTCAGGACACAAACTCAACAGGTTTAAGAGTGGCAGAAAAGTCATAAGAAAAGCTTAGATCTACGATACAGATAATGTCAATGAATCTCCTACCTGTCATTGAATGCGTCAGAGAGAGACGAGCTGAGCAACCTTTGTTAAACAACAACACACATGCAGAAAGTGGAACACCGTACTTTTCTTAGGTTTTATCACTACGATAATCTTAGAGGGAGCGTCCGACGCACCAGTCTACCCAGCTGTAAATGGGCACGTGACTGCTCTTAAGTCACGGAAGGGAAAGACAGTAAGAAAGGGAACTCGCCACCTCATAAAAAAGCTGGACTCAGTATGGTGAAGTCTCTAACACTTCACTCTCCAACGTCACTATCTGCTATGAATATACCTCTAGCTTTAATTTTAGAGTTTAATCGAGGACCTGGTCGAACCTCCAATTTGTACCAAAGCCAAAAAAAGGGTTGAGAACCACAGACAAATTTGGAAGCTCTTATAGGTAATTGTCATGTCTGTGGCATATCCGTCTCTCTATTGTGATAATGCAGGGCGTTTCAATCGTTGTCAATAGCAAGAGAATATATTATTAATTCTTACAATGCATTGATTGTGATTTTACAAGAAGACAATATCATTGTTTCAGCAAGACGCAGACTGTAAACACACAATAAGAACATATATTGTTATTTTTCTACAAGACGTTGAATGTGAATTGAAATGTGTGTACTATTTTGGTACAAGGATATTAACATTGATAATACGAGAAAAGAAATATTATATTATAATATACTAACTCATTATACCCGGCTTTGCCCGGATTTTTGAAAAGCCGAAATGACTACAACAGATGAAAAATGACTTTTATCACAGTGACAAGTTGTGTGATTTAAAGAAAATTTTTTTCAATAATAACAATACAGCAAAGACAATTTTGAAATAATTTCTTGGGCACAACTTAGATTCAGAAAAAAAAAAAAAAAAAACATTCTGAGTATGAGTGCGACATGGAATTTAAGTAGTAGGTCTATTCTATGGTAATAGATTTTTAATGATTCCTGATCCAAATATACTACTCATCAAAAGTCAAGTGTCGTAAAGTGTAAACACACTTCTTTGTTAATCACCCAGCCAATCAACGAGCACCGTTCACCAGTCTCTGAGACAGAATAAAATTAAACTTAAGCCCTGTTTTTTTTTTCGGATGTGGGTCGCGGCCATCTTGTTCACGCAATATGGCGGAGAAAACAGAATAAAATTAGGCTGTACGAGGCATGGGACCAAACTGCAGACAACCAATCAGCTTGCCCCGCCAGGAACCAACCAAACGCTTTCACCTGCCTATATAATCGGGCGAAATTTTAGGCTAAAACACGCAACACCTACACGAAGCCAGATACCGACCGACTGAAGAGGAGAAGTTATCAACCTTGATTTATTGCTTACCTGAGTGCATTGACCTGCAGCCTGCTTCATTAAGTCGAGTCAAAACCTGGCCTGTTTAAATCTTGGAAGGTAAATATAATTTACTATTTGTAGGCAAATAGGCCTACAGCAGATATATAATGTTTGTATTGGTTGTGTGTCATTTATACTACCTACACCTGTATATATTTTATATATTTTGGTTCAATATGAACGTATCAGGTTACTGATTGTATCTTGGGGAAATTAGGATAATGATTGTATTTCCTGATATGATTGATGAAGACGAAGACTAATAGGACTCATACTTCAACCTATTGTCTCCTATAACTTCAATCTATTATCTCAGACCAACTGAAATATAACGAAAACAGTCCTTGTTAGGACTCAACCTATTGTCTCCTATAACTTCAATCTATTATCTCAGACCAACTGCAATATAACCAAAACAGTCCTTGTTAGGACTCAATCTATTGACTCCTATAACTCAATCTATTGTCTCCTATAACTTCAGTCTATTATCTCAAATAAAACCAACTGCAATATAACCACAACAGTCCTTGTTAGGACTCAATCTATTGTCTCATCTAACTCCAATCTATTGTCCCATATAACTCCAACCTGATATATCACCAAACAGTCCTCGTCGCATATACTCCTATCATCAGAAAACAACAATATTGTTAGGATATATGGTACCATCACTTGTCAGAGAGGGCCTGGTATATTATAGGGGGAAGGACATTGTTGTATCACACCTAGGTGTACATATTATTGGATGTATTCATGTATTGAATTTATATTATTGGATGTATTCATGTATTGAATTTATATTATTGGATGTATCCATGTATTAATTTATCAGAAAGAATGTTTTGCAAGTAGAATCCTGTCTTGTCTCGCTATTGCTATCTCATACTGAGCCATGTTGTCATTCATCCTACATGCAGACACCTGAGACACGCTCATTTCACCCACACTAGAAATAGATGGGCTTGAGGACAGAAATTAGCCCCTATTTTTCCTTGTTACAGGTTTTATTCGTGTCATCAAACCTGAGGTCGTATGTCCAGTCAATCCAGCTGCCTGGAACTTCACAGGAGCACAGAGATTGTACCTGAGATACATCTTTAGTCCCCCTCAGTCTTGGGTGGGCTAACGAAACGATCAACAGCGGGTGTTTTGTGTCGACCAAACTAAGAAGGACAGAACTTTTGAGAGATGAGTACACATTAGTACCATTTCCGTCGGCAATTGTGAGCAAATTAACTGTCAGTGACGAAAAAGAGATTTAGCGTAGCAAGAGACAATAATAAGATCATAGCTGATAAATTATACGTAATTAACAGCACAGCTGATACATTTACTATAATTGAGTAACAGCACACCGGATATAATTTTTTTTCTTCCCTATAATTGGAAGATTTGTAATATACAAGTGTGTGTGTGTGTGTATATATATATATATATATATATATATATATATATATATATATTTGTAAATCATTTGTAAACTTACAAATCCATTACATTCCATTTTTCAACATTCACCCTTCAGCACAAGAGTAGATAGTGTTCATACTAAATAAATAATAAGGAAATTGTATTTGAAAGACTTGTCAATTTTATGATTGTTAAGTAAAATCTGTTTCCTTGTTTTAATATCACAGTTAGTTACACAGCGGAGGTGGCAATTTATGTCGGTCTCCTCTCTACTAATTTTTCGAGATCAGATCATTCACAGCCGTAACTAATTTGTGATACCACTAGTTCTCTCAGACACTGGGACTTCACCATTTTCTGCAGAAATTCAATTTCTGTAATTGTCAGTACTATACTGATCCAAGAGCCAATAAAAACCTCACGCCACACTGGGGGCTCGTTCCTGGGATATTTCTATATACCTTGAGCCATACCTAGTCTATTCATCTATCTACTAACTCTATCTTGTGCCACCCATAGATAACAAAAGAAACAAATTTTTGAAAAAAATTCTTTAATAGGATTTTTTTTATTGTTTTCTTAGGAGGAGTATCATTTAGTACTCAGTAAATAGTTGATGCTCACAAAGTTGCACGGAAATTATTTGTTCATTTAAATTAATTAAGTTTAATTATAATATTTGGATATAGTAAATTTACATACCCTATCTAAGTAACGCCATGGCTGATCTAGTGAAGTTCAGAACTGCGATCATGCAGATGGGTAAGGAATTAAATATGACAGGTGATACTCTCACTCAGTATGTCACAACAGAAGTGGACAAACACATGGATAGAGAGGACAGAAAATTGCAAGTAGAAGCTGAAAGAGAAGCCAAAAGACTGGAAGCTGAGAGAGAAAGCAAAAGACTGGAAGCTGCGAGAGAAGACAAAAGACTGGAAGCTGAGAGAGAAACCAAAAGATTAGAAATTGAAGCCAAGAAATGGGAGGCTGAAAATGAGGCAAAGAAAATTGAAGCTGAGGAAAGGAAATTACAAGCAGAGAGAGACCATCAGTTGAGATTAAAAGAGCTTGAAATTCAGGCAAATACTGGCAATAATGGTGGTAGCTCACCTCACTCTGAGAATAGCTCCATCCAGAGCACCTCAAGTGGAGCCATGAATTTTCATCTGGACCCATTTGTTGAGAAAGAAGACGCCATTGAGTCATACCTGGATAGATACGAAAGACTTGCCACTACCTATGGCTTAGTGAAAGAAAAGTGGAGTCTTAAACTATCTCAGGGATTGAGAAGTGTGGCCTACGATGTATATTTGAAGCTCTCAAGAGATGACCAGGAAGATTATGAAGTCCTGAAGCAGGCACTGTTTGTGAGATATGAAAAAAACTCAGAATCATATAGAAAGAAATTCCTTGTTTTAATATCACAGTTAGTTACACAGCTTAGGAGCCGCGCTAGCGTAGTGGTTACAACACCGCTCTGGCGACCGGGTGATTCAGGATCAAACCCGGGCGACGGCATTTGAGGATTTTTCGTCGACCGGGAATTGGACTGGATTAACTCGAGACCTGGCGAGAACATTTGAAGGAGTGTCGTCGACCAGGAATTGGCGGCTCCTGAGCTGACCCAGCTGCAATGGGTACCTCCGAAATCGGAGAGTATTTGCCTGAATGGCGAGGGACACCTGTCTCTGTACAAGAAAAAACGGATACTCACGTAAAATCAATGTCAGGTTAGACATAGTAATAACCTGAGATTTCGCCTCGAGTATTAGCGGGCGTACGCAAAAAAAAAAAAAAAAAAGTTACACAGCGGAGGTGGCAATTTATGTCGGTCTCCTCTCTACTAATTTTTCGAGATCAGATCATTCACAGCCGTAACTAATTTGTGGTACCAGTAGTTCTCTCAGACACTAGGACTTCACCATTTTCTGCAGAAATTCTATTTCTGTAATTTTCAGTACTATACTGATCCAAGAGCCAATAAAAACCTCACGCCACATCAAGGGCCACTTAGAAAAACCTTGGTTGAAACCATAAAACAAATCTGATATAAACGTAATTGGTATCAGTCAAAACGGCATTTATTGAATACCAAATTGACATGTCACGTAAAGAAATGGAAACACACATTCAAACGCAATGAAGCTGTGAAATGTGTCACCCACCTTTTCAAAAGTCACACAATAGATATTGGACAAATAGACATTTCAAAATCGGGTATGACCACCGTTTGCAGCAAGGCATTCAAGACAGCGTAGACGCATCGAGTCCACAAGGGTCCGAAGAGTATCCTGAGTATCCTGCTTTCCGAAGATATCCTGCAGAAATGCAGTCAGCTGTGCAACATCCATTGGCAGGGGGTGATTTGTTGACAATCTTCGACCAAGGACATCCCAGAGGTGCTCAATCGGAGAAAGGTTAGGTGCATGAGCTGGCCACGCTATCCTGATGATCCCATGTTGCTGAATAAACTCATTCACCACACGAGCTCGATGGGGTCGAGCGTTATCATCTTGGAGGATGGCATTACCACCTATGGCCTCCAGAGCAGGCTGAACAATTGGTCTCAAGATTTCGTTCTGTTATCTTGGGCCGGTCAAGTTGCCTTGGATGATGTAGAGTGGGGTCCAGCCGTGTCTGTAGAAGCCTCCTCAGACAATGACAGATCCCCTACCATAACGATCCACCTCTCGAATTGTGTCATCAGTAAATCGCTCTCCTGGTCGTCTCCAAACTCGAATCCTGCCATCATTGAATGACACAGTGAAGCGAGATTCATCAGTGAAGAGAACTTGACTCCATTGTTGCCTTGTCCATCGGAGTGCTCGCGACACCAAGCAACACGGGCACTGCGATGAGCAGGAGTAAGAGGGATTCTGACTGCAGGACGTCGAGCAGCCAGTCCAAATTCATGTAAACGTCTGCAAATGGTGCTTTGACTGACACTAACGTTTACAGTTTGTCTCAGCTGACATCTTAGAGTGGAACAAGTCACTGTTCGATGGCTCAGGGCTGACAACAAGAGGTACCGGTCATCATGTCTATTGGTGCATCTAGGGCGACCTGGCCGGTGGCGATACTCCACACTTCCTGTGGCCTGAAATCTCTCCAAAATTCTTTGGATAGTAGTGTGTGACACTGCAAGCCGTCTAGCAACCTCACGGACAGATAAACCACTTTCAACCCACGCTATAGCCCTCATTCTTTGTAACGTGTCAAGACTTCTTCTCGGTGGCATGGTTTTTGCAAGTGATGAAACTACCCTAAGTCTGCTGATTTTAAAACAAATTAAGAGTGAACTCTGTTCACGAAAAGTCGCCATTGCACTTGGAATGTCAATCAGCACGAATACTTCACCTGTTTGGTTGTACGGAAGTTTGAAAAAACAGATTAAAAATGGGAATTTATGGTCAGCAAACCAAATTGCACGTGATCACTATGGTTGTTGGTGAGTTGTTTTTATGCTTCACGTGTATAGAGGACTGTCAGAGGAAGATACTGCACCCATCTTTACTAAAAACTTCCTTCATTTAATCATTCTATGCGCTTATATAAAAGTGTATTGAAAATAATAGGGTGGCCCTTGACTTTTGACGAGTAGTATAGATGCACTACTCTTAGAATTCATGATGTCTATTTCAAAGCAATAAGGGTACACATTGTGTTTATTTTGCGAGTGGAAAGGGATGAGGGGAGATATCAGATATAAGTAATGAAATAAGTAAGAAGCAAGAAAATATTTTACATGAAAAACAGGTATGTAGTAAGTGAGGTATTCGAGGGATAAGAAAGTGTAAATTGATATTAATGAGAGGTAAGTAGGTGATACTTCTTTAGTCGTTTCTCTTCTACCTTGGGATGAAGAAGTTTAGCAGAGAGAGCGTCATACTATCCTGTCGGCTGTCTTTCTCATGGCCTGGTGTCGTGAAGTGACGTCTGTATCACAACACGAATTCTGCATAACTCTGACAACCCCGCGCACCATACATTGTAAGAACTGCAAGATACACAGACCAATCAGAATGCTCCGTTATGCCGTGTTTACTATAAAATGCATTTAGGAATGAAAAAGGTTGTTTACTTGAAATAGAATAATATAGGGCGTATTTTAAACTTTAGATGAATAAAATCGCTCCAGGAATAACTTAGAACAATAAAATCTTAGTTTTCCTGATTTGCACAATAGGCAAAATGTACCAATATTTTCTGAACACAAAACACATTCGTTGGGGAACCACATCGGACTCTCGAGGTCACCCTATATATAGTGCGTGTCTAACAAAATCAGGTCAGTCGCAATATTTGAACGCGACAGCGAGCGGGAAAAGAAAGCAAGTGTTAGTGGAAGAGATTTGCCTTCTGTACTTGAAAGCAGACCTTAAACGACCATTAACAGCTCGTCTGTGTGTGTGCCTGAGGGTAAGAATATATATATATATATATATATATATATATATATATATATATATATATATATATATATATATATATATATATATATAATTATGTGTATTTCTAGTGATTAATCCACCTGTACGATAGGAAGTGTGTAGATGTGTTAGAAAATTACAGTGTTGCTGGTGAACTTACAGGCTTGTGTGTAATTCTGGAGGGAAAGCCAGCCCTGGGAAATATTCAAAATAATTGAGAATGATGGCCAAAGTGTGTCTGTAAGTTTGGAAATGTATTTAAAGAAGTATTTATTAATGGAATGACACACATACCAGGAACATAAGGAAGGATGTAGAAGAAATTTATGATCACAGTGAACTGAATTGATTGTTGCTACTATATTATGTCTTGTGCATCTGCTAGCACTCTGTTTGAAACTGTCTATCATCCCCATCTGTGTCATAGAGGGATATTGATAGAAAAATACAGGGATTGCATTTAACTTCGTTTCAGGTTTTATCCTGTAAACCTAATAAATAAACAAGAGGCATCTCTTACTGAGGTTACGACGGATGCAGTGCCGGTCTATGTCAGAGGGCCAGACGTCTCGTGTATACTTGGAAGAATTTCAGCAAATATTTCTATCAAGTATCAGAGGGAGCCATCTTCAGTGACTCAGATAAGTTGCCCACAAAGACAACTGTACAGCATATCCCTGTTCATCAAAATAAAATTAAAGTTTTATGATGACTATAGCAGTGTAGATCTTCAATCAGAACTGTGAAAGTAACAAATATTCCTTAATCAGAGAGAGAGAGAGAGAGAGAGAGAGAGAGAGAGAGAACGAACGAACGAACTTTATTTTCAAAGGGTTGAGAATTGGGCACGCAGGCCCGTCTGACATTCTGCCCTTCCTTTCTCTCACCTTTCATACTGAATTCATTTATTCTCATATGCATTTTACATATCAAATTCAAGGAATTCAACGTTGTAAAGTAAAATAATAATATAGCACACTCATATTAACATTAATTACTTATAAGCATGACATAACATATGTTGAAAAGTACAAACATTATCAGAGATAGATAGATAGATAGATAGATAGATAGATAGATAGATAGATAGATAGATAGATAGATAGATAGATAGATAGATAGATAGATAGATAGATAGATAGATAGATAGATAGATAGATAGATAGATAGATAGATAGATAGATAGATAGATAGATAGATAGATAGATAGATAGATAGATAGAGAGAGTGAGAGAGAGAGAGAGAGAGAGAGAGAGAGAGAGAGAGAGAGAGAGAGAGAGAGAGAGAGAGAGAGAGAGAGAGAGAGAGAGAGAGAGAGAGAGAGACCAAACAAGCAAGACTTTCTCTATAGTGATTAACATCTTAATTCAGTGAAAGACTTTGTTGAACATTTTATTTTATTTAATGTTGTAATATGATTTCTTTTAAAACTTTTCAAACAGAAAAGAGTAAATGTACAAATAAATTGTAAATATTTACCAGCAGACTTACTTAAATTCTTTAAGTTAAGTTACAGTCCTTGTTGGTGAATTTAATTAATTAATTACCCCTAGCAGAGTTAATAACAGCAATAAGTACCATATTAACAGATGAGGATCTGGAGAGGTAGCAAATAAGGACTCAGAGTACTACATTACCATCTTCTCTGGGAACTTATACAGCTTGACCCTACCTTTGTTGCCTATACACCCTTACTCTTTTCAGAGAAGAGGGTATTACTGATAAGACCAGACTCTTATCTGGCACTATCCTGGTATCATCTGATACACCTTCATGTCCAGGATATCTTATCAAATTCTATAACCATCTACCCTCTCGCGACACCTGGTTCAAATCTAGTCCTCGGTCCTTCAGAGATTTTCTAATGTTGTCCTTCAAGCAGACTCTAGGTCGTCCTGGAGGTCTGGATCCCTGACTCTAAGTTTCCCATACTTGTCGTGGCAGCTGATCTTCTCCCATTCCGCAGACATGGCAACACTATCGTAGTTGGGACTGTTCTACTTGGGTCTGCAGGGGCGGGTTTTGAGGCCTTGCCGCATTGTCTGGTTGAGGCCCATGCCACTTCTTGTTACTTGATAAGGAAGTGATAAGTGAGATAAATGAGAGATAAGCTAGATATGATAATAAGAAAGCGATAGCGGACACACGGGAGGTAGAGAAATGCTAAGTTATATAAGTGATCGGTATGGTGTCACGGTTTGCCTCCCCTTAGCTCTGCAGTAGTGGTCCAACAGTGACCAAAACTCAAGAGTAACTGATGTGGGTCTTCAAAGGTGTCTACCTTCGCACAAGATTACTCCTGGCAGAGTTGAAGGTAGAAGGATAATGATGCTTCTACCTCAAGGGTGGTATCTAAAGATATTCAGAGAAGCGAGAACAATGCTGCATTGGCTGAATACGTTAACTCTGGGATCTGCCGACAACTTTTGTGAAGGAAATGGTTATCTTAAAATTCGTTAGCTTGTTCAAGCCCCCAGCTGAGTTAATTCAGCGAATTTCTTCTTATTATTATTTAGTAGCTCTGATTGAGTGTATTTAAGAAATTGTCTGAGACTTACGGGTACAACACATTCAAAATGATTAAATCCACTTAAAATTTGGATTGATATAAATAACAAATTTAATAATCATTTAGGTTTTAAAAGTTATTAAAAATGGAATATTCTTTAACAAAAATTGGTCATCATCATATGATGTTAATGTGGAATTATATAAAGGGAAGTTTCACTTTGCAGCTTGTATTTGACTACTTAGCTGCCAATGCGGTTTTTGCTCCCGCTGGTGTTTTGGTTCTTCGCAGATAGGTGACTCGATTGCTCACGTTCCTGATCAAGATTTAAGAGTTGCAGCACGTCCCAAGTAGAATCAGGGAGAAACTGCAAAGTTAGTCCCACATCTCTTAGACCCGTCTGATGATGGTGTATCGCGTCGACTTCAGGCCACTTATACCCTCACATGTTCCAGAAATAGTACCCTCAACTGGCACCACCAACTAGTATGGCAAAAGAAGAGAAACAGATACCCTCTGATTATTGAGTTTCCCGACACATACTTATGTGTCCCCATCTTCCTATTCCGCCATCTCATCTATCTTCAGAACTTTTACCCTCTCTGAGAATTAATCTTAATCCTAGTGGGCGAAAAACTATCTTTACATATAAAATGAATAGTTTTATATTTAACTTTAGTTGAAAATGTTAACAAAATAGTTTGAAAATGTTTACATTTACATCAGTTGAAAAGGTTGTAAACTTTCATTGCATTTAGAGTGAATATGTTTTACATTTACACTGGTTGAAAAGGTTAATAATATAACAAGTATGTCCATCATTCCTTTCGACATTCTATCCCTGCTCCATATGGAACTTGAGACTACGTCTGTTTTTTGTTCTTTATAAGAAACCCGCAATAAAGCAGTCACCAGCCCTGGCAGTGGTGGTTCATGAAATCATCATTCTATATGCTGAGGTTGCCAGCCTCAAATGACTTGGACATCCACTAACAATTTTCACATATTAATCTTCACATGTCAGCATTTTAGTTCACATGTTAATAATGAAAAGATATAGAATTCAAAATGTACAACTTACGCCAATCTTTAGGCTCACAGATTGCTGTCTCATAGAAATAAAGGCACTTGTAGAGGCCTCTTACACTTGGTCTGGGGTGTTGTTACTTTAACAATAAGTTTACACTTTGACTTGTGTTTCAGTTTCCTCAGATTCCGGTGTTCCTCGTTAATAATGTTAGTGTTGTCCTGGGTTCTTAAGTCCTCAAGAAATTCAAAGCGGTCCGATAAATGAAAGCTGATCTTAGTCTTAACCCTGGCAAGCTCTGGTTGTCTTCTTGGCGCGAGGTAGATTTTCACAGTGTTCTACTCTGGGTGAAGTGTCATGTTATATTGCCCCTTTCGTTCCTGGCAGGTGTTGTTTACTATTAGACCAGGCGCCAATCAGCAATGTAGTTATGTTTACATCTCGAGTGCCGGTCAATATTTTCAAACATGCGTGTTTAGGATTGGGTAATTCAAAATATTTCCACTAGGACATTTATGTGCATTAATGCAAAGGTCGTGTCTTCCAAATATGGAATGAAAACATCCGACCACTCTCTCGGTAATGTTTACAAATAACATCTTACATTCAGTGGCGGTTCCAGGGGGTTGTCATTGGGGGTGCTGCACTGTTCATTCATTTCAAATACTATACATAATACTCACAAATTGTGACCACCATGTGAAATATCAACCCAGACACAAATGATTAGTGTCTTATCTCATCTAAAATCTGTCAAGAAGTTCTGAAAAGTTATTTTAAACGTTTACTGCAACTAGGAGTAATCATTGGCAGTCGTAGCAGCTTCCCGAGTCTCAAACCGGTTACACAGACTTGTATGCACTATTTCTCGTGTTTAAAATTTTCATTGTAACTTCCCTTTAATTAGAGATAATTTACACGAGCTGCGATCCGTTGCAGCTCATGATAAAAAATTCAAACCAATCGTAATTCGTCTCTAGCTGTGTGTATGACAAGCATTCGCTTATAAGAGGTCAAGGTCACTTGAGCTGAAATCGTTTGCAGCACATACGGTGTAAGATAATTTTTTTATTTTTTTATTTAACCTCTCCAGTGTAACCTCAATTTTTTGGTCTGTCCGTATTATGTTTTATAATGTTGTAGTAGAGACAGCAGTATGCAGTCCTTTTCTTTGGGAGTGCTGCAGCTCTACAGCTCATTAAAGAAAGCCGCCACTGCTTACATTAGCCCGGAACTATTACAACATTTCCGCTCAGGTGTGTCCGACTGATAACTGTCGTCCCTGTGCAAACACCAACCCGTGTGTACCCATCTGGGCTGTGACTCTGCACGACAGTAATTAGTGAATCACAATAGCAATAACAGCGCTAAATAAACTGCCTGGGTTTACGCCGTGCTAATCCGGCGCAGCCAAGATTTGGTACACGAGAATTTTACCAACTTTACTGTCGGTCAATATTGCATCACCTGTCTACTTTCTCAGCAGGGATGGTCAGGTAAACAGACAAGACGAATTATCACCGAAGGGAGTGTAAAATGATTTGAAAGTACAAAATATCTGCTTGATAGTAGAGAAAAAAATGGGCCCACCACAGAAATTGCGAGTGGTTTAGCACACACACACAAATGTAACTAAATACTGCCGTAGAGGAAAAGATATCGACACAATGATTTATGTGACATTTGGAAGTAATACTTTAAAGATAAGATATTTAAAATAAATAAGGGGTACATTTTTTTAAAGGCTATTTTTTTAACAAGTATTATGAAACACTGGAAAGTCCTGTTTAAAGATGTTAAGACGTCACACTTGTTTTTTTTTCAAATCTGTGAACAGTCAGTTTTCTCCTGCTGAGACCGGATCGGATAAAACCGAAGACAAAACAAACGACAAGAAAAAACAAAACAAAGTAAAGAACACAAAATTAAGTTTATTGTCTTTAGGTGTTTCTTTGAAGTGATTGAACTTAAGCAACGAAGGCACACTTTTACTGGTAATAATCGTCTCCATTACGAACACGTTTTCTTTTAACCAGAATTGAAATAGCAGACGAAAAGTGTAAAACGTTAAGCAGACGTGAACAAAACGTCACGTTGATGTTTTAAAGGTGTACGTCTATTGTGAACATTATTAAGCTGTTTAAGTGTGCAGTGTATGTGTTTTCAGCCTTTGAAATCAAATCGAAAAGGTAAAACAGTAAAACAAGGGAGAATTAAACGCTGTTTAAGGCATTCGGATACAACGGCATTTGTGGCCAGATGTGGTTACGGGACTTGAGATAAAAGTGCAGCTACTGCATGAGGACACGCATACGCGCAAACTCACAAACACACACACACACACACACACACACAACATTCTGCTTCCTAAAACAGGTCATAAATTAACCATCTTCCCACTCACACATTCTCTTACACACACTGGGGAAATCAAATGAAAGCATTACAAGGTAGTCATTGTTCTGGAATCTGGAATCACCAGCGTAAGACCGAAAAATACACGGGGAAGAGAAAAGGAAAGGGAATGAAAGAGATAAAGGAAACATTTGAAGACATTGCAAGGATGGCACAGGACGGCGGGAATATGTTGAAGGACTATACTCCACGGCGAGCGCAAGAGTAACCTTTTTCAGTTCATGTAACAGGAAATATATAATAATAATAATAATAATAAATTCTTTAAGCGCCAAACACGGCGCATAAGGCAGAAACCAGTGCTCTCCAGGTTGTTCGTTGTGACGCCACTCCTCTTAGCTCTTGCACATTATTTAGGCCCAACGTTCTTCCTTCTCTTATTATTGTTCTTCTGAGTGTTTCTTTTGGTCTTCCTTTTTTCCGCTTACCCTCAGGAACCCAAGTGAGCGCCTGTAGTGGTATTCTGTTGTTTTGCATTCGTAGGACATGACCGATATATGACCATCGTCTTTTCCTTATATAGTCGGAGACATATTTCTGCCTAGAGTCTTCTCTTATTTGTCGATTAGTCTTGAATTCTTTCCAACTGATGTTCATGAGTTTTCTAAGACATTTGTTCTCGAATGTATTCAGCTTGTTCTCCAATGATTTTGTTATTTTCCAACTCTCACAGCCGTATGTTAACACTGAGATAACATTTGAATTAAACAGACGAAGCTTGGTATGTATATTCAATGATCGTAATTTCCAAATGTTAGATAATCTATTGAAGGCGCTAGCTGCCAAAGCAATTCTAGTATGGATTTCTCTTGTTGTGTCACCATCCTGAGTCATTTTACTGCCTAAATAATTGCAACTTTCAACTTTCTGTAGTTTTTCCCCGTTCAAGATGATATCAAAGGTCTCGTTAGAAAAGTTCATAGCTTTAGTTTTAGAGGCATTTATTTGGAGACCAATTTTAACCGAGAGATGACACAAATTATTTATTGCTTCTTGGGATTGTCTTGGTGTTGAACTTAAGAATGCTACATCATCTGCGAAATCCAGGTCCCCCAGGAATTTTCCATTTGTCCATTTTATACCCAATCGTTCATTGTGGGTATAGTTTCTCATAACCCAATCAATAGCTATTCCAAAAAGTAGTGGTGACATAATACAGCCTTGTTTCACCCCTGTTTCTACTGTAAACCATTCTGTATTCCCTTTATTTGTTCTAAAACAACATCTTGCATTGTCATATAGCGCTTTGATTATATTCACATATTTTGTTGGAAAACCATAGATTGTAAGTATCTTCCACAATGATGGGCGGTGTAGACTATCAAAGGCTTTTTGAAAATCGACGAAGGTGATAATAAGTGGCAATAGGAAATATATACAGGGTGTTTATAAAGTCGCTGTGCAGTGAAATTTACGCCCGGGCGAGACTACGTCACCAGAAATGTGGTTTTCAATTGGGGCTTGTTGTGTAATGCTGCACACGGGATTGTGGAACACAGCATTTGAACACAGAATATCATGACGTAAATTTGCATCATTCGTGACGTAATTTCTAAAATATTTTTCAAATTCACTGCACAGCGACTTTATAAACACCCTGTATATAGAGTCATTGCCTTCTGCTTTAGCCATAATACCCTGCTTGCCTTGCCCAAGCCTAGGCTTGACTTATTCAAGAAAAGCTTAGCTTACTCTGCTGCTCATCTTTGGAACTATCTTCCACATTATCTAAAACATAACAACCTCAGTCCCTATTCATACAATCGTAAACTTTTCGAATACTTTATGAGTTCTGATTATCTGCCCCCCTAATGTGATTATTTTTCCAAACAAATGGTATAATATCGAGTGTAGGTTTAATGATAATGTTAGTGCTTTTCAACATATTTGGTTTCATGGTGATACTTAGTTTGTACTTTTCAACATATTCTATTTCATGTTTATAATTAGATACTGTGAATGTGAGTATGCTATTATTTTACCTTTACAACGTTGAATTCCTTGAATTGATGGGTAAAATGTATGTGAGAATAAATGAAATCAGTATAAAAGACGAGAGAAAGGAAGGGCAGAATGTCAGACGGGCCTGT
Source organism: Oreohelix idahoensis (assembly GCA_024509875.1). Taxonomy (NCBI): domain Eukaryota; kingdom Metazoa; phylum Mollusca; class Gastropoda; order Stylommatophora; family Oreohelicidae; genus Oreohelix; species Oreohelix idahoensis. The sequence goes on from JAMPIV010000590.1 coordinate 404,424, forward strand.
GAGCCCAATTCTCAACCCTTTGAAAATAAAGTTCGTTCGTTCGTTCGTTCTTCACTGTTCTTCTCTTGGTTAACTTTGTCCTCGTTGATCTTCTTATTTCCTGTGGTTTCTAGTCAACGGCGTACTAAAATATCACAGATGAACTTGTAAATATCATCTTTACAATAGCAGATTAACAGAACAGTCGAAGGTATCGACAAGCGTGACTTCGTCAAGGTTTGATAGGAAGATAGGTTACTGTCAAACGTGCCATCGATTTAGCGCATCTCCTCCCTAAAATTATATCCCAACGGAATCATCATTTCCTATTACTCTCCCTGGGAAAATGGAGCCACCACAGTAGCTTGTTCCCCTTGCAGGAAGCCTGCACTAAAGACATTCATGTGCTCTTGCAGCAGTGGTATCTAGAAATTTTTTTTTTCAAATGATGAGGTTGCTAGCCACATACGCAACCTCACGTTGATCGTCTGATACGACATGCCTAAGGGAGCAGTTGTTCTATTATTTATTTGGCTTTTCGGAGACCCCTGGGTCTGTCCCTGACGAAGGCATTGTGGCCGCAACGTAGGTTTTTCTTGTCCTTCTCCTTGTAAGACGTATTACTATTTGTGTGTGTGTTTTTTTGTGTGTGTTTTTTCCCATTCTTCTGTCTGTCTGAGTACTAATGAGACTGTTCTGTCTGTTTGAGTACTAATGAGACTGTTCTGTCTGTTTGAGTACTAATGAGACTGTTCTGTCTGTTTGTGTACTAATGAGACTGTTCTGTCTGTTTGAGTACTAATGAGACTGTTCTGTCTGTTTGAGTACTAATGAGCCTGTTCTGTCTGTTTGAGTACTAATGAGACTGTTCTGTCTGTTTGAGTACTAATGAGACTGTTCTGTCTGTTTGACCTTAGAGTCTACGAAAATCCCCCATGGTATGCTTACACCTGCCTCATGTTGTCCCTGGGGTCTCTTAAGAGACAAATAAAGAATAGGACAACTGTACCCTCAGGCATGTCGTACAAGGCCACTAATATTAGGTTGTCCTTGGGGCTGGCAACCTCATCAGGTAAAACTAATTGCCATAGAAACCTCTGCTGCGAGAGCATGTGACTGACTTGTGCAGGCTTCCTACAAGGGGACCAGCTGCAATGGCGGCTTCATGCTTCGTAAGGAACGCAAAGGAAAATGATGATGCTCACATCAAAATTATTGAATGCCCAGTTAGACACAGTTTATTAATCATCTGGGGCGCCAGGGAACACCATTTGAGAAACATTGTGTGAAGAACAACAGATTGTATTACTAACATAATCAACAAGGTAATGAAGAATCTGTTAACACTGCATAAATGCGCACAATCAGAGGCAGTGTCACAATAACACATGGACACATCCATACACAAGCACACACGTAACGCGTATACCTGCTTTTAACAATGACAGGGCCGGAAAGCCGACATCACAAATAACAAAAGTAGTGAATTCATTACATCAAGATCAGAAAGTTTAACTCTGAAGAGGTCACAGGAAAGCCTCGGGTTTTCCATAAAACGTCACGGTCCCATCATAAAGCTGCCACTTGGAGGAACCCTCGCGTATTTTCAACACGAGGACCGCTCGAGAGAGCTCCACATTTTCTCTAACGTGCGGGAGATCGCTCCACGGATGGCGTTTATGCTGGGGAGTTATTGTCCACCTATGTCTCCGCCTTTGCAACTATGTCACCCATTTCTAGACAGTCAAGATAGAATGTGTTAGGGAAGTGGGATGAAATGCTTTGTAATGTACAGTATTCAGGGCTGTGGAGTAAGAGTCGGGAATCGGTATAAAAAAAAAATGCCTTGACTCCAAATTTTACAAGGCTTAAATAATAATGAAATAAAATTTCGAAATAATTGTTTATTTTTAACTTAGTACACTTTAAGCAGCGGAAGTAAAGAGTACCTTGTCAAGTTTTTTGAAATAGTGAGTTAAAAAAAAACCAAACTAGTCTTCTGCTATATAAATTAGAAGGAGCAAGAGTTTAGCAAATCCCCGCTCTATCGTGACATTACAAATCCCCGCTCTATCGTGACATTACAAATCCCGCTCTATCGTTACATTACAAATTCCGCTCTATCGTGAGATTATCTAGCACTGAAAGATGTTGAGAAATTTGACCATACTTCTAAACTGAGGGGCCTAAATGCAAAACCTCTGCTACCCCGAGATACTTCAAGATGCTGTTTTGACTGTTATAGCGTTAGCACGCACTCAAGTCATCGTGGAACATTTGTTCTGTCATCTGAATAATCAAATCTGTGTTGAGAGCAGCAATGAACCTATTAGAAAAAATCTTGTTTGTTTTGTTTTGAAGAACCAATTCAATTTAAATGAAAATTATCATATTTGTAATTGCTGTTTCATTTTTTGTGTTGTATTATTGAATGAATTATTGAATAATTGAAAGTGTAAGCTACCAAAGCCACGTATTTATTTATTCACACATATACCATACTTGTACATTTAACTCCATATAAGTTGTGACGGTATTGCCTCCCCTGCTTTGCAGCAGTGGTCCAACGGTGGTCAAAACTCAAGATTATCTATTATAGGCTTCAATGGAGTCTATCTTTACACAAGATTACTCTTGGCAGAAATGTAGATAGCAGAGTAGTAAAGCTTCTATCACATGGGAGTCTTCACAAGATATTCAGATAAGCGAAAACAATTCTGGCTGTTGTTGAGCACGTTAATTCTGTAATCTGCCGACACCTTTTGTGAAGAATTTAAGCAATGGTTTATTCTAGCTCGTTAAGCCCCCACCCCTGAGTTAATCAGTGTAATTATTATTATCATATAGCTCTGTTTAGAGTGTGTCTGTAGTAACTTTGACTGAGACAAATATGTAGTACATTTAAAATGATTGAATCGAAGTTAAATTGGTATCATTACAAATAACAAATTTTAATAATCACTTTAAGTTTAACAGTTTAAAAGAAGGGAATAATAGTTTATTACAAAATAAAGTTTTCATCACTCGGGTGATGGTTTTTGATAAGAGGTTCAAGTGGCAGCATATAGGTTAACTTAGCTGCCAGTGACGATTCTGATCCTCCTCTTCCTGATGAGTTGGTTTTCTGTACACTGCGTTCACTAGTCTCTGGTCAAAGTTCGTAGGGTGAAGCTCATTTCCCAGGAAAGTAAAGGAGAGTCTTTGTTGAGGGTCCTTTTATAATGATAATTGTAGTCAAAGCTGGTCTTCCGTCTTAAAGCGCAACCACTCGTCCCTTCTTGTCCCAGAAATGGTCCTTTTGCTGGTACCACCAATAACTGGTAATAGTAACAGAAACGAAACGCTCTTCTGAGTATGGCGTTTTCCGACACATAGTTATGTGCCCCCTCTTCTATTCTACCATCCCATGTCAGAATTTACCCTCCATGAGAATTAAATTTAATCCCTCGGGATAAAACTTCCTTTACATTTAAACTGAATAGCTTTAGCTTTACATTACATTTAAATGAAAAGGTTAAATGTACAGATAAAAAGGTTTTACATTTACATCACTGTTTGAAAAGTGTTCACAATATAAATTCATTTATGTTTCATTTATGTTTTACACTGATTGAAAAGTTTGAAGCTTCCATTACTTTAAAATGAACATTTTCACATAGACATTTACACTGGTTTAAGCTTGAGAACTTACATTAATTTTGAAGTGAATATGTTTATAGGGACATTTACACTGCTCTGAAAATGTAAGTATTATTCTTAGAATGTACTTCATTTCTTTCATCTTTCCCTCCCTGCTCCATAGGGAACCTGGAACAACTTTATGCTTTTAGTTCTCTTCACGAAACTATCAATTAGGCAATCACCAACCAGTGCAGTGGTGGTTCATGAATCATCATTCTATTCGCAGAGACTCTTCTTCTTCTTCTTCCGTCCTTAGCCACGGACCGACAAAGCAGTTCGTGGCCAGTACGCCTAGTGGCGTCTTAGGGCAACAAGAAATTAATTGTTGTTCCGTTACGCCTAGTGGCGTTTATTGGTACAACAAAAAATCAATTGTTTCCGTAATCAGAGCGGCTGGCAAGCGGGTGATCGGCCCGCTGTGATTCGCAGAGACTGCCAGCCTCAAATGACTTTGACATTCTGTAGCAATTTTCCCATTTAAAATTCCCATGGTAATATATATATATATATATATATATTATATATATATATATATATATATATATATATATATATATATATATATATATATATATATATATATATATATATATATATATATATATATATATATATATATATATATAAGTTCACATGTTAGTAATGAAACATAGAATGAAAAGTGCACTACTTACGCCAATCTTGGCTCACAGACGTTTTTGCTCAGAGGACTTTAAAAAAGGCACTGGCAGCTGCCTTCTTTTACGTGTACTGGGGATCGTTAATTTTAACTTCAATTCCCTCTGACTCCGTGTCTTTCCTTAGTTTCCTAGTCCCGGTGTTCCTTATTAAAATGTAGAGATTTCCTGTGCTTTGTTAGGGAGTGGGGATGAAATGTTTTTTATGTGTTTGCGAGTGGTGATAAAAGGTCCGGTTAAAAACAGGAATTTTGAATCTAGTCTTCACTCTGGCGAGGTCTGATGTTGTCTTGGCGAGCGTGAAATTAACAGTGAAATAAAACTGCGAAATGGTCAGACTATATTCCTATCTTCCCACGCCTTCGTTTGTTATGGAGTTAAATAAACGCTCCAATCATATTCAAACAGGTCGGGTGTAATACTTTCAAAATATTTCCGACATGAAAAAATTTTGCAAAGGTCACGTCTCCCATAAATGGTAATATGATGTCCGATTCCCTTGTCTACAAACATACAGACAGATCGGGGAACTCACATGACAGCATGTGTGTCACGAAGTGGATTTAAGTTTATAGAGCGTAATGGTTACAACACCGCTCTGGCGACCGGGTGATTCAGGATCAAACCCGGGCGACGGCATTTGAGGATTTTTCGTCGACTGGGATTTGGACTGGATTAACTCGAGACCTGGCGAGGACATTTGAAGGAGTGTCGTCGACCAGGGACTGGCGGCTCCTGAGCCGACCCAGCTCTAATGGGTACCTCCGAAAACGGCGAATATCTGCCTGAATGGCGAGGGACAATTGTCTCTGTACAAGAAAATAGGATACTCACGTAAAAATCAATGTCAGGTTAGACATTAATAATAACCTGAGATTTCGCCTCGAGTATTAGCGGGCTAACAAAACAAAAAAAAATAGTTTGTCTGAGTGTAAAGACAAGACACTAGTAAGAGAAAGTCTGAGCTGATAGATTTGTATGAGAACGATAGTGAATGTGGAAGATGAGGCATGTAACTTCGAGGGCGAGAAACGAGATTCACTCTCCCTCACCACTCGTGACTTTGTTAAGAGCTAAAGACTCACCACCTCTGACTACCAAAAAGGAGATAAGGTTTCATTACAAGTCCACAGACACACTATACAGACAATTATATATATATACGTACAGTATAGTTATATATAGAGAGACTGATCCAGTATGAAGTTTATAGTATATTTACACCACAAAAATAAATTACATATCAAATAAATAAATTGCGAGTTCGCACACCTGAAAAGAACAAATAATTAAAATGACAATTAATAAAATCCAACCCTTTCACCCAAATCATTCAACCTGCCTGGGGAAAATGAATTTGAGGATTACACACACAGTAGGTTGGTGGGGTCTCTAACTGCGAGCCACAACTCCTATTACCTCTTATTAATTATTAAAAAAAACAATCTAACACCACTGTCCAGCTGTAGACCTAACTAACTGTCTACACAACCTCTGCATGAACTTTCTGAAGTCCTACACTGCACATCACGAACACTGATCTACTAACTGACTTTTTCAGGGCAACCTCAGAAGCTGTCCTCTGCTCTGACTATCTAACTCTTTATAACTTCTGTCTCTCCTCTCTAAGGAAGGAATGTTAATCCTATCTCCCTCCACGAATATTGCTGTTGATGACTTGGGCTTGAGACTCAGGTACTTGACTCGGACTGTGACTGCGTCACTTCTGACGAACTAAATTCGTTATCGGCCGACTGAACCCACTTAGGATTTAGGGGCAAACAGCATTATTATGGCTGTGTAAAATTAGAACCAACCTCTAGGCAACGCGCCTTTTTGGGAGTGGTATATCGAGCTGAGAGCTCGGGATTTTAACGATGAACGCGTTCCCGCTGAAGCATGGGGGCTTCACTGCAAGAGAACGGCTAACTTCTCCTGGTGCAGACGTACTTGGCGCCTGTAACTACCGCGTCACCAATTTTCTTTCGTCTCTGCCGATGCCTCGACCCTTTCTACTCCTGAGAATGGCCGACTATCTTGGCAAACTGTGAGGCAAATTTCGCACCTCTCTCTGTGTGCCGTGAAAAATTGCCAATTTTCGAATTTCTCGCTTAAGAGCAGACGAATATGACTTAGATTTAACGGCTGATAATTCTGGAGACAAAGAGACCCGCTAATGACTAGATGAGGGTATATATCATAAAAAATAGAACGCTATAACCCACGCCGTACGTCATCGCTTGGCGTCTCTCTGGAACCAATAATTTTGCCGGAAATTGTTAATAATTGACCCCGGCCAATTAGATTGTAAGCAAACTACTGAGTCATGTTTATTCTGATCGCGCACATCTTCCTTGCGTCATGTGAGATAATGTTACTACCATTGGCGTGAGCAAAATTAACTTTGATTCGTCGTAGTGCCCGGTTTTACGTACCTGGGTAGAGGTTCAACACCCACCGATCGATTTACCGGGTAGGGGTTATTAACGTCGGAAAATGTTCACCCGCCTAATAATACTCACGCGCCTACTACAATAAGAATGACCGCGATTATTTTACAAAGAAAAGCCTACGTGATCGCAATTACTTTAGAGAAAAGAAGACTGGTGCAAATCTTAACGTGATCACAATTAAAACCGACAGTCATCCCTTATGGAAACGCAATTAATTACCTATAGAAGAAGACTAAACTCAATTACTTACAGGACATAATTACCGGGAGAAAAAGAATGGGGCCTGTGAAAAAAAAAATCACAGTAACTCCTCACAATGTGTAAGCTGTAATACTTATTACTTTATTAGAAAGTAATATTGTCATAATAAGTCGGCCCTGAAGCGATTATGTCACACCTGTCTGCCCACATGTGTCTTACAGACAGTAATCTCGTTATCTGTCGTATGAGTACGCAAAACTCCGTGTCTGCCTATCTGGGTTACCAACCGAGGCATCTTATCAGCGGTTCAATTTAAACACGCCGGCGACTATCTTATCTCAGTTGCTCACCGCAAGCCAGGATGATTCGGTAACAAACAGGTGACATCACAGTGAGGAGTGTCGAATGATTTGATAAAATCAAATATCTGCTAATTAGCAGAAAAATAACGAAGAAAGAAAGAACAAAAAGTGCGACAATTGACAGCACATAATAAAAATCAGTACCACAAATGTAACGATACTGCCGGAGAGAAACAAAGATCGATAGGGGCCGCCCCGTTTTGTCACATAAGTACATAATTGTATTCTACATAACTAGTAAAGGAACTACATTTTCAGGAGTCGGAGTCGGAAAATTATTTGTCCACTCCACAACACTGATAGTATGTGTGTGCGTGTGTGTGTGTGTGTGGGGGGGGGGGGGGGAAATAAGGATGAAGAGTTTTTTTATGTGTTAGGGAGTGGGGATGAAATGTTTTTTATGAGTTTGCGAGTGGTGATAACTACTTTGTATGTGAATCGGAAGATCAAATATTGTATGTCTATGAGAAATGGCTGCCATCAATGGTGTCTATACCTTGTAGCGGTATTGATAAGGGTGGATTTAGGCTAAATGATAATGGTGCGCCACAATGCCAGGTACGTTAGCTCCGTATAAGATTGACGACCACTTGCCACCCCTATCGACACCTGGTATTAAAGTGCAAGATGTAGGTGTCTTCTCTGATTTTAGGATGTTGCTGTGTATGCGGTAGTAGAACAGTTCACAAGGTATAACACAGGCAACATGATGTGTAGAGTCATAGAAATGGTAACTTCGTTGTATGATTTTTTCCATTTATTGCACGCCACAAAACAGTCAGGATATTTATATCATCAACATAGTTCAACGAGTTCAGCATTCAAAATCATAGAGTTCTAGTTCGTGAAGCTGTATAAATAATATATATATATAAATTCTGCAACAGTGTCAGCTGCAGATCATCACTGTTCATAGACAATAATAAATATTCCCTTCCTGATGCTAGCAGATCAGATGTATACAATCAGTCCGTTTACTGTCTGCACGTGAATAGCATACATGGATTACAGGTCAGCTCGACCTTTATAACCTTCCTAAGTCTAACCATCTGACTTGGACGTGATCTCTGATATAACGAATCCTGGAACACAGACAATAGTCTTGTTGGTCTAGAGCGACCCATATATATATAACTAGTTCAGGTATAAAGATACCGGTGACTTAATCCTAGTCAAAGTACCTCTCCATTTTGAATCACACAGGCGAGCAAAAAGGCGACAAAATGACGAACCTCTAGATGATAGCATAAAGTTCGATACAAGAGGAATTACCTTATTTCGGAAAATCAACCATGAACATATGCCTCCAGGCAGGCTTGCATAATACTAGGAAATAGTCTAGTTAGCTAACTAACTCACAAAGACAATGTATTTCCCTCAGAAAATCACAAGACGCAGGTCGCGTCTGCTCGCGACTTAGACCATTTCTAAACTCCCCGAGCTGGCCGGAACAACAAACGAAAACCAGGTCGAGACATGCGCAGAACGACAATCTCTGAGTCGCCGTTCACAATAAGACGATTCTAAGAACATTCGAGATAAAAGTCTTACACAGTCGCGCCTTTTATGGTCATGAAAAGAAGCGTTAAGAAAGGTTTCAGGCATCTACAACAGTTGACTGATACTACCAAATAAGGAGATATGGTCACGCTTCGTTCAAGAAATTATAGACCGAACGTGTCTCTATACAAGAGAAGGTAAACTCCTAAAAAATAGCAGTATCAATATTTCGGGTTCTGTCCCTTTGACCGTAAATATATATAATACACACTTCAGTCAAAAAATGATCATACATACGAAAAATGATCATACAAACGAAAAATAATAATGATCCGTGCGTAACATTACCGCACCCTCCCGGGAAAAAAAAATGAAACATTTTTTTTAAAATCCTGGAGCCGGAAAAAAATCTAGGCTCCTAACGCACGTATGATGCGCGGATATATACCTATGTAGTGGTATTGATGGTATTGTATGATGGTGTTATTACTACCTGTAACTTGTATGAGGCCAGCTGTGAAGGCTCCTGAGATAAAATGTAGTTGAGAATTATCAGAAGGCCTTTCTTGCTACCACTACGACCTCACACTTAATTTTTTTTTTTCTTAATGAATGTGGCTACGTAAAGTGTCTAGGGTAATGATGTGTAATGTGGTGTGTTAGTTATAAATACACCCACAGACATTTAAGAAGACTAATAAGATTAACAAGTGTTAAAATACACTGAACTAACTCACGTGTATAAAGTTTTTGATATAATTATATTACATTTATTTGTTCTGGATCAAGTTTTATTTTGACCAGAACTTGTTTTAAAAGAAGGATTGAAAATTTATGAAAAAAAATGCATGGAATGTTACATAATAAATGCAGGAGTGTACATATTTAAGTACTAGACTAGTTAGTTTTATTTAAAAAAAAAGTTCGAGTAGTCATCTCTTTGGGAGGATAGTTACTGTTTGTGCTGTTGGGGTGGCCTCATCACACCTGTCTATATTGACTACACATTGTCCAGAAAATGGTGGGAATTTTTATGGGGATATTAGTCACTACCAATAGTTGGTGAATGTCCAGCAGACCAGAGGCTCACTCATCTTTTTGTAGCTCTGGTGCTGAAAACTTGCGGTCCCACCTCTCCGTGCTGGCGGGCAATAATGGTGGTCTCTGTCACAAGAACTGCACAGATACACTCGAGTAAAGTCACCCACCGAATAGACTCTGCTTTGTTGTCGATAGAAAACTCACAGCTCAGATTATGAATACATAACACAGAATTGCTAGCAAAACTCAGCTGAGCTGCTGGCTATAGTATGGCGTCCCTAAATTTATTCACTGTCTTTCATATGGGAAAACTCCACACTTTAAAATCTGTGTCTAACACTGAACAATTATTGAAGAATGACCCCACTTTCGCGTCTGAGCGCTAATGATATGATTGTCTGTGGCCAATCACTGCCTAGTTGTACTTTAAATTTCAAATTTCTACACTAAAGTCATTTCAGTCATGCTTCAGTCAAGTATGGATGGTTATCTGTTAGTCTGTCCGTCTCTACTTGTGTTTCTAAAAAAATGTGCTTGATTTTTGAAGCAACCTTTCTCTCCCCTTAAAATTTTGTCGTAAAAAGTTATATTTAGACACAGCTACCGCTCAAAAACCCTCTCCTCCATAATAAGTAACTTTGAACACCTGTTCCCAAGGTCGTGTTTTTGTGTGCAAATTGTGACACTTTTAGATTCAATATAGTCTAGCGATGATGTGAACTACACTGTCTTTTGTCATTATCTTCAATATTATCTATCCGTTTGTAAAATTAAGATCATATTATTTCATTGCTCAGAATAGGCCATCCGGCCAGCTAATTTTTATATTCCTAACATTAATATTAAGAAAAATTACTTTTTAAATTTTTGTAATATTCCTAACATCTGCGTTCTTCCGCTCAAATTCAAATCAAGCGCTTGGTATCGCAAAACGTCCAATTCCGTACCTCGTGTCAATTTGGGGGACTTGAATTTTTTTACTTTCATCCATTTCCCCCCCCATTGCGTCTCCTTAGCCTTTCCAGTCATATTTTTTTTTTCTTTTGATCCGCCGTTCCCCTCCTGTCTAGCAAGTCAATTTTATGGAGGGTGATGACCCGCGGTCTAGGCGATCATGTACATCAGCAGCCTACGCATTATGTTTTTATCCTTAAATGTTATCTTTTGAGTATTTTACCGTTGTATCTCTGTCAATTTCACTACACATCTCCCCACTTGAAAACATGCCTATGGCAAGTTCCAAAACCAGCGATACACATAGGTAAAATTACTCCTCACGTCTGCCACTACTCTAATTTTGATCACAGGGGTGCCGACTGAGGAAATCTGCACCGACATTCAATTTGCCTGGGATATATTGGATACTGAACTGATAAGGTTGAAGCAATAAAGACCACCTCAGCAATCTTGCGTTTTCATGCTTAGCCTGAGACAAGAACACGAGAGGCTGATGATCCGTCTCCACCACAAATGTCCTACCATATAGATAGATTTGAAACTTCTTTATTGCCCAGATTAATGCTAAACATTCTTTTTCGCTTGTGGAGTATCCTTGTTCCGCCTTATTCAATTTACGGCTTGCATAAGCGACTGGTTTCAGTTCCCCATCAGGTGAAGATGATCTTTGCAACAAAGCCCCTCCGAGTCCCACATTACTTGCATCGGTTCTTAAGACAAAGTCCTGTGTCAAATCAGGCAGTTTGAGAATAGGCTTGCTAGTGAGTTTTTCCTTTAACTCTTGGAACGCTAGTTCACATTGTGCAGTCCAAATAATTTTATCTGGAAGTCCCTTGCGAGTCAGATCAGTCAGAGGAGCACAAATAGCGTTAAAATTCTTGATGTATTTCTGATAAAATCCGCATAACGACACAAATGATCGCACGTCTTTTTTTGTTTGCGGCCTAGGTGCTCTCTGCAGTTTTTCCAAGTTCTTAGGATCAGGGGTCATATTACCCTGATATACAGTGTGCCCCAAGAATTCCAACTCTTTGCATCCAATACAACATTTTGTTGGCCTAGCAGTTAAGTTCGCCTCCCGAAGTCTATCAAACAACATCTCCAGAGCTTCAATGTGTTCTTCAAATGTCTCGGTGGCGACGAGAATATCATCCATGAAATTTGTGATACATGGGTTATTCAGGGGGTCCAACAATTTTCGCATCATCCTTGAAAACACACTCGGAGCATTTTTCAGTCCGAATGGTAGCATATTGAATTCATAATGTCCATCCGAAGTGCTAAAAGCCAAATAAGGTCTCACTTCAGGCTTCACTGGGATCTGGTAATAGCCTTTACTAAGATCCACCTTTGAAAAGTATTTTTGCCTTGTTCAGTCTGGCAAATAGCTGTTTTGTGTCTGGTAATGGATCCACTTGTCCTTCTGTGACAGCATTCAGTTTCCTGTAATCTATGCACAGTCTGTGTTCCCCAGACGGTTTCCTCAACAAAACGACACTAGAACTAAAAGATGATTCACTGTGCGAAATAATCCCCTCCTTCAATAAATAATCTATTTCTTCCTTTAATGCCTTCTCCTTCGCGAACGGAATAGAATAGGCTCTCATACAGATTGGGTTTGAGTCTACCAGTTTCATGTCATACTGTAGCAAATTTGTATGGCCTGGTTTATCTGTTAATACATCTGTATGTTCCTCCAGAACCTTTTGAACTCTCTCCCTCTGGTTTTTAGTCAGGTGCTTACTGACTTTTACCTGTGCTGCTGTTTCACAAGGATGTAATGGGTATTCATGTGAGGTGAGTGGTTCCTTTTGCATCTGGGTTGCAATAGCTAAGGTCAATAAGGGGGTGCTTTCCTGGAGTGGTCTGTCCAGATACTTCTTTAACAGGTTTACATGATAAACTTTTTCCTTCCCCTTTTTGTCAATTTTATAGTTTGTTCTAGACACCTTCTCTAGAACCGTATATGGACCTTGCCAACCAATTTGTAATTTATTCTGGCTTCCGGGTAGTAAAAGCAGCACCTTCTCTCCGACTGCCAGTTCCCTGTCCTTTGCCTTCCTATTAAAATATGCTGCATGTTTCTTCCTGGCTTGTTTCAAATTATCATTTGCCAGTTTCCATCCAGCTTTCAAACGAGTGGTCAGTTCGTTCACATATTGATAAGATGAGGTAACAGTCTCTTCCGCCTTCTCATCTGTCCAGGTCCTTAATAGGGCCTCTAATGGACCTTTTATTGGCCTCCCAAATAGCAGAGTTGCGGGAGCCATCCCGGTTGAACTATGTGGTACCTCCCGGTACGCAAACAATGCGGCGGGCAGGAATTGATCCCACAGATCCGTTTTTTCGTGTGCCAGCTTTCTCAGGATAGAAATGAGAGTCCCATTGAACCTCTCTACCTGGCCGTTCCCTTGTGGATGGTACGGACTACAATGAAAGTGCCTGGCTTGAAATAGCTTAAAAACTTCTTCCGTTAGTTTCCCCTTGAACTGAGAACCATTATCCGTCAAGATTTGATGCGGGAATCCTAATCGGGTAAATATTGTAAGTAGTGCCTCTGCTACATGTTTTGAATCAATTGATGGCAGGGCTACCGCCTCTCCCCACATAGAACAAGTGTCCACCAGAGTAAGGATGTAACTGTTCCTCCTCTTGGTCCGAGTGAGAGGTCCTACAATATCCACTGCAACCCTCTCAAAAGGTGTTCCCACTATGGGCATTTCCCCTAGAGTTGCAGGAGCAGTCCAGTGCTTTGGAGCTACCCTTTGACATTCTGGGCAGGATTTGACATATCTTTTTATATCCTCCGTTATCCCTGGCCAGAAGTAATGACAAGCTATACGCTGTCCTGTGGCGCTGATCCCCATGTGACCACTGAAGGGGATTGCATGTCCGAGTTCCATCACTTTCTCTCTATATGCAATGGGAAGAACCAGCTGGTTGTGACCATTTGTTCCAGTTCCGGCCTTCCTGTATAAGAGTTTGTTCTTCATGAAATATTCCCCCTTGCTCGGAGGTGTGTGGCATTTGGGTAATTTTTTTAAAACCTGGCTGGAGTGTCCTATCCTCAGCCTGCGCCTTCCTCATCTCCTCTGGATGAGCATTTATAGGTTCACCTTCTTCCTCCTTCTTCTGTGACCTGGTCTGCACTGTCGCCATGATCACAGGTCTCTCGGGATTCCCCAAGAAGACGTATCTAACCCCAATATCAGAGGGTAGATTGGTTCATCTATCACTGCTGCTCTGATTTCTCCTTCCACATAGCGAATTTTCACCGTTATCCTTGCGATGGGAAGTGTCATGAGTGGTATGTCCTTAGTCGCCCCTTGTATTTCCACTGTTTCTGTGGTATACTGACTTGGGTCCACTAGGCTAGACTTCACAACTGAATCATAATCCAAACCTGTATCATAAAGGCACCTTATGGTGACCCCATTACAAATAACATCCTCACAAACTGGGGGGTGATAAGGTTCCTGTTGTCCCTTAGGATTAACCTTTAATCTTTGCGTCCCCGACTTCATTGCAGCAATGTTTGAAGGTTTCCTTCTACAAAATTCGGTGTTATGGTTATCCTTCTTGCACCATTTACACCATCTTTTTCCTTGGTTCAACGGTTTTCTTTCATTGAACTTTTGGTCATTGAACTGTGAGTTTCTGGCGCGATAGTCATTTCTTGGCCGCTCAAAAGTTTGTCCTACCTTTATTTCCCTGCTCTCTATTATCAAATTTATTAAATTGCTGTGGAGCTTTAAAATTGTCTATGTGCTTCTTCTTAGCACCACTTACCTCTGCCTGGGCTGCCTGATACCTCTCAGCAACATTTAAAATTTCCCCCAACTTCTCTGCACCCTGTTCCATGAGAAATTTTCTCATGTCTGGAGCCATGGACTCTCTCAATTGCTCAATCATGATCATTTCTTTAAGATCTTGGGTCTTCCCCAGAGCCGTCCATTTCTCCAAATAGGTTTCTAGTCTGGCAGAGAATTGGTGGTATGTCTCCCCAGACAACAGTTTGGCATTTCTAAATCTCTTACGATAAAATTCACCATTCTTCTCGTACCTTAATAACAAAGCCTGCTTTAACATGTCATAATTGTCTTGGTCTTCCCTGTTCATTTTGGCAAATACTTCATAAGAAGCACCCCTCAATCCCTGTGATAGCTTTAAACTCCACCTCTCTCTCTCTAACCCATATGTAGTAGCTAATAACTCAAAACGTCCTAGGTACCCCTCTATGTCATCGTCTTTTTCAACAAAATGGTCTAAATGAAACCCCATAGCTGAGTTTGAGGCTCCCATACTGGGCGTAGCATCTGAGGCAAAAGGGCTGGCACCATTTTCAGGGGCCGGGCCTTGTAATTCCAGCTCCCTTAGTCGTAATTCGTGCTCCCTCTGCAACCTTCTATCTTCAGCCTCCCTTTCGGCAGTCAACCTTTTTTTCCTCTGCCTCCCTTTGCTGTCGTTTTTCTTCTGCCTCAATCTGCAGCCTCTTAATTTCTCTATCAGCCTCAATTTGTAACCTCTTCTCTTCAGCTACCTTTCTATCTTCCCTTTCAATATATTTATCACATTCAGTCGTTACGTATTGAATTAAAATTTGACCATCCATCCCCATCTCCTTCGCAGTGAGCACAGCAGCTGATCTAAACTTTGCTAGCTCTGCCATACTTTTTGGACAATATAATAATATACAAGATAAATCTCTAACCAGTAAATACACTAAGTACTTCTAATTACTATGAAGATTCACCAACTTTTATCTGCAGGGACACTTTTAATTTTAAAGGAAATTTTACAATTTATTTCCCTACTTTTATTTCTCCCACCAGGAGATCCTAATTTTACTGTTGGGCTAATTATCCCTGGACAAGACCCCAATTTATGTAGTGGTATTGATGGTATTGTATGATGGTGTTATTACTACCTGTAACTTGTATGAGGCCAGCTGTGAAGGCTCCTGAGATAAAATGTAGTTGAGAATTATCAGAAGGCCTTTCTTGCTACCACTACGGGGTCCAAATGGGGCAGTGATGCGCAATACAAGACTCAACATGTCTCTTAGCCTCTCCTGCCCAAGTCTACCTCACCTACTCGTGGTGGACCCCGTTATACCCAGTAATCTTGCCGAAGGTTGGGTATCAACCCCAGCGGGAGGCAAGATGGGACAGCAAACGAGGTAAAGGCAAAATCAAATCCCCCAGCCAGAGGGGGAGGCATGAGCACACTCTGCCTTAAGAAACAGGTGCTGAAGTCAGATGTACCAGGCCAGGAGGCGCACCAGCAACCATGGTACCATGCAACCCGCTTTGGTTTAATATGTCTACACAACAGATGTCAAAAAATTATCGTTATGGTGCTCGCCCTGTGAAGTCCCTCCAGGCAGGAGCAGTGCCGGATTCTGAGCCTCGACAGAATCCACCCTCAGCTACTGGAGGTCTCCTTAGTCCGCCAAATGGAGCCAGGAGGCGGAAGGAGAAAGTAACTGGCCAACCAGATAAGACGATGGCCCCTCTGCTTAAAAACCAAACACCAACCCCCAAACCCCCCAAAACACACACCCTCACCCCCCCACAACACCACCCCCCCATCCCCACCCCCCATCCCCCACTCCCCCCCCTCCCCCCCCCCCCCCACCACCCCAATCTCCCCCCAAACCAACATCAACAAAATACACCA
>JAMPIV010000591.1:0-112600 GCA_024509875.1 Oreohelix idahoensis
CAATAGACGCACAAAACGTGAAACTATGACAAATGAAAATATAGATATTGGGGAACGAACTGACCGCCACACTGATTAAGTTTAATTGAATTTTAATTATCAGACTAAAATTCCATCACAACACATAAAAAATTACATTTAAGCATATACAGATAGTCATAAAGTCAAAGAATTGCTACAAGAATGATAGACCCATTAGTTATGATCTTTTCCCTCGATGTATATCCCACAGTCCTGTTAGAAGAAAAGTGATAGCCCCAAAGAGTCACGGATACATCTGCTGTAGTCTAATATTTTCCCCTTTAAAGGTATGAACAGACTTTGATATTAGTATGATCTTTCCTAAGAAAAATATTGTTAGCAACACATCTTGCATAAAGAAATTACAAAGTGGGTGCATATATTAAAAAAAAACATCACTCCGTCTACTCTCACTCTGTTCTTTCAGCAGGGATCCCTGTCTCACTTTCTTACCTAATGTCTGGATGGTGTTCGCCGTCTGGCGCACTTTATGACACACTTAACGTAAATCTGGCTTTCGTTTGATGAAGCGGATACCCAGCTCTGCAGATCTTGGTTTCGTCCAATGGGTCCAGGGAGCGTCCTCTTCGTGCTATATTTTGTTCAGATTTAGTTATTGTCAATTTACTCAGTTCAGTTAAGAATTAGTTTTAGCGGGCCCACAAATGTCAGAATCACGAGGTTTCCCGTATTTAGGAAAATGACCGGTTGGTAACTTCTCTCAAAGTCAAAAATTGTCGGAAAGTTAATGCTGGTAATATGCTTCGCCACAGAGGCTGCATGTACTTGATGTTTTATCGGGAAGAATTTAATCTGGCTCGGTAGGCGCAGTTATTCAATTTGTCTTAAAGTTTGTGAAAATGGGTACTCTGTCGTTCTGGATGCAAACACACTGCCAGACAGAGTTTTACTTTGTACACCCACACGTCTTTAATTAAAAGAATGTTTAGTTCTTCACAGATATTTCTCATCCGTACTTAAACGCTGGCGAAGTTGGGTTACCCCAGTTTTCACTGAATAAAGAGAAAACAACATATAAAATACCTATACATACTATTCCTCGGTTATAACTTACATTATAAACTGCAAGCGTAGAGCTTGTCTTATCGTTTAAAATCCCGTGAAAAAAGTTATATTAATAAAATCAATCAACATGAATTAGAAATACATACGTATTTCGTCAATACTCAATGATGAATCAGTGCAGTTATAAGTTAGTTTAAAATATTCTCGACTAATTACTAGCAATTTAATTAAATTATTTATCGATGCATGTGTTTAAGCTAGAAATTGTAATTTATTCTGCTTTCCACTGAAACACGTCACAAGAGAATATAGCAGAATTATAAATTAATTTTTTAATAAAAGAGTTGGAAAAGATTACTCACCTCCAGCCTATGGAGGATAGAAGAGATAGCAGAGCCCAGCAACAAGCCGAGAAATTCAGGAGGCTGATAGATCACCCAATGCACCAGAGGATAAATGGACTTGGAAGGGGAAGACTGAAGCGAAGAAACTTTGTAGAGACAGTTAAAACAAAGATGAGAGCAGACCCCATAAATGCAATATCAACAGCTACGCCAATATGTACTGCACACAAGCTACCAGTTTGGAAACAACAGTGCTTTCCTGAAATGATAGAAAATGTTCCTGGTATTGAGAGAAAGAACAGTCAAACTGAAACAGAAAGGAGAGTCCTAACCACAAAATATATAGAGAAACATTACCCAAGCAACACCTGGATCCATGCGTACACAGATGTATCAGCAACTAATGCAACAGAAGATGGGGGTGGAGGAGTCTTCCTGAGCTTAAGCAATGGCACACAAAAAAAGATAGCAGTCGCAACAGGGACATTTTCAACTAACTTCAGAGCAGAGGCAGAGGCCATAAAAACTGCATCAGAAATTCTAATGACAGAAAAAAAGCTCAGAGAGACCAGTAGTTATCTTCTCAGATGCGCTGTCAGTGATTACAACACTGAAAAGTCAAATAAATGCTGAACTGGATGACCTAAGAGTAACACTTCACAGACTATGTCAGCAATACAAAAGAGTTGTGATACAGTGGATCCCTTCTCACTGCAACATCCCTGGAAATGAAGAGGCTGACAGATTGGCAAAGGAAGGGGGAAAACTTCCTCAGCTGGACACAAATATAACCTATGAGGAGTCCAAGAGTTTTATCAAGCGCAGATACAGGCACAAGTGGGAAGAAGAGCATCCAGGCCACACAAAAATGATCCGTATTACCAGCTCAGCAGAAGTGAACAAGTGGTAATCTTCAGACTTCGCACTGGTCATAACAGATTGAGATACCATCTGTTCAACAAATTAAAGATAGGAACTACGGATGAGTGGGACTGTGGCACTGGTAAAATGACTGCCGAACACCTGCTTCAGAGGTGCCCAACATATGAGGAGCGGAGTAGACGCATATGGCCATCATCAGTACCATTACTGGAGAAGATCTACGGA
The DNA here is from genome assembly GCA_024509875.1 of Oreohelix idahoensis. Classification (NCBI taxonomy): domain Eukaryota; kingdom Metazoa; phylum Mollusca; class Gastropoda; order Stylommatophora; family Oreohelicidae; genus Oreohelix; species Oreohelix idahoensis. The sequence goes on from JAMPIV010000591.1 coordinate 2,499, forward strand.
GATATCAACAGCCTCAGGCTGACCACCGCTTTCTTTGAACTTATTCAAGTTGACATCTGAGGGTGAACGAAGAAGAAGAAGATATAACAAAAGTATCAATCAATCATGGGTGATATATCTTTGGCCAGGAAAGCATCCTGATTCTAAAAACAAATACCTTCCCTCCGACAGATAAATATTATAATAAATATATACATTGTCACCAGTAATCTGTTGGTAACATTCACTTATAAATATAAATATCTAGAACGAAGCGATCACGTCAACTGCAACTTGGAGATTGAATGAAATCAAGTTTCCACTCCGGGTAGATATATGAAGCAGCCAAAGGATGCGCGCTATTTCCAAAACCCCTGTCTCCCCCTCTCCTCTTTCTCTCTCTCTCTCTCTTAACACTTCCCATTAACTTAGACGTTGCCCATAACTGCCAAACGTGCGTCTTCACACCTTCTACGACGACTTGTCTCATTTCTGAGATATGCGGATGGCAGTTTCCACACCTCGCCGAGAAGCTTAGCCGAAGAAAACTTGTGTCAGATGGAAATGCTAGACGATATGTCTGCCATCTATGTCTGACTAGACTAATATTCCCAGTATTTCGTCCACCTCAAGAGCCTGACATCTTACGCAATAAAGTGCGTTTCTAGTATGAGAAAAAGAAACGGTAAAGTCAGAATGGGAAAGTAAATTTTGTCGCAAACGAACGAATGCGAAAAAACAGGAAAAGGATACAAGAGCGATACTAAAGTAGAGGACACGGGTAGAAAAGAAAGAATATAGAAAATTTATTGATCATAAATCTCTATGCGACAGAACGTCCCCCCTTTAAGATATGCAAGCACCCCATGTCTACGTTATGGAAATAAATTTCCTATATCCGTAGGTTCAGGGTGTATGTCCTCTTCCCTTTCATCTCCCCCCTCCATCTCTCTCCAATTCCTACTCAAGTCTACTCCCAAAGTTTCCTTTCTCTGGAATGCCTTCCGTGCGCGCTTGAAAGAGCGTCGCCGCTTTTGTCATTGTTGAAAGACTTCGTGTGTGTGCAGTGGAATTTCCCTGCCACTATCGTCATCTTCGTCAATTTTGGCGAACGTCAGGAGATGTTCGGAGGTCAGCACCGATCTTTCCAAAAATTTCTTTAACAGATTTAAATGGAAAACCTTCTCCTTTCCTTTAATAGAGATCTGGTAGTTAGCCTTAGAAATCTTTTTCAGGACGGTAAACGTTCCTTGCCATCCGATCCTCAGTTTGTTGTTCCCGGTGGGGAGTAACACCAAAACTTTCTCTCCTGCTTCCAGTTCTCTTTCTTTCGCGACTTGCCTGTATCGGTTAGCGTGCTTTGCGCGTGCTCGCTTAAAGTTGGTCGTTGCTAGATCCCATCCTAGTTTCAACCTTTCTTTTAAATCCGACACATATTTACTGTCTGAGACAACTGTCTCATCCGCCTTCTGGTCTGTCAGCGACCAAAGTAAGGCTTCAAGCGGCCCCTTAATAGGTCTGCCGAATAAAAGCGTGGCTGGCGGAAATCCTGTGGACGTATGTGGGGTTTCTCTGTAGCCAAATAGAGCTGCAGGGATAGAAAAATCCCAATCGTCAGGTTTCACTTGTGCCAGTTTACTTAGCATCATGTTGAGGTTTCCATTAACACGTTCCACGAGCCCATTTCCGGACTGAGTATAAAGCTTTATGTAGATGTGTTGTTTCCTCAAGATCTTCACGATCTCATCTATGAACAGGTTCCGGTATGGAGATCCGTTAACCGTCAACACTTGCTGAGGGAATCCCAACCGAGTGAAAATCTGCACTAGGGCTTCTGCGACATGCTTGGCATCTGCGCATGTTAGCGGGATAGCATCTGCCCATAAAGTGGATGTGTCGACTAAGGTCAGGATTAACCTGTTCCTTCTTTTAGTCCTTTGGAAGGGTCCTAAAATGTCGATCACTACTAGTTCAAATGGTGTTTCCATTATTGGCATTTCACCCATGTGGACTGGGGGTGTCCGTTGCTTGGGTGGTACACGTTGGCACTGGGCACAGGATTTGACATACCTGATAATATCAGTATTTACTCCTGGCCACCAATAATGAGTAGTTATCCGTTGGTTTGTGGCGTTCTGTCCCATATGTCCGCTGAAGGGAATTGAGTGCCTCATTTCTAGGATTTGGCTTCTGTACTGTTTCGGTACTAGGAGCTGATTGTAACCTTGGTCAGGCTTGCCCGTTCTGCGATAAAGTACGCCATCCTTAGAAAAAATGTCCCCGTGCTGTCTGGGTTCCTTAGCCATGGGCAGTTTCCTAAAGCAGGGTGCCAAAGTAGGGTCCTTTTGTTGCGCTTCTTTAAGTTCCATAGGTAACAAATTAGGCGCAGGCTCCCGTTCCTTCTTGGTTTGCATTCTTGTAGCTACTGCTGCCACAATCGGCTCTCCCGGTTTCCCAATAAACACGTATCTACCGCCAATTGTGACTGGGTAGATGGGGTCATCCATAACAGCCGCTTTGATCACACCTCTGACAAAGTCAGAGTATATCTCCACCAATGCGATGGTAAGCGCTGTAGGTTCCTCACTCTTAGAAACTCCACAAAGTTCGACGGTCTCTCCTGTCTCTTGACCGGGTTTAACCAGGTGTCTGGCAACAATGCAATCATAAGAAAGCCCCGTGTCAAATAAACAAAAAGTTTGAGAACCGTTTAAAATAACAGTACCTCGCGTTGAGGGTCTCTCTCCCTCAGGTTCGGAATCACTGTCAATAATTCAGCCTTGCGAAACTGTTAGCAAGCATCCGATGCGTTTAGGCTCAGTGTGCTCGCCCTGATCATTAGTCCCGTGCGCAGGGGTTTTCCCTTTGTCACCTTGTCCTCGCTGGCTGCGGTGCCATGAAGAACGGTCGGGTTGATCAGACTGTTTTCTGTGGTTGGGGTACTTGTTTTTGTAGAATTTGGATTTTTCGGGGGGGGGGGGGGGGGGTCCAGTTTCTCTGTGGTTCTTCTGATTCAAAGCATGAGAAGATTGATCTAGATTATTCTTTCGAAAATGCTCTTCGCTCGGTTTACGTTTTGTGGCCGGTAGTTCAGCCAGCGCATTGTGATATCGCTCAGACTTTTCCAAAATGTCTTCAAGCTTTTCTGCACCCTGCTCAGCTAGAAATCTCCGGGTATCAGTAGACAAAGTGTTCTTTATTTGTTCTGTTATAACAAATTCCTCAAGACCTTCATAGGTAGAGGGGAGCTGCGAGAGCTCTAGGCACTTTGTCAAGTATCCCTTCAAACGAGACGAGAACTGCTGAAAAGTTTCAGAGCTCTCCTTCCTGCTGTTGCAAAACAGTTGCAAAAACTTTCGCGCATTCATTTCAAAGCGCTCAAGTAAAGCTTCCTTCAACACGTCGTAATTGTCTTGTTGGCTGCTTTCCAGTTTGGCATAAACATCATACGCACTGCTTTTCAAAGCCTGAGAAAGCTTCATATTCCAACGCGACCTCTCTAAACCATACAGAGTTGCAATGTTCTCAAATTTTTCTAAATACGTGTCAATCGTCTCATTAGGACAAGGGAAAGATTGTAGCGCAAAAGACATAACAGTGAGATGAGTAGATTGTGTGTTAGAAGGATCAGTTAAAGAAGAATGAGGAGACGACTCTCCATTGCTGGGGGTAGAGGCAGCACCACGACTTTGGAACTCTAGAGTCTTAAGCGCTAACTCATGCTGTCGTCGTTGCTCATTTTCTCTTTCCTCGTGCTGCATCCTGCGAATTTCCATTTCCTTATCCATCTTCCTCTGCTCTTTAGCTTCAGCTGCTTTCCTCTCCGCATCATATCTCTCAAGTTCGTCCCTGACAAAACCTTTCGCTTGTTCTCCGTCTAAACCTTCTTCTCTTGCCTTGTCCCTGAGGATCTGCCTAAGCTTCGCCCTCTCTGCCATAATAAATCAGTGACTGAGACTACTCAAGGAAGAAGTAAGAAAAAGGATACACTGGTTCCTACCACTTGCGAGAAAATACCAAAACAAAAGATGATATACTTTAACCTGGGATAATAATAATAATAAATTCTTTAAGCGCCAAACACGGCGCATAAGGCAGAAACCAGTGCTCTCCAGGTTGTTCGTTGTGACGCCACTCCTCTTAGCTCTTGCACATTATTTAGGCCCAACGTTCTTCCTTCTCTTATTATTGTTCTTCTGAGTGTTTCTTTTGTTCTTCCTTTTTTCCGCTTACCCTCAGGAACCCAAGTGAGCGCCTGTAGTGGTATTCTGTTGTTTTGCATTCGTAGGACATGACCGATATATGACCATCGTCTTTTCCTTATTTAGTCGGAGACATATTTCTGCCTAGAGTCTTCTCTTATTTGTCGATTAGTCTTGAATTCTTTCCAACTGATGTTCATGAGTTTTCTAAGACATTTGTTCTCGAATGTATTCAGCTTGTTCTCCAATGATTTTGTTATTTTCCAACTCTCACAGCCGTTTGTTAACACTGAGATAACATTTGAATTAAACAGACGAAGCTTGGTATGTATATTCAATGATCGTAATTTCCAAATGTTAGATAATGTATTGAAGGCGCTAGCTGCCAAAGCAATTCTAGTATGGATTTCTCTTGTTGTGTCACCATCCTGAGTCATTTTACTGCCTAAATAATTGAAACTTTCAACTTTCTGTAGTTTTTCCCCGTTCAAGATGATATCAAAGGTCTCGTTAGAAAAGTTCATAGCTTTAGTTTTAGAGGCATTTATTTGGAGACCAATTTTAACGAGAGATGACACAAATTATTTATTGCTTCTTGGGATTGTCTTGGTGTTGAACTTAAGAATGCTACATCATCTGCGAAATCCAGGTCCCCCAGGAATTTTCCATTTGTCCATTTTATACCCAATTGTTCATTGTGGGTATAGTTTCTCATACCCAATCAATAGCTATTCCAAAAAGTAGTGGTGACATAATACAGCCTTGTTTCACCCCTGTTTCTACTGTAAACCATTCTGTATTCCCTTTATTTGTTCTAACACAACATCTTGCATTGTCATATAGCATCCACAACCACCTTGCCAATAACTTGCGATGAATTCACGCTGGACGAGATCAAACAAGCCGTTAAAAGATTAAAAAATTTTAAAGCTGCTGGAGTTGACGAAATTTCAGGGGAAATGATTAAGCAGTTAATGACAACAACCTCTTGAGAATTTTAGATATTATAAATGAAGTATGGAGAGAAGAACAACCACCACAACAATGGAAAGACAGTATTATTGTAAAGTTACCGAAGAAAGGTGATCTATCAGACTGTAATAACTGGCGTGGTATATCTCTATTATAGTACCTGGAAAATTATTATGTTGCATGATGTTAGAAATACTTAAATTGCATGCTGACGAAAAGATCAGAGAAGAACAAGCGGGTTTCAGGCCGAAACGATCATGTATTGATCAAATATTCACACTAAGAACAATTATAGAAGAATCAGTGGAAAGGCAATCGCCACTTATTATCACCTTCGTCAATTTTCAAAAAGCCTTTGATAGTCTACACCGCCCATCATTGTGGAAGATACTTACAATCTATGGTTTTCCAACAAAACCTGGGATACTTCATCCTATAATATAGTATCTAACCATAGCTACTATTAATCGGCAAATAAAGCACCTAACGCAGACGACTATGCCAAATAAATGGTAGTTAAGATTACTCAATAAAAAAAAATAAGTTGCTACAGTGGAAACGAAATAATTATTGCAAAAATTTAAGGAGGAAAAAAAATTCCCTTAATTTTTTAATCCACTATCAAGTTCACCCCTGAAGTTAGTTAGGGTAAGGGAGGCAATTAACAGGACGTAATTGTCTGAACGCACTCCTTAGCTTAGCTCAAACACCTACTTCTTCAGAACCCCGTGATTGCTAGACAATCACAAACTTTACCAGCGTTTAGTATTACAAAATCAATAATTAACATATATTCCGACAAAATCAACCTGTAACTTAAATGTATATTACTAAAAACGCTGTGGAAAAACAATCATTAATTGTGTAGTCAGCACGCCCATAAACAGATCGTTGGTCTAGCAATAGACGCACAAAACGTGAAACTATGACAAATGAAAATATAGATATTGGGGAACGAACTGACCGCCACACTGATTAAGTTTAATTGAATTTTAATTATCAGACTAAAATTCCATCACAACACATAAAAAATTACATTTAAGCATATACAGATAGTCATAAAGTCAAAGAATTGCTACAAGAATGATAGACCCATTAGTTATGATCTTTTCCCTCAATGTATATCCCACAGTCCTGTTAGAAGAAAAGTGATAGCCCCAAAGAGTCACGGATACATCTGCTGTAGTCTAATATTTTCCCCTTAAAGGTATGAACAGACTTTGATATTAGTATGATCTTTCATAAGAAAAATATTGTTAGCAACACATCTTGCATAAAGAAATTACAAAGTGGGTGCATATATTAAAAAAAAACATCACTCCGTCTACTCTCACTCTGTTCTTTCAGCAGGGATCCCTGTCTCACTTTCTTACCTAATGTCTGGATGGTGTTCGCCGTCTGGCGCACTTTATGACACACTTAACGTAAATCTGCCTTTCGTTTGATGAAGCGGATACCCAGCTCTGCAGATCTTGGTTTCGTCCAATGGGTCCGGGGAGCGTCCTCTTCGTGCTATATTTTGTTCAGATTTAGTTATTGTCAATTTACTCAGTTCAGTTAAGAATTAGTTTTAGCGGGCCCACAAATGTCAGAATCACGAGGTTTCCCGTATTTAGGAAAATGACCGGTTGGTAACTTCTCTCAAAGTCAAAAATTGTCGGAAAGTTAATGCTGGTAATATGCTTTGCCACAGAGGCTGCATGTACTTGATGTTTTATCAGGAAGAATTTAATCTGGCTCGGTAGGCGCAGTTATTCAATTTGTCTTAAAGTTTGTGAAAATGGGTACTCTGTCGTTCTGGATGCAAACACACTGCCAGACAGAGTTTTACTTTGTACACCCACACGTCTTTAATTAAAAGAATGTTTAGTTCTTCACAGATATTTCTCATCCGTACTTAAACGCTGGCGAAGTTGGGTTACCCCAGTTTTCACTGAATAAAGAGAAAACAACATATAAAATACCTATACATACTATTCCTCGGTTATAACTTACATTATAAACTGCAAGCGTAGAGCTTGTCTTATCGTTTAAAATCCCGTGAAAAAAGTTATATTAATAAAATCAATCAACATGAATTAGAAATACATACGTATTTCGTCAATACTCAATGATGAATCAGTGCAGTTATAAGTTAGTTTAAAATATTCTCGACTAATTACTAGCAATTTAATTAAATTATTTATCGATGCATGTGTTTAAGCTAGAAATTGTAATTTATTCTGCTTTCCACTGAAACACGTCACAATGATAGGAAACTCTTTACAGAGCAATACAACAGGAAGCAATCTGATCATCAGAAGTAGTCCCCCCGTCCGACGAGTGTTTCGGCCCATATACTCCTTTACACTCTAAGGGGGGCGGGCCCACTTGGGTCATGACTCCCAAGCGTCTCAGCCTCCTGTTGTCTTGTATCGAAAATGAACCCATTTCCCTTATGGTAGCAACTTTAATCCACAACTCCGCCAGTCGTGGAGGCAATTGTGAAAGTAACAAAACAAAGACAAATTATTCCGTTCGTTCCGTCGCACACACTGAGACACCATCGCGAGGCCGATGCGTCTGGCCACTGAAATTCTGACACTGAACACCCCTATAATATACACCGCCTGTTGCCGCTCAGTCACAGCCCGTGCACTAGTACAACAAAAAACTCAGCGTATTGTGGACTTAGAAAAATTCCTGGTGTTTTCTGTACCGCAGCGTTTTTTGTCATGATTTCCATTGCCCATTGCGGTTGTTCCACAGCCAGCATGATGCCTTTTCAGCAGTTTCACTAAGCCTCTTCAGTGCCCTTGTTCTCGACTGTCCCCTCAGCCCCAACAGTTTCAATAGATCATACACTGATGCAGCCACAAGCCCTCTTGCGCCCACTTCAACAGCCATGACCTTTGCAGTGAACCCATCGTGTCTCAGATCCGCGGCCAGATCACTATACTTGGCCGCTTTGAATGAATGTTGCTCGTCTAATCTGGATCCAAATGGCACGGTCAGTTCAATCAGTATGACCTGGAGCGTTGCTGAAGAATGAAGCACTATATCCGGCCGTCTCCGCGATTTTCTGATACTCTCTGGATATGCCCCTCGTCCAGATAGGTCTACCGCCATCTCCCAGTCGTTTGCACAGTCAAGAAGAGATGGTAAACTGCTACCAGGATTACTCGGTTTGGGGTGTGCTGACTTTCCTGCCCTCAGAAAGTATGTATTTGCGGTGCTTGGCCTGGGTTTGCTATTCGCCTTCATCCTTGCCAGATCTATTGTCGCAGCAAGCTCATTTAGCACTTTGTTATGGCGCCAAGTGTATCGCCCTTACCCTAATGCCACCTTACACGCTGAGAGCACGTGTTCGAGTGTCTGCCTCCCCTGGCACAGGGGGCACTGCTCATCATCCGACTTTCCCCATTTCACAAGGTTGGTGGCCGATGGCAGCAGGTCATACATTGATCTAACAACGAAGCTGAGCCTAAGAGGTGCCATATGCCATATATCATTCCATGTCAAGGACCTCTGCAGGGCTCCTTCCCATGTAGTCCATTGGCCTTGTTGGACCTGCTGCACTGCTTTTTGCAACCTCTTATCATTCTCAGCTCCCCGTATCTCCTGAACTACCATGTCTCTGCGCTCCCTGCTTGATGCCTTGGACCACCAGCGGATATCTCCATGACCAAATCTCCGTCTATTCGTTTGTGTGTATCCGATTACCTCCCTCAGTTTGAGTGACTCTTGGGCAGCATCAACAGCTTCTTCCACTCTCCACTTCCTTCCTGTTTTCAGTGTAGGCTGAATGGACTTAACCACGTCATCAGCTGACTCGCGTAGCATCATTGCAAGCCTTGCCTTTCCAACTTTGTACTCTTCAACAACTGACTTGAAAGGAAGCAGAAGTTTTGCCTTTTTGCAATACAGTGCTACATCTGACAGACCTGGTGGTACCCCTAGCCACTTTCTCATGAACTTGTTGACCTTCTGCTCTATAGCTTCCACTGTACTTGTGCTTATTTCATATAGAAGCAGTGGCCACAGCAACTTCGGTATCAACATAAACTGGAGGCACCACAGTTTGAACTTTCACAGGAGTCTGCTTTGGTCTATGATCTGTAGTCCTCTGTCTGCCATTTCTATTGTCTGTTGCACTGCCTTCGAGTCTTTTAATGAGGCATCGTACACCCTGCCAAGACTTTTAACAGGTTCCTCAATGACAGTAGGGATTCTTTGGTTGGAAACCATGAATATGTCCTCTGCTATTTTCCCTTTCCTGACTGATAGGCTTCTCGACTTCTTGGGTTTGAAGCTCATTCTGCACCAGCTGACTAGTTCATCCAGGCGTTCTAACATCCTCCGGGCCTGATGTTCATCTGATGTCAGAATTGTTGTGTCATCCATGAATGCTTTGAGCGGTGGAATGTGACACATTCCACCGAGCTTTGGACCTATAGCCGATCCTTCAGCCGCATTGAGGATTACCTGCATAGCCATCACGAATAGTATCGGAGAGATGGTACACCCCATTGCAATTCCAACTTCAAGGCCAATCCACTTCGTTGTGTACTCTCTGGTTGAAAATCTGACAGCAAACCCTGCGAAATACAGCTTCAGCATTGCTGCAATTTCTTGTGGAACATGATACATTTCTAGGGCCTGCCACAACATCTGGTGTGGAACGGATCCATAAGCATTCGCTAGATCCAACCAGATTACATGGAGGTTTGTTCTGTCAGACTTTGCCTTTTGGATTGCTTCCCAGATCATTGTGGCATGCTCTAGACATCCTGGTGTACCTGGGATACCTCCTTTCTGAATGGTAGTGTCAATGTACCCATTTGCCAGGAGGTATGTAGTGAGTCTTTTCGCCATCACTGAGAAGAATATTTTCCCTTCCACATTGAGTAGGGAGATTGGCCTGAACTGACTGATGTCAGTGGAATTTTGCTCCTTCGGGATGTAGACTCCGTTCGCCTTTCTCCATTCCTTGCTTACAAGCTGGTTTTTCCACGCATTCTTCAGTAAACGGAGCAGTCGTTTGAGCACTTCAGGGCATCTCTTATACACCACATATGGGACACCATTAGGACCTGGGGCTGACTTGCACCGAGCTTTCTGGACAATGCTTTCTACCTCTTGCACCGTTGGGGGCTTGGTGTTAAATTCAGCTCCTGGCTTACTCGGCCATTTAAGGCCTGCCATGCTGCTGAGCGGCTCATCTCTGCGACCATCTGAATATGTCATTCTAAGGTGTTCTTCCAGGTCTTCTTTCTTGATGTTTAGCGTACCCGACCGTGGCTGCTCAAACAGTTCTTTGGCAAACTTGAAGGGCTCCCTGAAGAATCTTTCCCTATCCCTTCGAGGCTTCCTTCTCTTCCTGCACAACCTTTCTGCTCTACAATTATAAATTAATTTCTTCTGCACAAAAGAAACTAGTGAAATATAATAGGCGATTTAACACTTAAATCACTCACAAAATACTAGATATATTATATTACCTCCAACCAGAGCTACGAGTATCACAACGAAACTAAGAGTTTCACTTATAAATATAAGTATCTAGAACGAAACGATCACGTCTACTGCAACTTAGAGATTGAATGAAATCAGGTTTCCACTCCGGGTAGATATATGAAACAGCCAAAGGATGCGCGCTCTTTCCAAAACCCCTGTCTCCCCCTCTCCTCTTTCTCTCTGTCTCTAGTGCGTTTCTAGTATGAGAAAAAGAAACGGTAAAGTCAGAATGGGAAAGTAAATTTTGTCGCAAACGAACGAATGCGAAAAAACAGGAAAAGGATACAAGAGCGATACTAAAGTAGAGGACACGGGTAGAAAAGGAAGAATATAGAAAATTTACTGATCATAAATCTCTATGCGACAATAAGTTGGAACTAGTTGGTCTGTTTCCTGACCCAACGTTACTGTTGTGTGGGTGACATCAGAGACATACGAATTTAAAGAACTCACGACATTCGCCCATTATCGTTACACACCAGTCGGCCACTAACATTAAGCCCGACCTTGCTGAGTTCAACATTGTCAGCTGTGCCAGACAATAACACTATCTTCCACACAACCCCCACACATACACATACAGAAGTGACAGCCAAAAGAAACACAGCAACATTGCCCCTTCACCAGAGGTACTACCCCTCCCTGACCTATCCATACACTTATGTTTACATATCTTGAGTTCTCCCATCTACTTGTTACTTATGTTTACATATCTTGTTTTCTTCTATCTACTTATTACTTACGTTTACATATCTTGTGTTCTCTCCTCAGTCTTAAATCTACGATACCAGATTCCCCTTGTGACCTAGGCCAACACAATCCCTTCCGACAATCCGTTTATGACAGTTAATGAAGTGTATAACTATCTGTTAGGCCTTAAAGAGAGTAACTCATCAGGACGTAACGGAATCAGTAATCGAATACTGTGCTAGGCTGCGCCAGTTATTAGTGATTCACTAACATACATATACAATCTATATATCGTAAAGATTTACTTTGCGTCGCACTTTAAATTCGCTAAGGTATATCCTCTTTTCAAGCCTGGTTCCTCCGATAATTGTAACTTTGATAACTATAGGTCTCGCTAATATCATCGCTATCCAAACCACTGGAAAAACACATACATAAAATAATACTACAACACCTAGTTAATAACGACTTGCTAATTGATAGTCAGCCAGGGTTTAGACCTAAACATCCATGTCCCACTGCTCTAACTAAGATGATAGACAACTGGCACCTAAATATTAACAACGATAACATGTCAGGGGCAGTCTTTGTAGACTTTGAAAAGGCATTTGATATGATAGATCACGCTATTTTAATTATAAAACTAGAAACATCAAAAGTAAACTTTCAACTGGTGGCAATAATTAAATCATTCCTGTCAGATAGAAAACATGTAGTTTCTTACAATAACTCCTATTCAAACCCAGCCGTAAGAAATACCGGCGTTCCTCGGGGTTCTATACTTGGTCCTTTACGTTTAGCTATATACATTAATGACATTCCACTACACATCAAACACTCCTCCTGTGACCTGTTTGCAGACGACTGTACTGTTTACAGGAGTGATAAAAGTGGTAACACACTCGAACTATTGTTACAAATAGATACAGATAATCTGATTACGCGGAGCAACGGAAATCGCATGCTAATAAATATCATTAAAACAAAGTGCTTGTTAATATCAACTAGACAAACATTACAAAATTCAGAGAAAACAAAATTTGAGATCTACATTGGTACCTCACTAATTGAAAACGTTAATGAACATAAAACTCTAGGAATAGTCGTTGACCAGCATCTAAATTGGAACTCAACATGTACGTGCACTGACCCAGCAAACGGCACAGAAAGTTTGCCAGTTAGCTAAAATCAAACATTTCCTAGATGAAGACGCACGAAAATTGTTCTATATATCTCGCATACACGCAAACCTTGACTATTGCTCCACAATCTGGGATGGTTGCTCAATGTCCGACACAAAGAGACTCCGTTCACTAAAAAAGCGTTCAGTGCGTCTAGTCTCTGACAACTGCCTAACTCAGTGTGTAGATCTATATAAAAATCTCCAAATACTGCCCTTAAGAAAGCGCCTTCTGTTTAACAAAGCTTAATTTGTTACAAAAACATCCTGTCACTTTATGATCTTGCTTATCTCTGGCCATGTTCAAATACAATGAATGACGCCTAGGCTTGACTTATTCTGCTGCTTATCTTTTTAATTATCTTCCACATAACCTAAGAAACAATCTCAGTCCCTATTCATACAATCGTTGACTTTTAGAATACATTATGAGTTCTGAATACACGCCCCCTAATCGGATTATCTTTTCTTATAATATCAACAGTAGGTTCTAATGACGATGTTTGTCCTTTTTGACATATTTTATGTCATGTTTATAAGTAGTTAATGTTAATTTGAGTATGCTATTTTATTTTACTTTACAACGTTGAATTCCTTGAAATTGATATGTTAAATGCGTGTGAGAATAAATGAATTCAGAATGAAAGGTGAGAGAAAAGAAGGGCAGAATGTCAGACGGACATTCGTGCCCAATCCTCAACTTTTTGAAAATAAAGTTCGTTCGTTCGTTCATTCCTCTACTTGTTACTTATGTTTGCATATCTTGTTTTTTCCCCTCTGCTTGTTACTTATGTTTACATATCTTGTGTTCTCCCCTCTACTTGTTACTTATGTTTGCATATCTTATGTTCTCCCCTCTACTTGTTACTTATGTTTGCATGTCTTGTGTTCACCCCTCTACTTGTTACTTATGTTTGCATATCTTGTGTTCTCCCCTCTACTTGTTACTTATGTTTGCATATCTTGTGTTCTCCCCTCTACTTGTTACTTATATTTTGCATATCTTTTGTTCTCCCCTCTACTTGTTACTTATGTTTGCATATCTTGTATTCTCCCCTCTACTTGTTACTTATGTTTACATATCTTGTGTTCTCCCCAATTGTCACGGAATTTTTGGGTCCGATACCTTCTCCACTACGGCAGTACTGTTTTTAAATTGGTTTATGTACTGATTACCTGGAATTTACGGGTCGACAAATATCTTCCTGCTCCTATCAAGCAGATATTTGATATTGTCAAATCATTTGACACTCCCTGTTGGTGATAATTCCTCACATTTGCTTGGCGCTTCACAGCTTTGCTGAGATTAGCTCAGGTAACACCAAAATGGGTCTGGTCAGTATTTGCATGATTGTGTTTGCCCAAGCCTTGCCCAGCGAAAAAATTACTCGTCCGTAGACGGATTTTGTGTGCACAAGCGACGGATTAATAGATTACTTGTCTGGGCGATTCATTTTGGACAGACAATAATTTTGAAATACCCCACAAAACACTCATGTTTGAAACGATTGGAGTCCTGCTTAGCATCGTAACAAACAAATGCGGCGGAAGACAGGCAATATAACCTGACTTTTTTTTTGCAGTTTTAAGACACTGTGAGAATCGCTTACCAAGACGACAATCAGACCTGGCAGAGTGAAGAATAATACCAGATTTGCATTATCAGGACCGGACTTTGTTTGAGAATTTCGACAATAGAAAACTCTACTATTTTAACAAGGAAAACCGAATTCTGAAGAAACTGAAACACGGAGTCAAAGTGGGAGTTAACTTTTAAAGTAACGACTCCCAAGAACACGTGAAAAAACGGCATCTGCTAGTGCCTTAACCTACTTCTCTGAGCAAACAGTGTGTGAGCCAAGATTGGCGTAAGCTGTACATTTTACATTCTACATATTTCATTACTAACATGTGAACTAATATACATATCTTGCCATGTGAATATTAATATGTGAAAATTGTTAGTGGATGTCCAAGTCATGTGAGGCTGGCAAACTCAGTGTATAGAATGATGATTTCATGAACCACCACTGCAAGTGCTGGTGACTGCTATATTGCTAAAGAGAACTAAAAGCATAGGTAGTCCCAAGTTCCATATGGAGCAAGGAGGGAAAGATGAAAGAGATGTACATTATGATGATAATATTTACAGTTTAGAACCAGAGTAAATATCGATGTAAACATATTCGCTTTAAAATAATGATAGTTTTCAAGCTTTTCAACTAGTGTAAATATAAATGAAAACATATTCAATCTATATTGTGAACATTTTTTCAACCAGTGTAGATGTAAATGTAAACATATTCTATCTATACTATTAACCTTTTCATTTGAACGTAAAGTAAATATAAAGCTATTCAATTTAAATGTAAAGAAAGTTTTCTCTCGAGGGATTAAGCTTAATTCTAATCAAAAGGTAAATTATGAGGTAGATGAGATGGTGGAATAGGACGATGGGGACACAAAATCATGTGTCGGGAAACTCAATACTCAGACGGAAATTGTTTCTATTCTTTTACCATACTAGTTGGTGGTACCAGTTGAGGGTACTATCTATGGAACAAGAAGGGAACAAGTGGCATAAAGTCGAAGCTAGAAATCATCATCAGACGGGGCTTAAAGACGAGGGACCAACTTCGTAGACACTCCATAACACTTCTGGGAACGTGCTGCGCCCTACAACCTTGACCAGCAACGAGCGTGATTAGCAACACAGTCTACCAAGAACCAAACCATTAGAAAGAGCAGAATCGTTACTGACAGCTAAGTAACACATAAAAGCTGCCAATTGACCTCATTTATATACTGTCATTCCATAACAACAGTGATGATAATTTTTCTGATAAATAATTATTCATTTATTTAAAACCTTGTTAAAATCTAAGTGATTATTAAATCTGTTATTTGTAAATATACAAATTTAACGTTGATTTAATCATTTTGAATGTACTGCATATTTGTCTCAGTCAATTTACTAAATACTCTCTAAACAGAGCTATACCATAATAAAAAGAATTCCACGGAGTAAATCAGAGTGGGGGCTTGAAGGAGCTGAAAATAATAATTGCTTAATTCTTCATAAAAGGCGGCGGATCAGATATAAGTTAACAATTGTCCTGCCCAACGCAGCATTGTTCTTGACTTCTGAAATATCTTATGTGCTCTCTCTTGAGATAGAAGCATCATTATCCTTCTATCTACAACTCTGCTAAGAGTAATCTTGTGCAAAGGTAGACACCTTTTAAGACCCATAGTAGATACTCATGAGTATTAGCCACTGTTGGACCACTACTGCAAAGCAGGGGAGGTAATTCCGTGACACCTATATTTGTTACTTATGTTTAAATATAGTTTGTTCTCCCCTCTACTTATTACTTATTGATAAGGGTGGATTTGTGCTGAAGTGGTAACTTGCCACCCTTATCGACACCGGGTGTTAAAGTGTAAGATGTAGGTGTCTTCTCTGATTTAGGATGTTGCTGTGTATGTGGTAGTGGAACAGTTCACAGGGTTATCACACAGGCAACATGACGTGTAGAGTCATAGAAAGGGTAACTTCGTTGTATAAGTTTCTTTCATTTATTGCACGCCACAAAACAGTCATGATACTTATGACATCAACATGGTTAACGAGTTCAGCAAGATGATATGGCACATTGAAAACAATTTCTGTAGTCAGCAATGATAGCTGTTGTATATATGCGTCATAAGACATCACAGTTCAATAGATTCAGAAATTCATCAATCATCGAGTGCTAGTTCGTGAAGCTGTATAAATAATAATAATTTCTATAACTTCTGCAACAGTGTCAGCTACAGATCTTCAATGTTCATAAACAATAATAAATGCTCCCATTCTGATGCTAGCAGATCAGTTGTATACAATAAGTCCGTTCACTGTCTGCACGTGAATAGCATACATGGGCTACAGGTCAGCTCGACCTTTATAATGTTCCTAAGTCTAACCATCTGACTTGGACGTGATCTCTGATATAACGAATCCTGGAACACAGACAACAGTCTTGTTGGTCTAGAGCGACCCATATATATTTAACTAGTTCAGGTATACAGATACCGGTGACTTAATCCTAGTCAAAGTACCTCTCCATTTTTCATCACACAGGCGAGCAAATAGGCGACAAAATGACGAACCTCTAGATGATAGCATAAAGTTCGATACAAGAGGAATTACCTTATTTCGGAAAATCAACCATGAACATATGCCTCCAGGCAGGCTGCATAATACTGGGAAATAGTCTAGTTAGCTAACTAACTCACTAAGACACTGTATTTCCCTCAGAGAATCACAAGACGCAGTTGCGTCTGCTCGCTTCTTAAACCATTTCTAAACTGCCCCAACTGGGCGGAACACACAGAACGAACTCCCGGTTTGACATGCGCAGAACGACAATCTCTGAGTTGCCGTTCACAATAAGACGATTCGAAGAACATTCGAGATAAAAGTCTTACACAGTCGCGCCTTTTATGGTCATGAAAAGAAGCGTTAAGAAAGGTTTCAGACATCTACCATAGTTGACTGATACTACCAAATAAGGAGATGTGGTCACGCTTCGTTCAAGAAATTATAGACCGAACGTGTCTCTATACAAGAGAAGGCAACTCCTAACAAATTGTAGTCTCGATAACTCGGATTATGTCCCTTTGACCATAGAAAACATAATACACACTTCAGTCAAAAAAAAATGATCATACATATGAAAAAATGTTTATACAAACGAAAAATAATAATGATCCGTGCGTAACATTACCGCACCCTCCCTGGAAAAAAAAAAAATGGGACATTTTTTTTTTTTTAAATCCTGGAGCCGGAAAAAATCTAGGCTCCTAACGCACGTATGATGCGTGGATATATACCTAACAAATTAGCTCAACGCATGGAGCGACACTGAGATCATATCTCAGATCCTTAGAGAAAAAATTTATCTAAGTATACGCTGATATATTCCAGGAAGGTGCCACCAACACACGCCACAATGATGGCAACAACATAATGACAATCAAATTATACTCATACCAATATATGAAATTAAATATATTATGTGTTATCATACAATGTGTTGCAAATAGCGGTGTAATTTACTAATATACCGCACTATATTATTACATTATATAAAGTAACAGTAATTAATAAGTAATACATGTGTTGCTCTTCGGTGACATAAAACATTCAATAGAAGAAGATGTGGACATCATCCGCTCCCAATGTAGGACAGGACTTGATATCCTCAAAGTTCCACAATGGACATAACTCGCAGACTTCAATGATGTGCTGCGAAAATATCAATAACACAAATCTTAAAGACAACTGGTAAATTTCTTAATACAATCCTGAAAATAATTTATTTAAATGTGGCCGAGTGATCTTTTGGCCCGTATATCACTAACTAAGCCTTCTTAGATAATTACATGGTACAATGTTATAAATTTCCCTCAAAAAAAAAAAAAGTGAGACAAAATCTACTAACATGTCATTATAACATTGGACTGTATATCAGGAAATATATATATATGACAGAAGAATCATGTGGAATCGTGTGGACATCTGGACAGAATGTCTGCCATTACATTATCCGAACCACGGATAGCTCGAACCGAGAAATGAAATGGTTGAAGAGCTATGGCATAACGAGTGGACCTCGAGCTCTTCAAGTTTTTGCTCTGAATAGCAGTAAGCGCTTTCTGGTCGGTTTCCACAATGAAATGTGCGCCTAGAAGAAATCTTTGTAACTTCAGAATAGACCATACCATAGCCAATAACTCACGGTCTAAAACCGAGTAATTCTTTTCTGCAGCGTTTAATTTCCTAGAGATATACATCACCGGATGCAAAGTATCAGAATACTCCTGCATTAGTGCTGCCCCAATCCCTGTTGACGAGGCGTCACTTCGAAGAACAAAAGTCTTCTCAATAGTAGGTAACTTAAGAATAGGTGGAGATGAAAATAGGGCTTTAACCTGGTCCAATGAGGATTGACATTCTTTAGACCAGCGGATCAGATTAGGCGACCCTTTCTTCAATAAAGTAGAAAGCGGTGCCATAATGGAGGACAGATTCGGAATGAATCGTCCGTAGAATTGAATCAAACCTAATAGACTCCTTACTTGTTTCTTCGTCTTAGGGACCGAAATGTTAAGTATTTTTGAAACATTGTGGTCCTCTGTCTTTAAAAGACCATGACCAACCCGATGACCTAGGAAAGAAATCTCGCTAAATCCTATAAGGCTTTAGAGGGTTTTGCAGTCAAGTTATACTCGCGAAGAGTAGACAGTAATTCGTATAAACCCAAATAATGATCTTCCCAAGAATCACTGAATAGACAGATATCATCTAGGTATGCTATGACATCTGTACGATATGCGAGAATTCGCCGCATCATGCGTACGAATGTAGCAGGGGCGTTCATAAGACCAAAAGGCATGAAATTCCATTGGAATAAACCCCTAGGTGTAGAAAAAGCTGTAAAAGGTTTGGCACGTTCAGTTAGCGGGACTTGCCAATAACCTTTAGACAAATCTAGTTTGGTAAAGAATCTAGAATTAGAAAGTTTATTGAGTAGCTCTTCTAATGAAGGCATAGGTTCAGCATCGAACTTCGTAACTTGGTTCAATTTGCGATAATCTACGCAAATGCGAATGTTATTATCCTTCTTTCGAACAATAACCATAGACGAAGAGTATGCTGAAGTGGATGGTTCAATGATTTCCAAACGTATCATTTCATCCAACTCTTTTTCGACTTGAGACTGGAAATGAATAGGTATTGGATATGGTCTGACTCTGATAGGATTGTGATCAGTTAGCACAATGTCATGTTCTATGACATGTGTGTGTCCCGGGATGTCTGTAAGAACATCCTGAAATGTTTGCAACATCGAAGAAACTTGTCGATGTTCCTCAGCGGAAAGATTTGGAGAAACGGTCACGTTTTTCCAAGATTCCGTAGAATAAAGTGGGACCATAGAAAGAGGAAGATTGACATCAGAAAAAGTAGTTTTCCTCATCCTGTATAACTGACAGAGATGAGTACTGACCACGAGTTGCTTGTGAATTGTCCGTAGCCTGGAAAATAGGCTGCAAATAGTCAGGTCTTTCATAAAATTCTGTGAGCATATTTATGTGGAAAGTTTTATGCTTTCCATCAATATCGACAACATAGTCGACATCAGAAATTTTGGAGACTATTGCATATGGACCTTTCCATGCAATTAGAAGTCTGTTCTCCCTTGAAGGAAGTAGAACGAGAGCTTTGTCACCTGGACAAAGTTGTCGTAGACATCTATTCTTATTTGCAAACTGCCTTGCCTTTTCTTTAGCAAATTCTGAAGACGAAGTTGCTAGTTTGCATGCCTCGATGATCTTTTGCCTAAGAGCAATGACGTACTCATAAGAAGATTGAGTCTCATCGCTAATATTATCGGCAGTGATTAGATCGTGAAGTAAAGACATAGGGCCGCGCGGTTGCGCGCCAAAGACAAGTTCAAAAGGGGAAAACCCCGTATGTTCATTGGGGACCTCTCTATACGCAAAGAGAGCCGCGGGTAAGACCCTGTCCCAATCCTGAGGATGATCCTCAGTTATTTTACCAAGTAAAGTTTTCAGAGTCCTATTTAAACGTTCGACCAACCCATTAGACATTGGGTGATAGATACTGCTGAGAGACCTTTTAATGTGTAGCATAGACATTACCTGTGACATAGTGTCTGATATAAGTTGAGTGCCATGGTCTGACAATATTTCTCCGGGAAAACCCAAGCGAGAAAATATCAGCCAAAGAGCGTCTGCGATATCAGCAGTTGAGATGCTCTTGAGAGGTATTGCCTCTGGCCAACGTGTGCACATATCGACACATGTAAGGATAAATTGATGTCCTCTAGCCGACTTAATTCTAAAAGGACCGATAATATCTATTGCCATTTTTTGAAAAGGGCGAATAGGAATGTCAGCAGCCTGGATAGGCGCAGCATGTCGTGGTCCTTTAGATTTGACCTCCTGACATACTTTGCAAGAGCGACAGTACATTCGTATGTCCTTGCTCACAAATGGCCAAAAGAAAGCCGCAAGAACCCTCGACTTTGTACGGGAAAAACCCATATGTCCAGCACATTGCGAGTCATGAGCATGTTGCAATATTTGCAATCTCATGCTCTTAGGCACAAGAATTTGTGAATGAGTGGACGTAGTCGAGTCTTGTACCATACGTACAAGTACGCCGTTCTTCATAGAAATCCAAGATTTCCTATTAGTGTTCTGATTAGGATCACCTTTTTTTGCTAGAATGAAGAATTTTTGTAAAGAAGGATCTTCTTCTTGCAATTTGATAAATGAGTCACGTGTAATAGTCAAGTGACTATCTTGGTCATTTACTTCATCATTATTAGTTAATGAAGTTTGAGGTGGATCCAGAGCATGTGCTCTTGTGACCACCGCATTGGTAGCTTCAATGTTTTGCTCTTCCCAAACAGCAATCTGCTGTGGGGTACATTCCCTAACTCCGTGAATACGACCAATAATAAGGTCCGCAATAGGGTTTGGAAGTAGACACGCGTGGACCTCTCCCGTGAAGAAAGGAGTAGCAATGTGTATTATAGCAGTAGGATACTTTTCTAACGTGCCACCAAATGTGACACATTTGATGACTTTTCCTGTAGCACAGGATGGATCTACAAGAGATTGCCTAACGCCGACAGTAGTACATCCAGAATCAAACAACACTGAGACTGGATTACTATTTACTAGCCCCTTATGTAATATAAGAGAACCTCTCCCATCATGAGCAACATTAGCAGGAAGAGCGGGCAAAGGATGACCACAGCTTAAAGTACTAACGGTTTTCGGATCAAATAAAGTACTGCATTGGATACATTTATTTGCCCTACCAAAATCAAAAGATGAGCATCCGATAGCATTATGGTCTTTATCATTATTAACCTGTTTATCTGCTCCCTGAGATTCTTGTTGAACAGAGTTTGTCTGTTGATATCTTTTTCTCTTATGTTGCGATCTACCGCGACCATTATTGCCTCTGCAATTATCATTAAAGTCCCTACTGTAATTTTTATCCTGGTTTGAGTTCCAGTTTCCATAACTGTCATTACTATCTCTATGTTGTTGAGAACCTCTATTATCTTGGTATTGAGGTCTCTGCATAAAATATTTTCCTCTATACCGATTACCTTTGTGAAAATTTCTAAAGTTAACCGGAGTAGAATAACGTGTAGTATTAGGTTGTCTCCAGTTCTGGGAAGAAGAATCACCCTGGAATTGATCACTATGGTTCTGGGCATAATTACGATTACTCTTTTTATTGAAATTTTTCTGGCTACCCTGAAATTTACGCATAAAATTTGGGCCATAAGGTGCTGCCGAAGCAACTGGCAGACCTTCTTTCACCTTAGAGTTACTAATGGTTATGTGCGGATGCGCAGTAACATACTGGCTACAGTATTCTTCCATTTCTTTTATGTTTTTAGGCTTACGCTCATGAAGAAAAGATAGAAAAGCTTCATTAACAGAAGACATAACCTTATCTCTAAGTAGTAAATCCATAAGAGCTTCAAATGTATTTTCTGTCTTAGACAACTCAACCCATCGTAAAAAAGTAAGACGGATGCCTGAGATGAATTCAGAGAATTCAACTCCAGTTTCTGGTAACATGGTTTTAAATTTAAGACGATATCCGTCCTCGTTAAGTTGGTACTTCTTTAACAATGCCGCCCTGACAACCTCATAGTTGTTTTTGTCAGGCACATCTACCATACTCAACAAAGTCAAAGCATCACCTCTAAGTATCTTGGACAGATGATACACATATAATGTTTTATCTATATTATGCACATTACATGCACTTTCAAATCTATCTAGATAAAATGTTATATCATCGATTGAGGGATTAAATGCTGGTAGATTAAGCTTGAAATCCTTAGCATTAGTCTTATTTGACACCTTATTTGCCTCATTAGCATTACCAGTGTTCAATAACTTTAACTTCTCTAACTCTAAAGCTAAGACTTTTTCATCATGTTCCATTTTTGCTTTTCTCTCATCAGCCTCTCTTTGTAACCTTCTTTCTTCAGCCTCAGCCTGTAACTTTCTTTCTTCAGCCTGGGCCTGTAACTTTTTTCCTTCAGCCTCTATTTCAAGTCTCTTATTTTCAGCTTCTTTTTCAAGTCTCTTATTTTCAGCTTCAGCCTGGGCCTGTAACTTTTTTTCTTCAGCTTCTTTTTCAAGTCTCTTATTTTCAGCTTCAGCCTGAAGCCTCTTCTCCTGAGATTCTGCTTCTCTTTTTTGTTTTTCCATTTCCATTTGAAATCTTTTTTCCTCCACCTGCATCTGCAGTTTCTTTTGTTCTATTTCAGCCTCTATTCTCTTTTGTTCAGTTTGTTCTTTCATTTTCTTTTCTTCCGACTTCAATGCCTTGGCATATTGAACAGTCGCAAATTCTTCTAATTTATCACCTGTCTTCCCAAGGGCTTTACCCTGCTCAATAAAGTACTCAAATGTAGACATGATGTCCAAAATGTGAGTACAGAACCTGAAATAATTAATTATCTTATTTCAATGTTAAATAGCAACAAGACTTAATAAAGTGCTTGTATAATCTCTATGTTGAACCCAATCTCTGTGGGAAACAGGAGTTGACACCAACTTGTATTATCAAATGTATAATAATAATATCACAAGTCACCTCTTAATTAACAGTGCACTACCCAAATCAGTGCATAATCATCAGTTATTTATCATAACTGCACTACAATAGTGCATAAGCAAAAAACACCAGTTTGTTATGATAAGTGCACTATAGACCAATAGTGCATGAGCATATATCAACAATAGTGAAAGCTAACTATGCAAGAACTATGTAAACAATAACAAGACAATGTAAACAATAACAAAGGTCATCAACAATGTAAACAATAACAAAGATCAAAGTCAATGTAAACAACAACAAAGATCAGAGTCAATGTAAACAATAACAAAGATCAGAGTCAATGTAAACAATAACAAAGATCAGAGTCAATGTAAACAATCAACAAAGATCAAACAATACGAAAACATTCGCATAAGTCAAATACACAAACAGCAAAACTAAAAAGAAATATGCGAAGATATGACTAACAAATGACGCTACAGTGTATACACAAAAATATACGTAAAGAACTGAATAATAGCAAAGGGGAGACCTACAAATACAAACAATCGAAATCGAAACTAAAAACACAAAGAAAGAGAGAGAAGAAAAAAGAAAAAAAAATATATATATACAAGAAACAAAAATAAAGCACAACTCGTCACAACTAAACAGATATAGCAACGATTGTCGCTAGCAAATTTCACTGTAGGAAATTCGCACAGTCCCTAACGAAAACGCTAACAGTAGAACCTCTGTGACGTGGTATCTTCTACTGCAAGACTCCGCCCAACCGAGAAAACCCGCTGAAATATAAACATATAAATATACAAATAACAAATAACATATAACATATAAACATGTATCATGAAAACAATAGGAGAAAGTGTGAAAGTACAGAAGGCTCAGTTAGAACATAAGGGCACAGTTCACAAACAAAACAGGCCACTTAACTTCTATAAATCCAGCGTCAGCACGGTGCAGAACAGGATGTAATCAGCATTCTGAGGATAATGATCCAACGTTGATTAACTTCTGCTCCCATAAACAGCCATGACGAAGGAAAAGAGCTTCTAATACTGCAACAGTTGTTACGGCACTTGACCTTCTGAATCTTCTAAATTGATTTAACCGGCACTTGACCTTCTGAACCCGCAACAGTACCCCTGAGACCGGAACAGTTGTTACGGCACTTGTCCTTCTTTTCACCAGATCAGGAAATCCATTCGCTCGGTACTTGTCCTTCTAATTTTACCTAAACTTCAATATTGCCGAGCAGCGCCGGGTAGTTTCAAAATCAGCAACTGTCAGAAAATCCGGATACTTTCAATAAAATTTCTTGTAAGGTGGTAGTTGATGCTGTAGTTGTATCTAGTATGATGATGATGTCTGGGTTTGCTGACCCCCTTGATAGCTGGAATCAGAGTGAACCAACCTATGGCCACCAACAATGATATGGTGCGCCAAAATATCAGATGATAGAACCAGCTCTGGCCACCAAAAATGATAAGGGTGGATTTGTGCTGAAGTGGTAACTTGCCACCCTTATCGACACCTGGTGTTAAAGTGTAAGATGTAGGTGTCTTCTCTGATTTAGGATGTTGCTGTGTATGTGGTAGTGGAACAGTTCACAGGGTTATCACACAGGCAACATGACGTGTAGAGTCATAGAAAGGGTAACTTCGTTGTATAAGTTTCTTTCATTTATTGCACGCCACAAAACAGTCATGATACTTATGACATCAACATGGTTAACGAGTTCAGCAAGATGATATGGCACATTGAAAACAATTTCTGTAGTCAGCAATGATAGCTGTTGTATATATGCGTCATAAGACATCACAGTTCAATAGATTCAGAAATTCATCAATCATCGAGTGCTAGTTCGTGAAGCTGTATAAATAATAATAATTTCTATAACTTCTGCAACAGTGTCAGCTACAGATCTTCAATGTTCATAAACAATAATAAATGCTCCCATTCTGATGCTAGCAGATCAGTTGTATACAATAAGTCCGTTCACTGTCTGCACGTGAATAGCATACATGGGCTACAGGTCAGCTCGACCTTTATAATGTTCCTAAGTCTAACCATCTGACTTGGACGTGATCTCTGATATAACGAATCCTGGAACACAGACAACAGTCTTGTTGGTCTAGAGCGACCCATATATATTTAACTAGTTCAGGTATACAGATACCGGTGACTTAATCCTAGTCAAAGTACCTCTCCATTTTTCATCACACAGGCGAGCAAATAGGCGACAAAATGACGAACCTCTAGATGATAGCATAAAGTTCGATACAAGAGGAATTACCTTATTTCGGAAAATCAACCATGAACATATGCCTCCAGGCAGGCTGCATAATACTGGGAAATAGTCTAGTTAGCTAACTAACTCACTAAGACACTGTATTTCCCTGAGAGAATCACAAGACGCAGTTGCGTCTGCTCGCTTCTTAAACCATTTCTAAACTGCCCCAACTGGGCGGAACACACAGAACGAACTCCCGGTTTTTGACATGCGCAGAACGACAATCTCTGAGTTGCCGTTCACAATAAGACGATTCGAAGAACATTCGAGATAAAAGTCTTACACAGTCGCGCCTTTTATGGTCATGAAAAGAAGCGTTAAGAAAGGTTTCAGACATCTACCATAGTTGACTGATACTACCAAATAAGGAGATGTGGTCACGCTTCGTTCAAGAAATTATAGACCGAACGTGTCTCTATACAAGAGAAGGCAACTCCTAACAAATTGTAGTCTCGATAACTCGGATTATGTCCCTTTGACCATAGAAAACATAATACACACTTCAGTCAAAAAAAAAATGATCATACATATGAAAAAATGCTCCCCTATACTTATTACTTATGTTTACATGTCTTGTGTTCTCCCCTCTAAGTGTTACTTTTGTTTACATATCGTGTGTTCTCTTCTTTACTTATTACTTATGTTTACATATCGTGTGTTCTCCCCTTTACTTATTACTTATGTTTACATATCGTGTGTTCTCCCCTCTACTTATTACTTATGTTTACATATCGTGTGTTCTCCCGTCTACTAGTTACTTATGTTTACATATCGTGTGTTCTCCCCTCTACTTATTACTTATGTTTACATATCGTGTGTTCTCCCATCTACTTGTTACTTATGTTTACTTATCGTGTGTTCACCCGTCTACTTGTTACTTATGTTTACATATCGTGTGTTCACCCGTCTACTTGTTACTTATGTTAACATAGCTTGATTTCTTCTCTCTTTATGTGGCACTTATGTTTACATATCTTGATGTCTTCTCTCTACATGTTGTTTATGTTAACATATCTTGTTTTCCCAATACATAAATTCACGTCATTATTTACTGTAATGATGTATGCAACTGGTTTCTATTTTTAACCATTCAGCTACCCAAGGAGCATAGGCCTTCAACAAACATGTTTTCCTGTGCCTCACTATCAGGGTCAAGGTCAAGGTCTTTCCATGTCTTCTTCATCCAGTACTTTTTTGTCTTCTTCTACCTGCCTTACCTGGGGATTCCAGAATGTGTTTTTGTCTTTTTCTACCTGCTTTACCTGGGGATTCCAGAATATGTTTTTGTCTTCTTCTACCTGCCTTACCTGGGGATTCCAGAATGTGTTTTTGTCTTCTTCTACCTGCCTTACCTGGGGATTCCAAAATGTGTTTTTGTCTTTTTCTACCTGCCTTACCTGGGGATTCCAGAATATGTTTTTGTCTTCTTCTACCTGCCTTACCTGGGGATTCCAGAATGTGTTTTTGTCTTCTTCTACCTGCCTTACCTGGGGATTCCAGAATATGTTTTTGTCTTCTTCTACCTGCCTTACCTGGGGATTCCAGAATATGTTTTTGTCTTCTTCTACCTGCCTTACCTGGGGATTCCAGAATATGTTTTTGTCTTCTTCTACCTGCCTTACCTGGGGATTCCAGAATATGTTTTTGTCTTCTTCTACCTGCCTTACCTGGGGATTCCAGAATGAGTTTTTGTCTTCATCTACCTGCTTTACCTGGGGATTCCAGAATATGTTTTTGTCTTCTTCTACCTGCCTTACCTGGGGATTCCAGAATATGTTTTTGTCTTCATCTACCTGCTTTACCTGGGGATTCCAGAATATGTTTTTGTCTTCTTCTACCTGCCTTACCTGGGGATTCCAGAATGAGTTTTTGTCTTCATCTACCTGCTTTACCTGGGGATTCCAGAATATGTTTTTGTCTTCTTCTACCTGCCTTACCTGGGGATTCCAGAATATGTTTTTGTCTTCTTCTACCTGCCTTACCTGGGGATTCCAGAATGAGTTTTTGTCTTCTTCTACCTGCCTTACCTGGGGATTCCAGAATATGTTTTTGTCTTCTTCTACCTGCCTTACCTGGGGATTCCAGAATAGGTTTTTGTTTCCATGTGTGTCCTATCTATCTCCTGTGACGGTCGGTGGCAATTGATCAAATAAGGAAGAAGACTCAACACAGATAGTAGCTAGAGTACAGAAAGTAAAGTTTGGTCACTCAACACAACTTGTAGCTATTGTAGAGAAAGTAAAGTTTGTTCACTCAACACAGACAGTAGCTAGAGAAGAGAAAGTAAAGTTTGGTTACTCAACACAGATAGCAACTAGTGTAGATAAAGTAAAGTTTGGTCACTCAACACAGATAGTAGCTAGAGTAGAGAAAGTAAAGTTTGGTTACTCAACACTGATAAGAACTAGTGTAAAGAAAGTAAAGTTTGGTTACTCAACACAGATAGGAACTAGTGTAGAGAAAGCAAAGTTTCGTCACTCAACACAGATAGTAGCTACAAGGGGCGTGACATAAGTCTTGGGCGTGACCATGAAGGACATGTCACAGAGAGCTGAAATTGTGTACAGTGTTTATTCCTTTTCAATATAGCCACCATCTGAATTGACACACTTCTGCCATCTCTGCTTGACCTTGAAAAGACCTTGGGAGTAAAACACCCTATTTTTCAAACTAAACCAGTCATCACATGCCAGTATAACCTCTTCATCGCTGTTAAAATGATTTCCTTTTAGCTGTTGTTTAAGATTTGGGAATAGAAAAAAGTCTGATGGAGCCAAATCTGGAGAATATGGTGGGTGTGGAAGATTTTCAATATTCAAATCGTTGGCTGCTAGATGCACAAGCCGTGCTTTGTGAGAGGGCACGTTGTCTTGAAGCAAAGGAAGATTTTGAGTGCGCGTTATCCCTCGTTTCCTGGTCACAACCTTTCTTAGTTTGGTGAGAAGATCTGCATAGTACTTTCCATTAACTGTGTTGCCACGAGGCAGATAATCTTTCAGCAGGACACCTTTGGCGTCCCAAAAAAAAATCAGCATCACTTTTCCTGCAGATTTCTGCGCTCTCGGCTTGACAGCTGTTGGGGAGCCCGGGGTTTTCCATTGCATGCTGGCAATTTTGGATTTGGGGTCATAATGGTGTACCCAAGTCTCATCTACTGTCACCATGGTCTCCAAAAAGTTTTTTGGCTGACATTTTTTGAGCAACTGTTGACAGCAATTTACCCTCGTTTGCTTCTGTTCACGTGTCAACAGACGCGGAACCCAGCGTGCACACACTTTTCTCATGTTCAGTCTTTTGTGTAAAATTCTATAAACTGTTCTTTCATTCAGTTTTACTCTACTAGCTATCTCCACAATTGTCATTTTTTGATCCTGGTCAATCATTTTCTTCACTCTTGTTGCATTTTCATCGTTGCACTCTGAGGCTGGTCTACCAGATCTTGGCAGATCAGCAACATTTGAGCGGCCGCACTTAAACTGTTGACACCAGTTTTGTACCGAAGTATATGAAGGACAAGAATCACGAAACACTGGTTCCATCTCCCTGTGTATTTCTGTAGGTGTTTTTCCCTGAAACATCAGACATTTTATCACAGCTCTGGCCTCTTTCTTTTCCATTGTTTTGTCAAATCTTTGGAGCAGCAGATCCGGTCAATAGGGTACATTGCGCCGTGCACTGTAGCGGAAAAACCCATTGAAGAAACAAACGCATACTTCATACATTCAGTGCAAATATGATAAACTTTAAATGTGCCGAGTTTCATCTTCCTCCTGTGACTCCTTCATGGTCAGACCCAAGACTTATGTCAAGCCCCTTGTATTGTAGAGAAATTAAAGTTTGCTGATTCAAGACAGATTGTAACTAGTGTAGAGAAAGTAAAGTTTTGTCACTCAACACAGATAGTAGCTATTGTAGAGAAAGTAACGTTTGCTGACTCAAGACAGATTGTAACTAGTGTAGAGAAAATAAAGTTTGGTTACTCAACACAGATAGTAACAGCTGTGGAGACCGTAAAATGGGTTTACTAAACACAGTAACCATTTGTTTCACTCAATACAGATAATAAGAACTGGGGGTTGTAGTGGCTAAGAGGAATGGCGTCCACCTCGTGTTCAGTTCCCAGTACTGTACAGGGAATATATTTGATGGAAATTTGGTTCACAACCAATAGGTCATAATAGTGTTAAACACACCTCTGATCTCATGGGTAGTGAGGTCTGATACCAAGCCTTCTTAGATAACGGCGAAAAAGTAGGGGGTCACGTGTACAAATTCCGCACGTTAAAAATCACTCGGTAGTTGGGAACTGTAAAGAGTTAAACCACACTGCTGCTTCTCTACCATCATTTTTTTAAAAATTAGGAAACCTGCCCACAACAACAATATTTACATAATCTGTCTTTCCTGTAAACACACATTGGGATCCTGGGCAGTGCTACGGAGTTCATGCGCAGTGATGAGATCTTCCTTGTGTGATATCAGAAAGGAGATCAGAGACTGGTGGATATGTCCGTGAGCAATGAAAATGGCCCTTCAAACAAAAACCAAAAAACCAATAACAACTGTTTATTCACTCAACACATCAACAACTGCTTATTCACTCAACACATCAACAACTGTGTGTTCACTCAACACATCAAAAACTGTTGTTCACTCAAAACATCAACAACTGTCTGTTCACTCAACACATCAACAACTGTGTGTTTGTGGCCGGGTAGGGAATTGGGGGTTGCTGTTTAATTGCAGAGAGTGTTAGATCTAGATTTACTAGCTTGACTGCTAGAGTTCGCAGTTTCTCCCTTACAGTCTTACGGGATTTTACCAGGTTCGGAGACTATCCTCTAAGGTGTTGTATTGAGTTAGAGCAGATAATTATGACATGATAAGTTTTCTCATGCAGCCATTTCTTCCTTTCCCTGGGCGAAGTATTTAATAGACAATATCCTTTTGGTTTGGTCTCAACGTGAATTTTATTCCAACATAACGTATATACATTATGGCATAAAGATTTATAGTATGCATATTTCGTTCAATCCACAAATGCACATTGCTTCCATTAACATAGCATGGGGAAGTTCATATCAAGTGTAATACCCTGAATTCAACTCTTAGCTACTTGATCCGTCAAAATATTTGCTAGCGGTACTAGTAGTTACTCAGAGGATTAAACCATTCTCTCATTTCCTGAAGAGCTTCATGTTCTGCCAAACTGTTAGTGGTTCTACTTAGCAATCCAAAGTCTATATTTTGACTTAAAGTATAACTTGCAGCCATTTTACAGGGTGCTGCGGGAGGCAAAAGCTATCTTGCCTTTGACATGAAAAATGTTTTAGGTATTTTAACAGCACTCTACTTACTGCCTTTCCTTGTGAGAATAAAATGCACAATTCACACTAAAACTGGGGAAAGACTTCCTTTAGTAAAAGTTTGAAAAATCCTCAAAAATCTGCAGCATAAGAAAATATGCGTCTGTCACTTAGACTTCCATATCTGCAACTGGCTTCCCGCCGGTACTAGATCGCTTTCCTTCAGCTCAAAATCTAGGTCAGCGTTCTTCATCTCACGATTGGATAAAAAATCACGTGACTAACGCGACTCTACAAGCGAAGCTTAGCCTAATTAAAATTTAATCTGTTTCTAGGAAAGTAGAAATTTATATGCTAATCTGGTGTTTTTTATAGCCTGTTTCCAAAGGAACAACTATGTACACGGCTACATATAGATCCCGGGGCTCCGCAAATGTATCCCGTAGGGAGACATTTGAGTACTATCAATAACAAAAATTCATCCCCAAAAATTGGTATTGCTACCTCCCGTTGTAGAGTTGTACAACATTTCTTCCTTTTCAGTAAAACATGCATTAGGTTTCTGTAGGTCTACAGCATAATAGCTTCCAGTATGCGAACCATATACATATTTATCTGGGGCAGTGGGATGTGCGTCTACTTTAGGATAACTTCCTGGCAGACAATATTCATTTCTCGTGTTGAAATTGGGCGGGTGGCGCTGAACGTGTTTGTTATGCATTGTCCAGGTATTTTCATGGGTAAAACGATAGCTGTATGGGCTGGCCTGTCTATACCCTTGTTGTCGATACATTTTCCAGTCTTAATTTTTTCTTGTTAATCGTGGTTTCCTTGTGCACTAGGGTTGATTTTAGTGGTACGATAATCTCCGCTTATCTGCTCTTTGTAGAGGACTGGTCACTAGGCAACAAGTTGAGATGTGTGGCCGGGTAGGGAATTGGGGGTTGCTGTTTAATTGCAGAGAGTGTTAGATCTAGATTTACTAGCTTGACTGCTAGGGTTCGCAATTTCTCCCTTACAGTCTTACGGGATTTTACCAGGTTCGGGGACTATCCTCTAAGGTGTTGTATTGAGTTAGAGCAGATAATTATGACATGATAAGTTTTCTCATGCAGCCATTTCTTCCTTTCCCTGGGCGAAGTATTTAATAGACAATATCCTTTTGGTTTGGTCTCAACGTGAATTTTATTCCAACATAACGTATATACATTATGGCATAAAGATTTATAGTATGCATATTTCGTTCAATCTACAAATGCACATTGCTTCCATTAACATAGCATGGGGAAGTTCATATCAAGTGTAATACCCTGAATTCAACTCTTAGCTACTTGATCCTTCAAAATATTTGCTAGCGGTACTAGCAGTTACTCAGAGGATTAAACCATTCTCTTATTTCCTGAAGAGCTTCATGTTCTGCCAAACTGTTTGTGGTTCTACTTAGCAATCCAAAGTCTATATTTTGACTTAAAGTATAACTTGCAGCCATTTTACAGGGTGCTGCGGGAGGCAAAAGCTATCTTGCCTTTGACATGAAAAATGTTTTAGGTATTTTAACAGCACTCTACTTACTGCCTTTCCTTGTGAGAATAAAATGCACAATTCACACTAAAACTGGGGAAAGACTTCCTTTAGTAAAAGTTTGAAAAAATCCTCAAAAATCTGCAGCATAAGAAAATATGCGTCTGTCACTTAGACTTCCATATCTGCAACTGGCTTCCCGCCGGTACTAGATCGCTTTCCTTCAGCTCAAAATCTAGGTCAGCATTCTTCATCTCACGATTGGATAAAAATCACGTGACTAACGCGACTCTACAAGCGAAGCTTAGCCTAATTAAAATTTAATCTGTTTCTAGGAAAGTAGAAATTTATATGCTAATCTGGTTTTTTTATAGCCTGTTTCCAAAGGAACAACTATGTACACGGCTATATGTTCACTCAACACATCAACAACTGTTTGTTCACTCAACACATCAACAACTGTTTATTCACTCAACACATCAACAACTGCTTATTCACTCAACACATCAACAACTGTGTGTTCACTCAACACATCAACAACTGTTGTTCACTCAAAACATCAACAACTGTTTGTTCACTCAACACATCATCAACCGTTTGTTCACTCAACAAATCAACAACTGTTCGTTTACTCAACACATCAACAACTGTATGTTCATTCAACACATCAACAACTGTTAGTTTACTCAACACATCAACAACTGCGTGTTCACTCAACACCGCAACAACTGTTTGTTCACTCGACACATGAACAGCTGTTTGTTCACTCAACACATCAACAACTGTTCGTTCACTTAACACATAAACAACTGTTTGTTCACTCAACACAACAACTGTTTGTTCACTCAACACATCAACAACTGTTTGTTCAATCAACACATCAACAACTGTTTGTTCACTCAACACATCAACAACTGTTTGTTCACTCAACACATCAACAACTGTTTGTTCACTCAACACATCAACAACTGTTTATTCACTCAACACATCAACAACTGCTTATTCACTCAACACATCAACAACTGTGTGTTCACTCAACACATCAAACTGTTTGTTCACTCAAAACATCAACAACTGTTTGTTCACTCAACACATCATCAACCGTTTGTTCACGCAACAAATCAACAACTGTTTGTTTACTCAACACATCAACAACTGTATGTTCATTCAACACATCAACAACTGTTAGTTTACTCAACACATCAACAACTGCGTGTTCACTCAACACCGCAACAACTGTTTGTTCACTCGACACATGAACAGCTGTTTGTTCAC
The DNA here is from genome assembly GCA_024509875.1 of Oreohelix idahoensis. NCBI lineage: Eukaryota > Metazoa > Mollusca > Gastropoda > Stylommatophora > Oreohelicidae > Oreohelix > Oreohelix idahoensis. The sequence goes on from JAMPIV010000591.1 coordinate 36,082, forward strand.
TCAACACTTCAACAACTGTTCGTTCACTTAACACATAAACAACTGTTTGTTCACTCAACACAACAACTGTTTGTTCACTCAACACATCAACAACTGTTTGTTCAATCAACACATCAACAACTGTTTGTTCACTCAACACATCAACAACTGTTTGTTCACTCAACACATCAACAACTGTTCACTCTACACATCAACAACTGTTAGTTCACTCAACACATCAACAACTGTTTGTTCAATCAACACATCAACAACTGTTTGTTCAATCAACACAACAACTGTTTGTTCACTCAACACATCAACAACTGTTTGTTCAATCAACACATCAACAACTGTTTGTTCACCCAACACATCAACAACTGTTTGTTCTCTCAACACATCAACAACTGTTTGTATACTTAACACATAAACAACTGTTTGTATACTCAACACATAAACAACTGATTGTTCACTCAACGCATCAACAACTGTTCGTTCAATCAACACATCAACAACTGTTCGTTCACTCAACACATCAACAACTGTTTGTTCACTCAACACATCAACAACTGTTTGTTCAATTAACACATCAACAACTGTTTGTTCAATCAACACATCAACAACTGTTTGTTCACTCAACACATCAACAACTGTTTGTTCACTCAACACATCAACAACTGTTTGTTCACTCAACACATCAACAACTGTTTGTTCACTCAACACATCATCAACCGTTTGTTCACTCAACACATCATCAACCGTTTGTTCACTCAACACATCAACAACTGTTTGTTCACTCAACACATCAATAACTGTGTGTTCACTCAACACACCAACAACTGTGTGTTCACTCAACACACCAACAACTGTTTGTTCACTCAACACATCAACAACTGTTTGTTCACTCAACACATCAACAACTGTGTGTTCACTCAACACATCAACAACTGTTTGTTCACTCAACACATCAACAACTGTTTGTTCACTCAACACATCAACAACTGTTTGTTCACTCAACACATCAACAACTGTTTGGACAAAACAATGAACCTTAAATAATCTAAAGAGTATCTAAAACTTTTGTACCCCACCCCCTCCTCCTCCCTAAGAACATGTGAAGAATTTTTGTAGACATTTGTGTAAGTCAATGTAGCATATTAAACATGACACTTGCGAAAGATAAAAAAAAAGAGACGAGAACAGGAGAAAGAGGGAAAGATCCTGGGTAAGATGATTGTATTATTGCTTGTATTTTCCCACACAGGTCAACCTATAGAGCTGTGATGTCTGCTGTCTTACTTCCATCCATTATTTTGATAACTACAACACTCCTGACGCTGAAAGTGGACGCTCTAGGTATGATTTGGGCTCTATTTGTAATACTTATGATATACATCGTGACATTAATTTCAAGCTACAACGGTGATGTACACTGTTTGTAAGAAACATGAATTGTAATTAATATACATGTATTACCTACACTTATTACTAAGTATGTTTTGTCAACAACAGCAACAGCCGCGGGTTGTATCCTACATCACCACAGAACAAACATATCACTCGTCAGTATCCAATAAAAAGGCTAAATCAAATATTACTGAACTATGATACGAAAAAAAACACATATTAGGGATTAGAAGCTTTGGCATTACGCAGACAACACACCGCAAATGTAAGCACAATAAGCATAAACAATTCATATGAAAAACTGTGACGGTATTGCCTCCCCTGCTTTGCAGTAGTGGTCCAACAGTGGTCAAAACTAAAGAGTATCTAATATGGGCTTCAAAGGTATCTATCTACCTGCTCACAAGATTACTCTTGGCAGATCTGTAAATACAAGGGTAATGACGCTTCTATCTCAGTGGAGTGCCACGAGATATTCAGATAAGCGAAAACATTGCTATATTGGCTGAGCACGTTAATTCTAGAATCTGCCGACAACTTTTGTGATAATTTAAGCAATGCTTAATCTTAGTTCGTGCAAGCCCCAACCTCTGATTTACTCAGTGGAATTCTTAATATTCTGGTATAGCTCTGTTTAGAGTTTGTTCAGTAAACGTACTGAGAAAAACATGCAGTATATTTAAAATAATTAAATCAAAGTTAAATTTGCATACTTACAAATAACAAAATGTAATAATCACTTAAGTTTTAATAGTTTGAAAATAATTGATTAGTTTTTAAAAAGGGATCATCATTGATTGATAGTAGGTTCTATGAAAAAACTTCACTTTGGCAGCTTATATATTGCACTTAGCTGCCAGTGGTTGTTTCTGTTCCGGCTGGGTTGGTTCTTGAAGGATTAATCACTGAAAACGCAAGTCGCTGGTCAAGGATGTAAGGTGCAGTTCGATCCCAGTTAAAGTCTACAAGTTGGTCCCTCGTCTTAAAGCTCAGGCCACTGTTCCGTTCTTGTTTCAGAGACAGTACCCTTCAACTGGTACCACCACCAACAACTGTCGTAACATAATGGAAACGAAACGCTTTCCTCAGTATTGCGTTTTCCGACACATACTTTTGTGTCCCCTTTTCCTATTCCACCATCCCTCTACCTCATAATCTCATAAACTGTCTTTACATTTAAATTGAATAGCTTTTACAGTTGCTTTAAATTTAAATGAAAAGGTTAATAGTACAGATAGAATATGTTTTCATTTACATTTACACTGATTTGAAACTTTTGGAATCTGTCGTACGGTAGGTAAAGTGTTTATTGGGCCCTTCTAAGTAAAGAGTGATGTTGACAGATAAACGAAAATATATAGACAATAGATTTCACAGGTGGTAGGTTGATGGAAAGATATGTCTCTGGAGTGAGTAGGTTTCTCTTCTCCATCCTATCTGTACAACTGTACTTTGTTTACCAGCCATTTTTTGCCTCCCTATCTAAATTGTAGCGAAAGGTTTTCCTATTATGATAATAGTGGTAGAGCAGAAGTAGAATCTGTCTCCAGAAAGTATGAAGTTCCAGTGCCCGAGAAGTACACTGGTATCACAAGTGAGTTACAGCTGTGAATACTCTGAGCTGGACAATAGATTTAGGCTTCAGAAGTATAAGTTGCTACTTTCGCTATCGTAACCCTATGTGATAATATAATTAAATTTGAAAAGGTAACTCAAAATTTAACAGTTAAAAATTTAACAAGTCAAATGAGTACAATTATCCAATTTATTATGTACATCTATATATTCTTGTAATGATAAATGGGTGTTGGAAGATGGTAAAATGTATGATTATTTACAGTTACAAATTAAAATAACTAATAGAAAAAGTCTTGGATTTATCTTCCACGGAATTTACAACAAAAGGATTGTCACATTATCTCTTGCCATCTAGTTGTCATCATTAGACAGTCGTTTTAGAAACTGCTCACAGGATTTGTTGGATGGATACAAAGAAACTCAACTTTAGCCACGTCTGCTCGAGGTTCCTTCGACACACTGGAGTACGGAAGACTTTCCTTCAGCCCGCCCTATAACTACGGGGGACTAAGGTGTTGAAGTTTGGTTGACCTCTAGGCTTCAGTGAGCTGGATCAACTTCTTCAAGTCTTTAGTTTCTCGATCAGGAATGATCATAAACATTGATCATAAAAACCTGGAACAAGAAGTAATAGGTGGCCATGTTGTTCCAACAATCTCACCACCAACTACTGTTCATGATGCGACCATGTCTTCAGTGTTTGTATATAAATGAATGAATCATGGTAGTATGTTACAGAGATAGCATGATAAGATAATGTATACTGTGCAGAATTAACAAAATACATGAATAAATCATATGTTATGATACATGGGTACGATATATAACCTTTGCCTTCCACTTATGGATGTCAAGTCACTTAATTACTTGCTGGTATGTTCGTAAGCTTCCAGGCAAGAATTAGCCATGATATATTTGTCTGCTAACCAATTAATGGTTATGCTTCCTGACAATACCGGTGAAGGTTATCTCTGGTTAGCGCCATTCTCTTTTTTATTATATCTGATACAATCAATCAGAAATAAAATCTGAAATAAAAATGATATTATTCATACATATATCTTTAATAAACTTACATACCCTCTTAGGATCTATAAGCTCACGGTGAGATTATTTTGGTTGAAGTTAATCTGCCCTGCATGCAGAGTGAATAAATAACTTTTCTGGCAGATACTGTCTTCCAGTTTCTCACTTTGGCTTCTGGATTTGGTGTGTGTGATTTTCAAAGCGTCCCTCTGTCCTTATATTTCAGTCTCTCGCGCGTACGAGAAAGCACCTCTAAAAGTCCCAAAAGATTTTCGTTTCATCTCCTGGTTTGAGGCTATTTGAAGCAATCTGTGTTTTTCCTGTACTTGTTTTTTTCTTCTGTTCACCACACACTTATATTCTTCCGTCCTTTCTATGTATCATTTCCTTTTCACCATATGAGGATTTCATTACATATAAGTTTTATACAAATCCGTTGAGGCTTGTTAGTGTAATACATTTTTAAAGATTATTAGCTAACTTTTAGCCTATGTGATGAAGGTGAAAAATATTAATTATCTTTAAAACTATTTATATTTGAATAATATCCTTTTGGATATAATTCCTAGTCTATCTCCTTTGTTGAATTATTTTTATTTAATATTATTCCAACCAGGCGTTCTCCTGTAGTGAATAATTTAATGTCCAGTAAATGCAAACTTTGAAAGTTCGCCATTCATTCCTATTAGCTATTTCCCCATTCTTCAGTAATACTGTATGGCTTTTAACCGTAATTCACATTTCCCGTCTACTACAAACTTCAAAGAAAGACCGCCGCGCTGACCTTGCGCTGGTGTGTGTGTGGGGGAGTCGCGCTACACATTTTTTTTTTCACAACTAAGCAAGAGGAACCAAATTTCGCTACATAAATTAACACATGTTACTCTACACACACACACAACTATGTGACAACAAGACACACAAACGTGAAGAACTAAGGATAAAGTTAAGTTTTCTTTGTTGTTCATTATCACTAAACTGGTTACAACATCAAATACCCAAAAGATAGCAATAAATCATTTACATTCAGAGGAAGTAAAGAAGGATGGTGTGCCTTCACCATATGGAGAAAAGAACCCAAAGAAATATTAACCCAAAGGTTGAAGGTTAGCACTAGGTTACAAAATAACAGTTTTGGTACAATATAATTCAAAGTAAAGTAATAAAAAAAAATCAAACAACCAAATCATTAGATAGTTTCCAGCAACAACAAAATCATCACACGCTCTCTCACTCAGGCTTGTTTCCCGCTCGGCCTGGAAATTCTATCTGGATATTGGTTTTACTACAAATAGTAAATATTGTGAGAATCCTTGATGTTTACCATTTAAGAGAGGGGGATACTGCTAGTATCTGAAAAAATCCCGGTTGCTTCAAATGTTAACATATGATGAAGATGGATTTTTATATCGGCCGACTTTATGCCAGAGGGCCGGTCCTGCAGTGTGTATAAAAATATGTACTCCACTTGAATACACTGTCAGGGGTCGGGGGATAATAATAATGTTTTCAGGTATTCGCAAATGTTGGGGCTGTATTAAAAATAATATCCTGGATTTTGTAAGTCCAGTAGTTATAATTTACAGTTAAAATATATCATCAGGGCTAGTACACATTTAAAAATGGCAATGAAAAAAGATAGCTGGTCGTCCGCTTTGGGATCAGGTCTGCAAAAAATACAAGAAAACATTTGTGGGAAAATGCTACCACTCTATGTATAAATTTATATATATATAATATATATATATATATATATATATATATATATATATATATATTATATATATATATATATATATATATATATATATATATATATATATTCTTCTTTGAATCCTTAGCCGCCGACCTCAAAGCAGTCAGTGGCCATCACGCCTAGTGGCGTCTTGTAGGGCAACAACAAATTGATTCTACTTTGCTCGGTCGGTGGCCATCCTTCGTACAGTGCCCAACTCTGGTTCATTCTTTGCATCTCAGCCTCCACAGTCCTCCGCGCGGTTGTTTTTGGTCGGCCTCTCTTTCGTTTTCCTTCAGGGGTCCAAAGCATAGCTGTTCTTGTGGTGGCATCGGGGTCTCTTCTGAGGACACGACCAACCCAGTTCCAGCGTCTGCCAGCTATGATGGTGTGCATGTCCTCTTGCTTGCTACGAGTAAGCAGATCTTGGTTAGTGATGGTATTCGGCCAAAAGATTCGGTGAATTTTTTTTAGGCATGTTGTTTGAAAAGAGGACAATTTCGACATTTCCTTCTCTGTAACTCTCCAGCATTCCGCACCATAGAGAAGCACAGAAAGCACACAGCTCTGATATAATCTTAATTTTGTGCTTGTGCTGTATTGGGAGGACTTCCAGATGTTGGTTAGGCTAAAGAAAGCTGTTCTTGCCTTATTCATTCTGATGTTGATGTCTTTGCCTGCCCCGCCGTCTGGTGTTACTATGCTTCCTAGGTATGTGAAGGTATCTGTCTGTACTAATTGCTTATTCCTTACTGATATGGGCTCAGGGGTGCTCACATTGAGCGTCATGACCTCAGACATCTTTAAATTGATGTTTAAGCCCACCTGCTGGCTAAACTTATTAAGTCTATCCGTTTTTTCCTGGATATATATATCATCATCATCATAACCCTCCACTCCCAAAGGAGCAAAGGCCTTCAACAAACACATGTCAAGTCCTCCTGTCACGTGCCATCATTTCAAGTTCTTTCCACGTTCTCCTCATTTTCACCTCTGTTTCCAGCTCTCTTCTCCGTGTGCTTCTTTGTCTACCTCTGCCTCTCTTGCCCTGGGGGTTCCAGAACAAGGACTGCCTTGTAATGCTATCAACAGGTTTCCTCAGTGTGTGTCCTATCCATCGCCATCGTCTTCTTCTCATCTCTTGTTCTACTAGCACTTGTCTAGTTCTTGTCATCAGTTCCACGTTGGTAACCTTGTCATACCATTTTAATCCCTCTATTCTACGCAAGCACCCATTTATGAAAGTCTGTAGCTTTTTGGTTGTTGTCTTTGTTGTTCTCCATGTCTCAGAGCCATACAATAGGACTGACTTCACATTTGAGTTGAAGATTCTTGTTTTCGTGTTGGATCCGATTTCTCTTGATCTCCATATATTTCCCAATGCAATGAAAGCTCCTCTTGCCTTTTGTATTCTTATTTTGATATCGCTGTCTGTCCCTTAAACTTTGTCTATATTACTGCCAAGATACGTGTATGATTCTACATCTTGTATTGGTGTTTCTTCAAGTTCAACCCTGTTATCATTACCTGCATTTATTCTCATTATTTTTGTCTTTTCCCTGTGTATTTTCAGACCCAATTACTGTGACCTCTCATCGACTGTTTTCAGTTTGTCCTGCATCTGATTACAGTTATGGGACAGAAGAGCCAAGTCATCAGCAAAATCCAGATCATCCAACTGCTTAGTCAGAGTCCACTGGATTCCATTTCTGTTGTGTGTTGTCGATGATCTCATAACACCGTCTATTGCTAGTAAGAAAAGAAATGGAGACAAGAGGCATCCCTGTCGCACTCCTGTTCTTACCCCAAACGGTTCTGTAAGCTGTCCTTCGCGACGAACTCTGCATGTCATGTCTTCATATGTTTTCTTTATTAAATTAATGCTGTTCAGGGGAACTGCATATTGCCTCATCAATTTCCAAAGTGATTCTCTGTCTACACTGTCAAATGCCTTTTCGTAGTCCACAAATCCGACGTATAGTGGTGAATTCCATTCCAGACTTTGTTCAACTATTATTCTTAAAGTGGCTATCTGGTCTGTACAGGATCTGTTTTGTCAAAAACCTGCTTGTTAATCTCTCAGTTTCTTGTCTATGTACTCTTTAAATTTCTCGAGGATAATCCTGTTTAATACTTTTCCTGGCACTGAAAGTAACATTATTCCTCTATAATTTGTCTTGTAAATTTCCCTTCTTAGGCAACTTAACCAGATATTCTTCCTTCCATTCTGCTGGTATCTCTTCCTTTTCCCAGACTTTACCAAGTAATTTATATAACATCTCTGTAGCCGTGTCGATATCTGCTTGATGGCCTCTGCTGGAATGCCATCAGGTCCAGACGCTTTTCCATCTCTTAGAAGCTTTATGGCTTTCTTTATTTCTTCATTTGTTGGTCTTTCACCATTAATTTGTAGCTTTTCTTCTGCTGGCTGGATGTCTGGGGGGTTTTGTGGAGCTGGTCTATTGAGAAGGTCACCAAAATATTCTGTCCACCTCTTCATTTGCTCCTGTATATTGCTGAGCAGTTTCCCATTCTTGTCTTATATGAGGCAACTTGTTTACTTGTATTTCCCTGTTAGCTTCTTTGTGCTGTTATACAGTTCTCTCATATTTCCTTTGGCTGCAGCATCTTCTGCCTCTCTTGCCAACTCCTCAATATACTTCCTCTTGTCTCTTTTGATACTTCATTTTACTTCCTTGTTTGCTTCTGTGTACACTTCTTGAACCTTCGCTTTGGAACTTCTGGTTTTGCTTGTGTTTAAATCTGCTTTCTTGTTTTTCTGTCTTTTATCTTATTTATGGTTTCTGTTGTTATCCATGCTTTTTGTTGTCTTTTCCTTTTCCCCAGTATTTCTTCACATGTCTGATTTCATACAGTTTTGACTTGCTGCCTATAGTCTTCTGTATTCTCTACATCTTCCAGCTTTTGGAGTGTTACGTCCTTTTTCGCACAACCAAATTTGATGCGAGACTTAACAGATTACCAGATGCCGTAATCTAACTATGTTAAACGTACTTAGGTAGGCATCTGTGTTTCTTATAATACTTAAATTTATTATGCACCAAAGTGCACAAATTCGGTGCGATAAAATCGTTGGTTTCCATAGAGCGATGATGACGTAAGATATACGTCATAGAGCTGAGAGACAAGATGCCGGGTTTTTTTTGACGACAGACGTTGTGCTGGTCTTTTGAGTCCCATGATGCGGGAATATCTGATTGTAATTTGATATCTTAACTACCTTCCAAGGCGAAGCGTTAGCCACAGCCAAGTTCGATTTATCTTCGTCAATATCTTAACGTGATATTTGACGCAAGAGTTTTTACAAGATTTTGACAGGGCTTCAGTACGGCATTGTGACCTACTGCTAGTGAGTTCAAAATCCATTCTTACAAAGTATATCAAGGATAAACATTTGTATAAAGTATCAAGATAAGATGTCCGGCCAAAAGAAATAATAGACAAGTAACTCTTTCAAGAATCCATTGTGGAAAGGAAGTGAATTATCTTCACCTCAATACTTTACCGTTTGCGGATTGTCCAACGGTCATTGAGGTCATTCAAGTTGACTTTGTAACAGTGCCTTTATGCAGAATTCTTATCACCATGCCATGTTCTATTATGTCGTCAAAAATGATGTCGTCCATGTTTCGTCAAATAAATGTATGAGATTGATTATCAGTCAAGACATGAATTTAGCGTCCATCTATTATAACATAATAGTCGGCCACCTGTAAGCCGGACCAAACTGACAGCATTCTTAGTCAGTAACATTTTGAACTACGAAATAGTCGGCCACCTGTAAGCCCGACCAAACTGGCAGCATTCTTAGTCAGTAGCCATATACTATGAACATTCGCGTTATAATCAAGAACACAAACTTCAAACAAACTACACACGAGTTCAAAACAGTTTACTACTCCACCATCTGAGGTGGTCCTCAAAATAAAGACTACTTCATCTGTTGGCCAAAGTGTGGTTATACCAATACTACATCTGGTGGCGCAAGGTAGCTGTCCAGTCATTACAACATCTGGTGTGCCAGTTTCAAGGGAAGCAGCTTCAAGAACTCATTCAACAACTTAAGTGTTCTTACCAATTCAAATCCTTGCAAATCATCGAGATTAAGGACACTGTTTGCTCTTTGAGAAGTCTACCTAACGGCTTTCAAGTCTGACCTTTAAGCGATCCTGATTCAAGTTTGGTTATTATCTATCAACTGTGGATTTTCTCTGCATTGGAAGACTCTTATGCGACGCCCGATATTCAAAATCGCTAGCTCTGCGAGGACTGGGAAATTTTTTCAACTGACCTGGTTTGTGACCGTCCTTCTAAACCTGACTATTACTTATTTCTATACATACTGTATGTTTATACCTTGTGTCGTTAGTTGCCTTGTTTTTATTCGCAGATGTCATTGCATGCTTTGCAATAATTATCATATTTATTTCTGCTTTATTATTTACTTGATTTCTGCGAACGTTGTCATTCGTTCCATTGTAGCTTGTCATTGTTACTGTTGTTCTATTGGGCTATATCGTGCGTCATTTATTTATATGTCCTGTTACATGACTATTAATTGCATTAATAATTAATTGATAAGTAATAATTATATTATAGCATCTAATTCACCATAACATATATTTTGACTAAGTCAGCCATTATGAGTGGAAAACATGGCCACTCTAGAGTCCTGTATGAAAATTGGAAAAGAATTTGGTTATAAAGCAGATGCTTTAAAAGAATTTGCTTTTGCACAATTAGCCAAAGCGAAAGCGGAAGAAGATATATTAAAGCAGGAACAAGCTGAGAAGGAAGCCAAATTAAAGCAGGAACAAACCGAAAGGCGACTAAAAGAAAGAGAGGTGGAAGAGAGAAGAAGAGAGATGGAGGAGCAAAAAGCTGAGAAAAGAATGCAATTTGAAAGAGAGATGGAGGAGAAGAAAGCTCTAACTTTAGCTCACGAGGAAAGGATGATGCTACTTCATCTGGAAGAATTAAATTTAAGGGGTCAAAATGCAAGTAACGTTAACTCCAATAATACTGCACCTTCAGAGAAAAATTATGGCAGTGATAATTGTTAATTGCCTAAAGTTAATCCACATAGTGATGACGTGGCATGCTATCTATCACGCTATCAAAGTGTATGTGAATCACGTGGACTGGATAAAGCTCAATGGAATGTTAAAATGATGGAATTTTTGACAAGAGAACCTTTGACTCTTGTACAGACAATGGATCACGCTCTGCAAAAGGACTACGATAATGTCAGAGCTGCACTGCTAAAAAAATATCAATTGACTGAGGAGGGATACAGATTGCGCTTTAAATCCTTACTGCCTGAAACTGGAAAGGATTTCGCGGACTTTGTATGCAAAATACGTCTCACACTCGATAGATGGATAGAGTAGTCAAAAATAGAACATTCCTTTGACGCTCTTCGTGATTTAATGTTTCGTGATAAGGTACTGTCATCAGTTAATGCGACATTCCTCTCATTCTTACATGAACGGAGACCTATGAATTTTAAGGATATGGATCAAATCTGTACCCAGTTATGTATTGCACATCCTAATATGTTATATAGCCATTCACATATTAGAGAAGAATTACCCGTTGCTTCGGCCATACAACACAATAATCACTTTCGAAGTCGTTCTTTCAGTCACGATAAAAACTCAGAAAGGGAGAGAATAGAAATTTCACTGGTTTTAAAGGGATACCATTTCGTGGTGGTTCACCATCTCAACAAAACTGGAAACAGTCCAATAGGCCATATAATTTCAATAATAACAATTATGGAAATTATCAAGGAAATAACACTAGTCAACAACCAAAATGTACCAGAAATGAAAATAGCTGATCTTAACTAATTTTGGTGTGCTGAAAACGAAAATGACATTAAAAAATGTTGATTGGCTCTAGTTTTCAAGATATATGCTACTAGTTTATTTAATTACGGTAAATTTATATATATATATATGACGCAACTGTTGTGGGCGATTGCATAATTTTTTCTAATGACCAATAAAAATGTTACTAGAAGTTGATGATGCAATCCTACCTATGATTACATCACCTTTGTGTATAAATACCTTATCTCTGATAAAATTTTGCCATTAGTTAGTGCATTTGTCCTTATCAAAAGTATCGTAGTTAGAAATGCCAGAAGGCGTACAGTTTGTATTTTGGCTGCAGAATAGGAGATCAAGATAAGAGCTGGGTGCCACACATATGCTGCAATACATGTGCAGCACATCTTAAACTGTGGTTGACTGGCAAAAGGCAAGCTATGCCTTTTGCAGTCCCAATGATTTGGAGAGAGCCCACTGATTATCTCAACAACTGTTACTTTTGCATGGTCCCTCCAATTTGGAAAGGCATATCAAAGAAGAAAAAATGGACTGGAATATCCAAACATCCCCTCTGCAATACTTCCGGTACCACATGGTGATGACCTATCAGTTCCCAAAGTGCCAGAATCCTTTTCAGCTGCTTCCACTGATGAAGAGGACATTGGTGGTCCTGAACCATCAACCTCACGTGACACAGATTTTGAGCAAACTACATCCACTAACCCAAGTAGAACTGAATGATCTTGTAAGAGATCTGAATTTACCGAAGAACAAGGTGGAGCTTTTGGGTTCCAGATTGCAACAGTGGAATCTCCTGGCAGAAGATGTTACAATTTCTGTGTATAGGAACCGCCAGAAGCCGCTTATTACATTCTTTTTCAAAGAGGGTGACCTTTCTGCGTGCCACAACATTTCTGGTTTAATGGCAGCCCTCAACATCAATTACATACCGGAAGAGTGGAGGCTTTTCATTGATTCATCCAAGACAAGTCTTAAAGCTGTTTTGTTGAATAATGGTAATGTATTACCGTCAATTCCAGTTGGTCACGCAGTTCATATGAAAGAAACTTATGAAAACATTAAGCAGCTTTTGAAGTGTATAAACTACGATCATCATCATCATTGGTCACTTTGCGGTGACTTAAAAGTGGTCGCTCTTTTGCTTGGACTACAGGGTGGATACACCAAGTACTGTTGCTTTCTCTGTGAGTGGGATAGCCGTGCACGAAGTGACCATTACATCAGAAGACATTGGCCAATCAGGCAGTCATTGCAGCCTGCAGTAAGAACGTTGAGAACCCAGCGGTTGTCGACACCAGCAAGATTTTGTTGCCACCCTTGCACATTAAGCTGGGTCTCATGAAAAACTTTGTCAAGGCAATGGAGAAAACAGATGAGGCTTTCAAATACCTCATCAGAAAATTTCCAAGACTGAGTGAAGCAAAAATAAGAGAGGGAGTATTTGTTGGTCCGCAAATTCGAAAACTTCTTCATGATGACGAGTTTTCTTTGCGTGTTGCATGGCAAGGAAAAAGCAGCATGGCTAGCATTTAAGTCAGTGGTGGACAATTTTCTTGGAAACAACAGATCTGATAATTACAATGAAATTGTAGAAAATCTCCTTCAGAAGTATAAGAGTCTTGGCTGCAACATGTCTTTGAAAATTCATTTTCTGGATTCTCATCTGGATTTCTTTACGTCAAACTGTGGAGCGGTCAGTGATGAGCATGGTGAACGATTTCACCAGGACATTGCTGCTATGGAGACAAGGTATCAAGGCAATTGGAGCCCTTCAATGCTTGTTGATTACTGTTGGACTGTGACAAGAGACACCTCATCGATTGACTACAAGAAGCAAGCAAAGAGAGCTCGAACAGCGACTGAATAATGACGGAATGGGTTCAAATGTGCCTTTTTAAAGCATGATATGTGAACTTTAAATAATGTTTTTATTTTTTCTATCATTTTATGTTAAAATATCAATTAATTGAGTATGTAACCACAATTTTTATAATGCTAAAGTAGAAAGACTAGCTGTTTAGCCCAGAGAAGTAAACAAACATACATTATTTGTATTACTGTAATGTAAATTCATCATTAAAAAAAAAACCAGAGCCAATTGGTGAATTTCATTATGATATTTGAAATCAGCATGTCAAAATCAATAAGAAATGGTACATTTAATTTCTGGTACAAAAAAACTTTTGAAAATTTGTTGACTAGTGTAATTATAACAACTACGACCGATCGCGATCTCTCTCATTTTTTAACAGGAATAACTCACCATACCGAACATACGGTCAAAGGGACAATAGTTATTTTCGTAATTGGCGTTCAAACCAAAATAGTGCCCAAAACAAGTCAAATAACTGTAACAATGTCAGAAATGATCGTAATATATAAAGAGGTAGGGACAGAAATGTAAATAATAAACAACATCGCCAGGCTAATTCTGCTCATCATGATCTGCAGGCTAATATAGATCAGAGTACAAATATTGATGTCCATAATGCATCATCTTGTTCTTTAGATTTCGAGCAGGCTACATTTTGTCATCAATGCACAACATTGTTCCAGCCCGAGGCGATCACGACGTTGCGTTGGGCTATGCCTTGCCAAGTCTCCTTGCGATGTCTACCGCCATGTCAGCATCTACACACGATGGGAGAGGGTCTCTTACATTACACAAAGGATTTGCAAATAAGATCCCCGTGTCTATTTTGTTTGACACTGGATGTTTCAACCGTAGGAATTAGACAATCTTTGTATACCCGTCATTAGCGACAGGAAAAAGTGTGTCACATTTGGTGGTACAGTTGAGACATTCCCAACTGCGATTATAGATTTGCATACATCATTTTTTTACAGGAAAGATCCAGGCATGTTGATGCGTGATGCCATATGATGATGGATGGTATCCGCATGTCTGGTTTTGTGTAGTGTGCAGATGTGTTCAGTCAAAACAATGTTCATACAAAAATAACAGGGCAATCCACATAGGACGTCAGTAAACTCACGACGTATAAAGTCAATGATTCTTGGAACAGCCGTTGACGTTTTTCTTCATTATTTATTGTGGACGCCACAGTGACAAAATGGTTACGCGAATATGTAGACACATCAAACAGTCATTATCACAGCAACATTCAATACAGCAATAGACGGTAGACAGCATTACAATGATGAGTCAGATGCATGTTATATTTCATAGTGCTGTAAATGTAGTCAGGTGAAAAACTCCATCCTTTTCTATAACAGCCATGAGATAACCAGATGTATGAAATCAGTTCACTCTCCGTAATCTGACTTCAGCAAGACAGACACGTCTGCCGAAGTATAAATAATGTCCTCAAAAATATCCTCTAGATAACAAAGGTTTTTCAAACCTAGTTCAGGTAACCAAGTAGCAAGTAATAGTCCTTGGGACCTGCATCAACCGATGCAGCACAATACAGCGACATGTGAGCTAGGAAAACATCTCGTGACGACGACTTTCGAAGACAGGCTATGAACCAGAAATCGTTCACGACCAAAAATCGATAGAGTTAATGAAAATGTTAATTTACCTTGCCTTCCGGAAATACACAGAAATATTATGCCTCCCGGCATGTGGGAAACACTAGAGGTATTATCTCGAATAAACGAAATATCCATTAAGAGGACTACACATCCCTGACAGAACAAAAAATAGCGGAGATCCCCTCTTCAACGAGGCATCTCTTTCGCCATTCCAAATCGCTCACTCCACTAGTGGTGGGCGGAAACCGATCGACCAAAAAGCAAGACAAGTCATGCGCAGTCCAGCGCAAAATGACCACAGCTCAAACTTAACTGCATTCGATACCAACGCGAGAAGACAAATGCTTACCGAGAAAAGTAACTATAAATTTCAAGCAGTTGTTGCCCTTGCGTTATAAAATAGATATTGAAATAAAACGATGTTGCGAGAATTTATCACGCAACATATCACCACCTCCTCCCGATAAAAAAAAAAAATGTGGAACATATTTTTTTTTTTTAAATATCAAAGAGCATGCGATAAGCGGCTCAAAACGCACGAATTATGCGCTGATAATTAATTAAATTGCCTAACATGAGGCTAAATATAGAGTGTCTGGTGAGGATATACCTCAACAGAAAAATAAATATGTCTCAAAAAATATTCACATCGGGGAGGTGTCACCAACACACATCACGTTAGCATGTAAACACAATATACGTATGCAAGTTTACCATAATCATCATTAAACAGCATACTCTAATATTGTCTTTAAAAATGGATGTACAAATCTGATAGGAAAATTTAAATAGTACATTATTTGACATGTAATGACATAAGTACATAGTAAAGTTAAACTACATGACGATCCAGGACATATGCTCTGGTATTCCGAGGGTAAGTACACAATCTAGAACTCGTCATGCTTGATACTAGTAAGGTAAGTCCTCAGCTCATCAATGACATTCTGAGAAAGTACAAACAATATAATGCTAATTAATAACTAATATGCTTCATAAGGTACAATACATTATTAATAATTGTGGCTGTTTAGTAAACTAACGGCCCTTATATTAACTACTCAGTCCTCCTCTATCATCTTAAAAACGAACAGAATAAGATGACAACAAAGCACGATAGTGTGTACATATAAAGTGAGTACAGATGTGCTAATCTATTGTAGTAATATAGGTGTGTTATGACTCCAAAATCGCAGCCATCACATTATCCGCACCACGGATAGCTCGTACCGTGAAGTGAAAAGTGTTGAAGAGCTATAGCATATCGAGTGGATCTCGAACTCTTCAAATTCTTAGTCTGAATAGCTGTAAGAGCTTTCTGATCAGTCTCTAGAATGAAATGTGCGCCCAGGAGGAATCTTTGTAGCTTTAGAATTGACCAAACCATCGCTAACAACTCACGGTCTAAAACCGAGTAGTTCCTCTCTGCCGCATTTAGTTTTCTAGAAATGTACATAACAGGATGCAGAGTATTTGCATATTCTTGCATCAGTGCTGCTCCAATCCCAGTGGATGAAGCATCACTCCGAAGAACAAAAGTATTATCAAGAGTAGGTAATCTTAAGATGGGAGGAGAAGAAAATATATTCTTGATTTGGTCTAATGAAGATTGGCATTCTTCAGACCAACGGACCAGATTAGGCGAACCTTTCTTCAACAATGTTGAGAGAGGTGCCATGATCGAAGATAAATTTGGAATAAATCTCCCATAAAATTGAATTAAACCTAAGAGACTCCTAACTTGTTTCTTCGTTTTAGGAACAGAGATGTTCAGTATTTTGGAAGTATTGTGCTCTTCTGTCTTCAAGAGACCATGACCAACACGATGACCCAGGAAAGAGATTTCACCAAAACCAACAAAAGCTTTAGAAGGTTTTGCTGTCAAATTATTCTCACGTAGAGTGGACAGTAAGTCATATAACCCTATATAGTGATCTTCCCAGGTATCACTGAAGAGACAGATGTCATCTAAGTATGCGATGACATCCGAACGATGTGACAGAATTCGACGCATCATGCGAACGAAAGTGGCAGGGGCGTTCATGAGACCAAAAGGCATAACATTCCATTGAAAATAACCCCTAGGTGTAGAAAAAGCAGTAAGAGGTTTGGCATGCTCTGCTAAAGGCACTTGCCAATAACCTTTAGACAAGTCAAGTTTAGTGAAGAATCTAGAATTAGAAAGTCTAATCAGTAGATCTTCTAACAAAGGCATCGGTTCAGCATCGAACTTTGTGACCTGATTCAATTTGCGATAATCAACACAAATTCGTATGTTCTTATCCTTCTTCCGGACAATAACCATGGAAGAAGAATATGGTGAAGTCGATGGTTCAATTATATTTAATTGAATCATTTCATCCAATTCCTTTTCCACTTGCGACTGAAAGTGTATAGGAATAGGATACGGCCTAACCCTAATTGGATTATTGTCGGTAAGAATTATGTCATGTTCTATGACATCTGTGTGTCCAGGAATGTCAGTGAGAACATCCTGATATGTTTGTAACATCGACGAGACTTGTCGATGTTCGTCACCAGAAAGATTAGGAGAAACAGAAACGTTTTTCCAAGATTCCGTGGAATGTAATGGAACCACTGGAAGGGGAAGGTTGACATCAGAGAAGGTAGCTTCCTCATCCTGTATGACAGACAGGGATGAATAATGACCGTGAGGTGCAGGAGCATCCTCCGTTGCCTGGAAAATAGGCAGCAAATAGTCCGGACGTTCGTGAAATTCCGAAAGCATGTTTATGTGGAAAGTTTTATGCTTTCCATCAATATCGACCACATAGTAAACATCGGAAATCCGAGAGACTATTGCATACGGACCTTTCCATGCAATAAGAAGTCTATTTTCCCTACTGGGGAGTAGGACGAATGCTTTGTCACCTGGACAAAGTTGTCGTAGACATCTATTCTTGTTAGCAAACTGTCTTGCATTCTCTTTAGCAATTTCTGATGAAGCAGTTGCTAGCTTACATGCCTCAATGCTCTTTTGTCTAAGAGCAATGACATACTCCTTATGGAGGAATTTTGATTTTCATCGTCTAAGTTCATCGGCAAGTGATGTGGAACGTGTATATTAAAGACATAGGGGCCGGCGAGGACAGCGCAGCCAAAGACAAGTTCGAAGGGAGAAAATCCTGTGTGTTCATTAGGGACTTCTCTATCGGCAAAGAGAGCCGCGGGTAAAACCCTGTCCCAATCTTGAGGATGATCTTCAGTTATCTTACCAAGCAAAGTCTTGAGCGTTCTATTCAGACGCTCAACTAACCCATTAGACATAGGATGGTAGATATTACTGAGAGATCGTTCAATATGTAAGGTAGACATTACCTGTGACATTAGTGGTCCGGATATGATTTGAAAACAAGTGCCATGTGTCTGATAATATTTCTCATGGGAAACCCCAATCGAGAAATATTATCAACCCAAAAGAGCTTCAGCGAAAAATTGTGAGTAGGTTATTGCACCTCTTTAGAGGAATAAGCATCTGGCGCCAACGTGTGCACATATCGACACATGTAAGGATAAACTGATGTCCTCTGGCCGACTTGACCTTAAAATGTCCAATCAGAAAACAATGGCCAATATACTGGAACGGCCGAAATAGGAATGTCCCGCCAAGCCTGGAAAGGCGCAGCATGGTCGTTGGTCCTCCTTGATTTGACCTCCTAGAACCAATACCGTGGCATGTTCGGACCAGTATTTAACGTAAAGTCCCTTATTGGATCAAAAGGCCAAAAGTAAAGCCGCATGACTCGCGACTTCCCGTACGGGACATATAACCCATTTGTTCCCTTGTCTACATTGCGAATTCATGTAGTGCTTGTTGTAATATATTTGCTACTCCATCATGCTCTTGGGAACAAGTATTTGCGAATGTGCCGACGTAGTCGAATCTTGTACCATACGTACAAGTACGCCGTTTCTCATTGCAATCCAAGATTTTCTATTTGTATCCTGATTCGGATCACCTTTCTTCGCAAGAACGAAGAATTTTTTTAAAGAAGGATCTTCTTCTTGCAATTTTATGAAAGAGTCACGAGTGATTACTAAGTGACTATCTTGGCTATCAACTTCATTATCACTATTCAGTGAAGTTTCGGGTGTTTGTAGAGCTTGTGCTCTTGTAACCACTGCATTTGTAGCTTGCATGTTATTATCTTCCCAAGCAGCAATCTGCTGTGGGGTACACTCCCTAACTCCGTGAATACGACCAATAATAAGGTCCGCAATAGGGTTTAGGGTACATAGACAAGCTAAGCACAACACCAGTAAAAGGAAGAAGAGTGTCTTTGCGAATTACTGCAGTACGGAAATTTTTCAAGAGTGCCGCCTAATGGGACACATGTAATAACCCTTCCTGTGTATCACTAGATGGAACTTTCAAGCGATTGTCTAACAACCAATAGTGTGCATCCGGAATTCAAAAAAATAGTAGTGAACGAAAGGTGTATCAAATTATACATGAACCTTATGTAGTTTTTTTTTTTTTTTTGAATTAAAGAAACCTCCCGTCATGCGCAACAGCAGCAGGAAGAGCGGGAAGTGGGTGACCACAACTCAAAGTAGTTATGGTACCCGGTTCGAATAAAGTACTGCATTGGAGGCATTTGTTTGCTCTCCCAAAGTCAAATGCAGAACCAGGGACCGCGTCCTAAGGTTTTTATTATCAACAAACATGATTACAGGCTCCCCTCAGTTTCCTGTTGTAAAGATATTAGCCTTGCTTGATATCTATTTTTTTGTGTTTGAGATCTACCCCGGACAATTATTTACCTCTGGATGTTTATCAGAGTTATTTATTTATCTCTGCCTGTTTATTCATTGTTCTCTTATTTGGTAATTTGTTATCATGATTCGCATTCCAGTTTTCACACATTACTATCTTGTTCACAATGATTGCGAACATCTAATTTGGTTTGGGTTCAGAGGTCTTCGGCAGGAATAACCTCTATTACCATATCCTCTTTTGAAATGCTTATAATTATTAGGGTTGGGAAAGTAACGACCACTATTCAGGTTGTCTCCAATTCATCGAAGATGAAATTCACCATGATTTGCACATGATTTTTGACTGAAATTTCCCGCTGCCCTTTCTATCAAAATTTTGTTTGGGATCTCTACGAAGCAAAGTTTTTGGCCATACGGAGCTGCCGAAGCAACTGGTAAACCTTCTTTCACCTTAGAGTTACCCATGGTTATGTGTGGGTGCGCAGTTACGTATTGGCAACAGAAATCTTCCATTTCTTTTATTGTTTTAGGTTTACGTTCATGAAGGAAAGCAAGGAAAGACTCATTGACAGACGACATGACTATGTCTCTAAGTATTAAGTCCATAAGTCCTTCATAAGTTTTTTCCGTCTTAGATAGTTCAACCCATTGTGAGAAAGTAATGCGTATTCTTGCAATAAACTCGGAGAATTCAACTCCATTTTCAGGTAACATGTTTTTAAATTGTAGACGATAGCCGTCTTCGTTAAGCTGATATTTCTTTAACAGAGCGGCCCTGACAACCTCATAATTGTTCTTGTCAGGTTCATCCACCATATTTAATATACTTAGAGCTTTACCTGTCAGTATCCCTGATAACTGATAAACATATTTTGCTTTGTCTATGTTATGAGCTGTACATGCTTGTTCAAATCTGTCCAGATTTGAACAATATGTCATCACTGGAAGGACTAAATGTTGGTAACTTAATCTTAAAAGTATCATTATTAGCCTTACCAGAAGATGAACCCTTGTTTGAATCATTACCATTACTCATGTTCATCAATTTCAATTTTTCCAACTCTAAAGCTAAGGCCTTTTCTTCATGTTCCATTTTTGCTTTCTCTTTCCTCTCATCAGATTCTCTCTGTAATCTTCTCTCCTCAGCCTGAGCCTCTATTTGAAGTCTTTCAGCTTCTTTTTCAAGTCTTTTATTTTCAGCCTCTTTTTCAAGTCTTTTATTTTCAGCCTCTTTTTCAAGTCTTTTATTTTCAGCCTCTTTTTCAAGTCTTTTATTTTCAGCCTCTAGCTGGAGTTTTCTTTCCTCAGCTTCTGATTCCCTTTTTTGTTTTTCCATTTCCATTTGGAATCTTTTTCATCCACCTGCATCTGCAGTTTCTTTTGTTCAGCTTCCATATGCAGTTTCTTTTGTTCAGCTTCCATTGCTTTATCATATCGAGCAGTTGCAAATTCTTCTAACTTATCACCAGTCTTCCCAAGCAATTTACCCTGCTCAATAAAGTGCTCAAATGTAGACATGTTGTCTAACATATGAGTCCAAAACCTGAAATAATTAACTAATTTATTT
Organism: Oreohelix idahoensis; assembly: GCA_024509875.1. Taxonomy (NCBI): domain Eukaryota; kingdom Metazoa; phylum Mollusca; class Gastropoda; order Stylommatophora; family Oreohelicidae; genus Oreohelix; species Oreohelix idahoensis. Next base: position 57,485 of record JAMPIV010000591.1, read on the forward strand.
CAAACCTAAGTGTAACAAGTCTTAATTAAGCACTTGTATATTCACATCACATTATATTATCCCAGTCTCTGTGGGAAACAAGTCTCCAATCAAAGAACTTGTATATGAAATATCAGCACTCAATTCTTGATCATAAGTGCACTTCTCATTCAATAGTGCACAACACTATTCATCATTCATTTATCATCAGTGTAGTAGTAACAGTGCATTAGCATAGCCCATTAACTAATTACTATAACTGTAAACAATGACTATGTAAACACATGCAGAATGTAAACATTGAAAATGTAAACAATGCAAACAATGTAAACAATAACAATGTAAACAATAACAAAGATCAGCAACAATACAAAAAAAAACGTTCGCAGAAATCAACTAAAAATAAAGCAGAAATTAATGAAATATCACAAAAAATGTGACGATATCTGCGATAGAATTAAACAAAATACATGACACCACAGTGTATAAACAAAAATGTTGTATGAAACTAAATTATAGACAAGAGTAGGCTAACAAATACAAACAAATCAAAACAAAACTAAAGAATGCGAAATAATAACGAAAACAATATTAAAACATGTCATCACAGCCAACATAAATAGCAACAGAAGTCGCTTAGCAAATTCCAGTATCGGAAATTTGCAAACCCTACAGAAAACGCTCACAATAGACGACCTCTATGACGTGGCATAATCTAACGGAGACACCACCCAACCGAGAACCCGCTGAAATATAAACATATAAATATACAAATAACATATAGACATATAACATATAGAATGAGATGATACACAGAAGACTCAGCAGAAGTATAAGGGCACAGTTTACATACAAACAGGCCACTTAACTTATAGGCTTCCAATCGTCGAACAGCAGAAAAACGGATGTCAATCAACGTCCTAAAGAGCGAAGCTCCAACGATGATGGCACATCTGAACTGCTTCCACTGCTAACACGATGGTACAAGAGCTTCTGAAATACTGTGTGTTGAGTTGTTTCGGCACTTGACCTTCTAATCCAAAGGTAAGTTGATGGAAATCGGTACTTGGCCTTCTTCAGAAAACAACCCGTTTCAACCGGCACTTGACCTTCTCAAAAAACGACAGCACTGGAACCTTGACAGCAGCAACTTGCTTGACTTGCGTAAAAGATAACAGCAGTCCGAGTTATCCGGCAACATGTAACAACGCCGGGTACTGTCAAATTCTTGTTTTCCGTCAAAAAAAGTTGAAATTTTTGACTTTTTTACCGGGCAACGCCGAGGTAACTTTGAAAAATTTTGAAGATGTTGACTGTATTGAAGAATGTTAATTTCTTGAAGGATGCTGATGAATTCTTGTTGAAAATGAAGTGGGTAAGGGACCCCGTGTTTGCTGGTACCAGATCAAACCAGCTTATGGCCACCAAATGATGCGTGATGCCATATGATGATGGATGGTATCCGCTGTCTGTTTTGTGTAGTGTGCAGATGTTTTCAGTCAAAAACAATGTTCATACAAAAATAACAGGGCAATCCACATAGGACGTCAGTAAAAGCTCACGGACGGTATAAAAGTCAATTGGATTCATTGGAAACAGCCGTTGTCGTTTTTTCTTCACTATTTATTGTGGTCGCCACAGTGACAAAATGGTTACGCGAATATGTAGGAACATCAAACCGTAATTATAACAGAAAAATTCAATACAGCAATGGAGAGTAGACAGCATTACAATGATGAGTCAGATGCATGTTATATTTCATAGTGCTGTAAATGTAGTCAGGTGAAAAACTCCATCCTTTTCTATAACAGCCAGGAGATAACCAGATGTATGAGATCAGTTCACTCCTCACCGTAATCTGACTTCAGCAAGACAGACACGTCTGCCGAAGTATAAATAATGTCCTCAAAAATATCCTCTAGATTACATAAAGGTTTTTCAAACCTAGTTCAGGTAACCAAGTAGCAAGTAATAGTCCTTGGGAGGACCTGCATCAACCGATGGCAGGCACATTACAGCGACATGTGAGCTTAGGATAAAATAAACTCGTGGACGACGGTCTTTCGGATGACTGGCTTTGAACCAGAAATCGTTTCACGAACCAAAAATCGAAATAGTTTATGAAAAATGTTAACATTATTAACCATGCCTTCCGGAATTACACAGTTTTATATAATGCCTTCCGGCAATGGTTGGGATAACACTTAGAGGTATTATCACGAATTAAAACGAAATATCCTTTAAGGAAGGACAACACATCCATGACAGATCAAAAAATAGCGGTAGATCCCCTCTTCAACGAGGCATCTCTTTCGCCATTCCAAATCGCTCTCTTCCACTAGTGTGGTGGGCGGAAAAACCGGATCGATCCAAAAAGCAAGGGACAAGTCATCTGCGCAGTCCAGCGCTAACTTGACCACAGCTCATAACTTAATCTGGCAATGTCGATAACCCAACGCTAAGAAGGGACTAAATTGCTTACCGATGAGAATAAGTGATACTTATAAATTTATCATGCTGATATGTTATGCCCTTGCGTTATAAAATAGATATGATTGGAAATAAATACGATGTTGCGTGAATTTAATCTCCACGCAACTTCCTGTATTCTTCTTTCATCCAATTCTGTGAATTGGATTAATGGGTCCGTGTACATGGTGTTTTAAAAGGAGTGTACGTACGCCACAACAGAATGCTAACTTGGGGAAAAGCAGCATTTGCTTTATGCTTATGCCATTTGTCACTAGAGCGCAAAACTAAGAATATGTTTGCCGGTTCACACCAACAACATCTCCTGACAATAATAAAGGATTATCTTGGACTACACAGTATCACTGAGAGTTCCTTTATAATAGATTTACAAACCCTAAAGATGTTTCTTTAAAGAAAATTTTTTCTGTTGGCTAATAATAATAGATAATATAACATCTACAGATCAAACAACCCAAAACCAGAATATCTTTTGTACTGAAAAAAATACGGGGGTGTTAGTTAGAATTGTACGAGATACTACTTCAATCGTACGTTCGCAAAAATTTGGTCTATATAACATGCGAGCACGTCATATTAACGTCAATGCACACGACTTCACTCATTGAGCAGGACACAGGGGTTTGTTTCACGCTCCAATTCCGGGGTGCTATCTTCGCATTTTATGCTGGCCAGTTATTATTCATTGAGTTGTCAATGTCTGATGACGCTCACTTGTACTATATGTCAAGAGGTTAAATGTACCGTGGTCCCAACGTCCACGCAGCTCCTATTCAGGCTGCTGACATATCATATGTCTGACCTTTTGAAATGAAACTTGGCTATACGAAATCATTGGACCTTTACAACCTTATGCTAGTGGACACACACATATTCTAATATGTTATTGACATGTGTACTCGTTGGCCTGAAGTCATTCCCCACTTAAGAGTGCTCTCAAACCTGCCGATGTGGCTGATGCACTAAGGTTAATTTTTTTCTCGTCGGGTTCTTCCTAAAAAAATCCGTATCTGACCAATGGTAGTACAATTTGGTATATGATTCTATGTCCCTGGTCATGACCAAGCTTTACACATTAGACAGATCACTTAGTTCAATCTGTGCGCATGCCATGTCTAATGTTTATTAATTGTAGAGACAATTATAGGACACTTAAACAGTTCTCATCCCTTTATTTAAAGGGGGTGGCTACGAAATACGTAATGACCATCCACAAGAACTGCGAATAGAGTTTTACCCGCGGCTCTCGAGCGCTTACCGCGAGGTAGGGAAATACGAAATCCTGTGATGTTTTTCTACCGTTTGAATGCGGCGTCTTCGGTATTCAAACCACGTGGTCCAGGGTAGTTGCTTTCACGACTTACTCACTGTGGAAGCTATCACAGTTGTACCACTCAATTCCTCTATGAATTTGTTAATCTCTTGAGCGGAAAAAAATCATTATTGATGACATGTAGGTTAGCTACCTCATCATCTGAATTTAGCAAAAGAAAAAGCTCGACTTTTTTAGCTAAATAGATAACGGACGTTCTGCAAACCAGTTTTATTCTGGTGACGAGCCTATCCGTTTGCAGAAACTCCCTCGTAAAGACATCGTTTAGCTCAGTTGAGTCGAAAGGGCCCTTTTAAAATAATTTCAATGAATTTGCTGATGTCGAATTACAACGTCAGAATATCATGCTCAAAACATAAAATACTTTTCACCTTAAATCATTTTGAAAGAATTTTCATTCTCGGTTCCTGACTATCTTCAGTCAGTAGTTTCAGGCGACTGTTGACGATCCCTAAACCTTGTGGTCACCAATATATCAACTTTGTCGGTGTTACCTCAGGAGGATGAGTCTTCATTTTTCTGAAGTACCTATTACCCATCAGCGGTGATCCCACTTCATTCTACTGAAAAATTTTGAGTGGTACGTGTCTATCTTTTCCTGATTTTTCCACTGATAATCGTCAACACAAATTACTTAATCTTCTTCAATCCTATCAAGGAAAACGGTTCCCTTCACTTACATCTACTGGACGTAACTTTCAGTCATTTTCATGGCTCATGGACATTGTTGGACCGATGTACACTCCTATTCATGTCCCGTGGACCTGTTCTGAGGATTATCTCTTCCACCTTCGACTCAAGTGGATAAGGAATTAGGATGTTATTTGCATCGAATGAACTCTGCATCATTGGGGGGAATGCACAACGGCAGTTATGCAGAAACAACGCAGGTCCGGACTTTTCCATAATTCTCATCCATGGTTTATTTTTTTTCACGGAAGAAAGATCAATAACATCCGTAATTGCGTAGGGACTATCGGACAATTGACAATAAAGTTACTCCCGATTGATGCAGAAAAGCACTACCGCTATGTAGAAGACTTACTAGAGAAACTTTCAAACAGTCATTTTTCCTTCTCTAAGCTAAGATTTGTCCAAAGGCCTATTGGCAAGGTACCCATTGACACAGATCAGGCCAAAAACCATTATTGACTATTTTGCTACCCCACGGGGTCTGTTCCAATGCTGACACTTTATGCCACATTGGAACTTGGTTAATGCTCCGGTTACTTGTTCGTACGCATGAAATGAGTCGTATTTTAGTCTTTAAATTACTATTGATGTCAGGTGCCTATATCGATGGGCATTTGTCTTTTTAGTGACTCCTGGGATGATCATTTTTCGGGGAATAAGCACATTTTTGTCCTACTCTAGAGGTTGAGTTATATTATGACGGCAAAACCATGCAAAAAAATATAAATTGGTTTTCATGAAATATTCATTTTTTTGGGTCATCGTGTTGGTAATGGACTGCCTTTCATACTGAAGATAAATATGAATTCTAAAATTTCTTAATATCCAGTGTCCCTAAAAACAAAGAAACAATATACGCAGTCTGTTTGGGGTTTAAATTACAGTTTTATGGATCATAGATCTTAAGAATTACCTATATTTGTCCACCATGCATGCGCACTTTCTATTAGTTTATTATTGAAGAAAGGCTTAGGCTAACATGGGATTCTGTATTGATCGAAAGAACATCAAATCACGTTGGATAATATTTCAAGTCCACTAATAAATTTTCATAGTCATCCATTAGAACCTGATGATCGTATAGGCGTTTAACCAATGCATGTTTAGCTTTAGCTTCGATTTCTTGCATTTTTTCAGAGACGCTTTCTATATTTTGCAATACGGCCACCGTACTGCTGCTCACAATCCTATTGCAGGCAATTTACATCAGCATTGAGGTTCTTGATAGTTCTGGGAAGCTTAACTTGTGCTGGAAAAGAATTATTCAAGTTCTGGATAGAGCTGCATCTTGGCGATAGAAGTTTGGTCCATAAGGCATTAAGTTACAAAGATTCTGCTTGGCGCGCATTAATGATTAGACTATATTATGCTCATTGATGTAATTCTGAGCGACCGACCAATGTGTTCCACCTTACAGGTGGGTCAACAAACCAAAATGAAAAATTTTGAAGGGATCATAAACGAAATCCTACACGTTAATGTTGCGTAGCAGGGTACAAGCCCTACTGCCATATTACCATCCGAGCAATTAATTGGGAATTGGAAAAATGTACTTGTGGCGGACCGATCTATCAAGGATGTTCCTCATGTATGTCTATAGGGAGCCACTACGCCTTAATGAAATTCCAATCCTCTACACCATAAATCAGTTCCTAGGCTTCACCACTTAAGATACATGATGTACTATATTAACCCCCGTGCAATGCCTTATATTTATGTTTTTCAGAAAAACAACCAATTTGATTGTTTAAATTCACTAAGCAATCGTTGCTTCAACCATTAACACACTCAGAAATTGTTTACATGTAACATTCCGATCATACAGTGTGTTGACAGGTAGGCACAATAAGAAAAAATGCTGGGGGGGGGGAATCGGATCAATTAACTTTTCCAAACAGAATAGTTAAATCAACACTGCAACTTCATATTCAAATATAGCTACGCATTGTGGATTAATCTTGGGCCATATAACATTTATAATTCGTGGGACTTTATTGGTTGCTATACAATTGTGGTGCCGTGAATGGTTTCATGAACTGTTATTAACATGACAAAATAACTTAATTGGGTTTTAAATTATTCAATAAATAAATATGGATGTGTATAAAAATTCAATTTTGATAATTTAATGATATCCCGCCTTGCATAGCGCTGTTTTGCTTTTCACATGACACATTTTTTAGATTTATCTATTTCACATGCATATCATGCTTCAATTTAGCGCCCCCCCCCCCCCCCCCCCCCCCCCCCCCCCCCCCCCCCCCCATCGCTTAGAAAGTCTATACATCCTACTACTGTGTAGTATTGTGTTGATGATCGACTACAATATACTATCATCTTTAAAACCTACCCATACTTATGTATAATTATTTACAAGCAATTAATAAAGAAAACCATCAAAAAAAAGTCATACCAACCAAAGGTCCAATTTTTTTCACCACCCATTTTTGTTTTATTACAGATCCTAACATTCATCAATCCCCAAAAAATAGTGTTAGAACACACTTGTAAACCTAAAAACATGAATTGTTAGTTATTAATACTATTACTAGCCAAATTCCAATCTCAATTTCCTTGATATTAAAATTTTAGTATCCACATCTCCTTTTACAACTGACAATTTCGTTTACATACAAGTAATCTTATTATATGTACAATTGATTTGGACGTACCCAGATAAAAATATTTGACCTTGACCCCTCTGGTTCGATATGTGTGAAAATTAGAAAAATTAAAAAAAAATAAAAATTTTAATATTATTTAATAACCTACGAATACGAGGGTAAACAGTATACGACGTTTCCAATTTCACACATAACAATTTTTGATGCGAGACTTAATCAGAATACCAGATGGCCGTAAATTCTAACTATGTTAAACGTAAGTACTTAGGTACGCTATCATGTGTAGAATTCTTGAAAATACTTAAATTTAAAATGCAACATAAAGTTGCACAAATATCGGTGCGAATAAAATCGTTGGTTATCCATCGAGCGCCTGATTGACGTAAGATATAAACGTTAAAGTAGCAGAGTGTACAAGATGCCGATTTTTTTTAAAGACTGACCGTTGAGCTGGTCATTTGAGTTCCCTTGATGTTCGGAAAAAACTGTTTGTAATTATGATATTCTTAACTAAACTTCCAAGGCGAATATCGTGTGTAGCCACAGCCAAGTTCTATTTATTCTTCGTCCAGTATCTTAACGTGATATTTGTCGAAAGTAGGTTTTTTAACAAGATTTTGACAGGGTCTTCAGTACGTGCCATTGTGACCTACTGGCTAGTGTGAGTTCCAATTTCAAATTCTTACGAAAGTATGTTTCAACGAAATGAACAAATTGTATAAAGTATACAATGATTAAGAATGTCCGTCCTAAAAGAAATAATAGACAAGTAACTCTTCATTCAAGAATCCATTGTGAAAAGGAAGTTGAATTATTTTCGCTCACAATACTTTAACCCGTTTTGCGGATTGTCCATCGGTCATTGGAGGTCAGTAAAGTTGACTTATTGTTAACATTGGCCTATATTGCAGAAATTCATTATTCCACCAAGGGCCAATGATCTATATTTATGTGTCAAAAAATGATGTCGTCCATGTATCGTCAAATAAATGTATGGAGAATTGGAATTAATCAGTCCAAGACAAGAATTAAGCGATCCCATTTTTAGCGTTTTTCTATTATAAAACAATAAGTAGGTCCCGGCCACCTGAAAGTTCGGGAAAACCAAACTGTCAGCAATCCTATTTAGTCAGGTACTCATTTTGAACACTAGAAATAGTCGGCCACCTGTAAGCCGCGACCTAAACTGTACAAGCCATTCTTAGGTCAGTAGCCCAATACTACTGAACATTTCGCGTTATAAATCAAGAACACAAACATCAAACTTTCAAACCAAACTACACACGAGTTCAAAACAGTTTTACTACTCCAATTTTACTGGGGTGGTCCTCAAAAATCTTTTGGCCAAAGTGTGGTCATTACCAATGTACTTACATATGGTGGCGCAAGGGTAGCTGGTCCAGTCATTACAACATGGTGCACTTGGTAATATGTTGTTGGATACTGGTGACCGCCATATTAATTTAGACCTCCTAGTTTCCTATGATTTTCTTTAAGAACTACCTACATTAAATTGGTATCTATAATTTATGCATTGTTTGCATATCTCATGAAGTTTCATTTTTACTTTGGCTATGCAGAAGGTGGTGATCTGATTCCACATCTGCTCCTCTATATTTCCTTTACATCCTTTAATGAAATTTCACAAGTTTTTATTTTTTTTTTTTTCCTGAAACTACTAAATTTTTTCTTGTCTGTCTTTTCTATCTGATACTAGCAATCATTTAGTCTGGATCTGTAGCAGTAATTTGTAATTGCTGTTCCTTTATTGCTTCTTGGCATTGGTTTTAAATTTTCCTTTCCGTTTGTTTTGTCTATTTATCCCTACGTTCTGTTATTTTAGTATATTAATTTGTATGTGAATTGGTAGTTAGATTAAGATTCTTTCCCTGTGTTCTTTAGTATTTGGTGTGGTTAGATATTATTTAGTTTATTGTGTTTATAGATATTAAATTTTGCTTATAATTTATGAGTTTTTATGTTTCACTGGCGCGAATATAGTGCTTAGTGGGAAAGTTAGCTTCCAGCACATCATTTGTTGAACTGTATGTTTTGTGTGAGTCTTTGGTGTTATAGTGTATTGGTGGGATTCAAGGGAGGAAGGGTTGTGAGGCCTCCATACTTCTTCTTGGCCTCCTTCGTGGGAAAAAGATTGGATAAGGTACGATTCTTTAGTAGGTGGTGGCTGTGTTTTGTTTAGTGGTTGAGTAAGGCAGTAGCCGATTTCTCCACGACTGCCCCTACTTAACATTCCAAGCCCTGTTGGTGTAAGACGTATTCCCGTGATAATTTTGTATTCTACTTTGTCGTGTACATTCAGTAATTCTTTTGTTGGTGTTTATGGTGGGGTCTTTTCGTTGTTCAATCTTGCTTTATCTGATTTGACGTTTACAGGTTTCCATTGTTTTCGTTCGTGGTGACAGTTCACGCGGTGTATTTTATTTATCGAAACCTCATTTTCCTTCGTGGTCTTTCATATTATTTCCTCGTGTACTGGAATTTTTGTTTTTTGTAGTGTGGTGTGGTGTGTGTGGGTTAATCATTTACCCTAGTGTAGTAATCATTTATTGGCCTTAGGAATTTCTCTGCCATTGCTCACATGGAGTTTTATTGTTTTATTTTATATAATTGTATGTTATTATTCTGTGGTAGTATTGCACCAGTGGGGGAGACTGTGTATACAGTCTATTGTGGTAAAATGCTGATTTGATTTATCAAAGTTTGACATAGTGGTGTCAGAAGCACTAGAAAAGTTTCTCATCATGTTGTTATATATACAAACTGTCCGACCAATTGTAAGTTATGATTTGTTCGTTATCGCAGAGACTAAAGTGGTCCAGAAAGACCAATTTTAATCACAGTGATGAGACCAGTAGCCCAAATGGCCAAAAGTAAAACTTATATTGATAATATAAGAGGGAAATGTTAATGATGTGTATACTGAGAGAGGTGAGGTGATTAATACTTTACATGCATATATATATATATGCATATACTGAAGAAGTTGTTATATCAATATTTACTATCTCATTACTGGCATATTTATTTGTAAGCAGTGTGTTTATATGGTGATATAAGTCAAGAATTGACAGTTAAATTACCATTGAGTTGTTGCAAAGTAACAATCTATTGCAAAAAATATTATTATTATTTTTATATTGTGATGGAAGTACTAGTTGTTAACATCAAGGACATAGAACAGTTTTTCATGCGGTTAGGCAAGGAAACTGGTTAAACACAGGAAATGAATTTTTGGAATTATGCCTAGGCGAGTAGTCCAATCAAAGGAGAACCAATGATGCTTTTAGAGATGGCATCGAGCTGAACAGCTAGTGATTAAAAAGGAAACAGGAATTTCGAGTTAAAAGAAAAGAAGATGAAAGAAGATACAAGATTTACCAGATCGGGAAGATGTAAAGATGATAAAGAGTTACAAGAAATGGTTGATGATAGAAGATAAAGAGTTACAAGAAAGGAAGAAGATGAAAGAAGAAAACGAGTGGAAAACAGAGATAGTAGTTCGAATTGAAAGAAAAGAAGATGGAGAGAAGTTAGAGAATTTGAAGAAAAGAAGAATTAGAGAGAGATACATGTAGAATTTAGAGGAGGAGAGAATGTGAATATTGTATAATGGAAATGCAAACGGAAGAATTTTGAAGTGGTGTGCGATTGGTCAGAAACTTCCAGACTCCTGGAGAGTGGCTCATCGTCCCTTTAAATGCTTGCGTCCTGCCGAATTTTTAATGATAAAAATTGATAGCTTAGATTTCTGCCTTTAAAGATTTCGAGGCCGAATTGCCGTGGCAAAAATGGCTGAACAGCGATTCAATTGGCCATCCTCTGTTAATCGACGCAGTGTCTAGTGGGGCCTTGCGATTGAAAGACATTTTAATAGCCTACCATTATAGGAAAGGGCAGATTATGACACAAATTAAGAAAGGTTGCTCCGGAAAGTTCCGTCTGACTGCAGCTGACCGCTACCGGGACATGTTTTTAAAAAAAACGCAAATGCCAAGCGCAGGACGCATGACTTCGAGGACTTTTATCTCAAAGATAAAGCTTCATGCTGAATAGGATGGATTGAAATGGGAAGAATTCTTAAGGATAAAATGGCTTGATATAACTTGGTGCTACGGGAAACAAAAGTTGCTGTCCCTACCGTGTTCCAGTAAAGTTGGTGGCGGTTTTTTCCAAGTGAAACGCCAACCAATAGGACCATTGCGTCCAAGAGGCCTAATAGGGGCACCAATTATGACCTTCCTTCCCGTGGCAAAACCCCATTCATAAAGTCTGGACAGATCAGTATGACTTAGTTTTGCCAGTGTCGGATAAAGTTCAGCCCATCCATCATGGGCGAAATTCAGTCAGGACAGGGGCCAAGAGCATAAGTAAGAGAAGCTTTCCAGCCCTGATCGGTCGCGTATTGGTAGCTATGGGAAAATTTTCTATCTCATAGGAACGTCCCCGCCGAGGTTTTCAGAACCGACATTGATTATAGTTATAGCGACGTGATGCTAGCGCCAACAGCGAAAGCAGGTACGCTTTAGAGGACACTCGAGGACGTAAGAACCGGTTTTGGTATAAAAAGCACATCCAATTCCAAGCAGAGTAGATGGTTCCTCAGAGAGTCGATTCTTCCGACTCAGATGCGGGGTCAACCGTCATCGAAATTGCTCCAGTATAATGTTACACTCGATAAGAAGTAAGTAAAGAGCGCATGTTTACCAATTAGTGGTGTCCCAGGGTCATAGTGGCCGATCAGCATGCAACTACCTCCGATCGAACATCGCGAATTCCGCGGTGTTGTTGGAAACTTTTAATTGGATAGTCTAACTGTGCGGCGGTGGTCGCGCCAACTGTCCACGCGAACAAGAAGGTTATGTACTTCATTTGCGGGCTTGCGGCAACCATGACTGTACCAGCAGTTCCATGAGTACTGGGCAATGGTGATTCTACACGAAGGCAAGGTGGAGGACTAGACCAAGCACGTGTTTTGCTATATTTTTGGGGGGAAGGGGGGGGGCGGGGACCCGGTGATGCACCACAATTGGGTGCGTCGATCGTGTATCATAGGACTCCTCTGCCTTACAGAGCAAAACGGTAAAGAGCACCACGTTCGGGGGCAAAGGTAGAGTCCTTACCCCCCAAGCTTGTTATCAACGTGGACACCCCCGTTCATAACAGGTAGAGTGAAACGCGTTCGTTCTTGAGTGATCCAATTGCCGACCTAAATTTTTTGGCCAATGTACGGTGGAGTGCAACAAGGCCAAATGGGTGCTAACTGGAGCAGATGCCCCAGCATCCACCAAACATTCCAAAGGGGGATGACCAGAGGGTTACATCAGTTAAACGAAAGGTTCGCGTGCAAGTAACATTTCGACATGATTAGGTGCAGTAGGAACTTATTACGAGGGTCCGAAAGCTAGTGGATCGGTAAACAGTATTTGGGTGCGTAATACGTTTTCCCTGTTTTCGGAGTTGTGCGCCCCACACTCAGAAGGAGTGTTGAATGAGATCGCGAGCCGTTAGATTTGTGGAGGTACTGTCGTTGCGCGACAAAACCAAAAAGGCACGGGTGACTTGCGAATAGTTGGGGTGGCGCGTAAGGCAGTTAGGCAAGTAGCATACGTCCCTTTGCCTTCACAGTCTCATCTGCAAATAGTTCAGACAGAATGCTAGGGTTAGAATTTCGGGTTCGTGTTCAGTTAAAGTTGTTTCGGTTGATGCGTACCGAATGCCACTCCCTTAGAGTCTGGACTCACGCCCCCAGTTCTATTATGATATCATTATGAGGATTCTTTGTAAATTTGTATAAGATTATTGTGGTTTTTTGCAATGCATAGTTTATGTTAATAATATGTCCTGCTTTAACAATGTATGTTTGTCCGAAAGTTTGATGCCAGCGGAACCTTGATCCTCTAACTCTACAATATGAGTGAGATTAGTGCCTTGCAATTGTCTGGGCGGTGTCATAAAAAGCTGGCACGATATCATGTTGTAGGCGGGCATTTTTTTCCTCCAATACAGGATCCACAAACCAATGCTATTTTTGCAGTCGGCTAAAATGTCCACCAGTGCTAAATTGACACGCTGGGCATTATTTCCAGCCGCTATTCTACTTTACTATTTTACCAATTCAGGGTGTACATAACATTTGTTGCAGATGTCCCTGTCCTCGGTTTATGAGGTTTAGGTGGGGGACAGGAACAACGAGAAGAGGAGTTTTTAATATGGGTCCTATGTAAGAGAAATGTATTATAAATCATTACAAGCTGATGTATTATGAAAGATAGATATATTGTAAATGATTTATATGTCCAAGATGCCATAAATTGCAATAAGGATATGTAAATGTACTCAACTTAATGTAAAGAATCATGTTATCACAGATACCTATGTCTAATATTGTGTAGAAAAAGGATTGTTTATACGATGAGGTGATGTCCTTATTATTGATGATATTGCTTCGGTATTACGGGAACATAAAAAGTGCCATGTGTGGGGTGATGAGACCACAGGGTAGAATGAATTAGTCGATGTGATTTTTCATCAACGACTGCCAGTAACCCTGGGTTGTATTGGTTCATGGTTTGTTTTGTATGTTATCCATTGTGTGAGAATGAAATGAATCGACGATGGGGGTTTACTCAACTTTGGCATTCTCAACGGTAGAAGATTATTTGCATTCTCGGGCATTGGGTTCGTCCATAGACCCAAAGTAGTGATGGGCGAGAGACTCCCCTCCGGTGGAATAAAACTTGCGTTTTTATTTAGTTCTTATTTATGGGGGGGGGGTGATTCTGGATGTCTACAGTATAGACATTCGCCACGCCGATTCATTGAAGTTGGTCACTCAGGGGAGTGATCTATTCATTTGATAGAATATTTTTACCCTGTCTGGTCAGGTGGGACTCAGAACGGAAGAGGATATACAACATTTGGCTCATAATGGGTAGATGTATATGGCCGACGTCCTTGGAGGACGTTGTCCGTGTAGGTTAGCAGTTTTTTTTAAACACCCCTTTTTGGGGAGTATTTTGGATGCCAAATGGAGTCATAAGTTACTTGTTAGTTATCATCATATGGTCAAGATTAGATTCTTTAATTCTCGAGGGGTAGTGTACGTTTTCTCGAGCGGGTTTTTCTGTAGACCAAGTATGATTTTTTATGATTGCATTTGAGTATTTCTTTACTGAGGAGCCGAAAAGTCATGGTGTTATTCACTGGATAGAATATGTCGGTGATGATGTTACCGTTAGACTGAGTTGTTGTTTATGGGAAGCTAGATGGGCATTTATATTGTAATGTTTTCTCATATGTATTCCAGCAAGTGTATGGCTTCTTCTGGGTGCAGTTATTTACTAACAAGGGGACTGTACCTACCTGCGTCAGGTTGTTTGATTGGTTAATTAATGTCAGCTATTGTGTGCTATGGTCGTCTCCTAGTGGTTTGAGTCAAGTGTGAAGTGAAAGTCTTCATAAAAAGCCATAGAGTAAGTAGTTTTATCCTTTGACAAGGTGGGGGGGGGGGTGGGGGGGGTGGGGGGGGGGGGTAGGGGGGGGGTGGAGGGGGGTGGTGTGGGGGGGTGGGTGGGGGGTGGTGGTGGGTGGTCACTAGGTTGTTGTAAGCTATTTACAAGGCAGTCCTCGTTCTGGAACCCCCAGGGCAAGAGAAGCAGATGTAGACCAAGAAGCACTATTGAGAATAGAGGCTGGGAAACAGAGGTGAAAATGATGAGAAGATCGCGTGGAAAGAACTTGAAATGAATGGCAACGTGACAGGAGGACATGGCATGTGTTTGTGTTGAAGGCCTAGTTCTCCTATGTGAAGTGGGAGGATTATAAAATGAAAAGACCAGTTCTCAGGCATGTCGTTATAATGGCGACTAATAAAGAGATAGCGCACTTGGACTGACTAAACTATCATCAATGGTCCTACATATAATGTCACCGTGCAGGCATCCTATAATGGAACCGGCAATGGCAGTGGCTTTCCATCATGGAAGCAGAGACCACCACAACAAAAATTAAATTGTTCCATCCATTTGTTGATGCGTTACATTGGTAAATTATAATATAAAAAAATATATATATAAATAAAAAAATAAATAAATAAATTACCAAGTAACGCATCAACAAATGAATGGACATTATTTTTGTTGTGGTGTCTCAGCTGCTTCCTGATGGAAGCACCGCCCTAGTCGGTCAATCCTTATAGGAAGCCTGCAACGTGACATTTAATTAGAACATGATGAGTTTGTCAGTCCAGTGCGAGCTATCTCATATTAGTCCGCCATATACGACATGCCTGAGGGTCATTCATTCATAATCCTCCACTCCCAAAGGAGCATAGGCCTTCAACAAAAACCATCCATGCCAAGTCCTCCTGTCTGAGTGCAATCATTTCAAGTTCTTTCCACGTTCTTCTCATCATTTTTCACTCTTGTTTCCAGCTCTCTTCTCCAATGCATCTTTGTCAACCTCTGCTTCTCTTGCCCTGGGGGTTCCAGAACGAGGACTGCCTTGTAATGCTAACAACAGTGTCAAAGATAAACTACTTACACTATGGATTTTATGAATACTTTCATACACTTGGCTCAAACCACTAGGAGACGACCATAGCACACAATAGCTGACATTAATTAACCAATAACACCTGACGCAGGTACAGTCCCTTTAGTAAATACTGCACACACAGAAGCCATACACGGCTGGAATACATATGAGAAAACAATACAATATAAATGCCAATCTAGCTTCCCATAAACAACAACTCAGTCTAACGGTAACATCATCACCGACATATTCTATCCAGTGAATAACACCATGACTTTCGCTCACAGTAAAGAAATACTCAAATGCAACATAAAAAATCATACATGGTCTACAGAAAAACCGCTCGAGAAAACGTACACAACCCCTCGAGAAATAAAGAACTAATCTTGACCATATGAATAACTAACAAGAACTATGACTCCATTTGCATCCAAATACTCCCAGTAAAACTGCTAACAAACGGACAACGTCCTCCACGGACGACGGCCATAACATCTACTCATTTGAGCCAAAAAGTTGTATATCCTCTTCCGTTCTGAGTCACCTGACAGACGGGTTTTTTATTCTAACAATGTTATCACTCCCCAGCGTGACCAACTTAATGTTTCGGCGAATGTCTATAACTGTGACATCCAGTTCACCCCCCCCCCCCTTTTAAGAAAGAAAACGACGTTTTTCTTCCACCGGAGGCGTCCCGCCCAACCCCCTTTGGACTATGGAAGAACCCAATGCCGAGAGTGCACCTCCTCATCTACCTAGAGAATGCCAAATTTGAGTAACCCCATCGTCGTTCATGCCTTCTCACACAATGGACTACATACAAACAGACATGAACCAAACACCCCAGGTACTGGCAGTCGTGAAAAATCACAACGACTGTCCTACCCTGGTCTCTCACACACAATGCATTTTATGTTCCCGTAATACCGAAGCAAACATCAATAATAAGACATCACCTCATCGTATAAACGATCCTTTCTGCACAATATAAACATAGGTATATGATAACATGATACATACATACGTTGAAATCAACTGTATCCATATTGCCTTTATGGCATCATGACACATAAATCATATACCATAATACAACTTCATAAACATCAACTCTAATGATTATAATACATTTGTTACATAGACCATAATAAATACTCTCTTCACGTGTTCCTGTCCCCCACCAACCTCATAACCTGGACAGGACATCTGCTACAATGTTATGTACACCCTGAATTGGTAAAATTGTAAAGTTGAATTGCTGCAGCAATAATGCCCAGCGTGTCAATTTAGCACTGGTGGATTTAGCCGACTGCAAAAATAGCAGTGGTTTGTGATCTGTTTGGAGGAAAAAATGCGCCTTCAACAGATATCGTGCCAGCTTAGACACCGCCCAGACAATTGCAAGGCACTATCTCTCTCAATTGTAGAGTATCTAGTTTCCGCTGGCAACAACTTTCGACAAACATACATTGTAAAGCATGACATATTATAACATAAACATGCATTGCAAAAAACCACATAATCTTTACAAAATTTACAAAATCCTCATAATGATATCATAATAGAACTGGGGCGTGAGTCAGACTCTAAGGTTCGGTTCGCATCAACCGAAACATCTTACTGAACACGAACCCGAAATCTAACCCTAGCTTTTGCTGGACTATTAGCAGATGATTCTGAAGCAAGGACGTATGCTTCTGCCTAACTGCCTTACGCGCACCCCAACTATTCGCAAGTCACCCGTGCCATTTTGGTATTGTCGCGCAACGACAGTACCTCCACAAATCTAACCGGCGCGATCTCATCAAACACTCTTCTGAGTGTGCGCCAACTCGAACTCAGGGAAACGTTACGCACCCAAACTGTACGATCACTAGCTTTCGGACCCTCGTATAAGTTCCTACTGCTCCTAATCATGTCGTTTGTTACTTGCCGCGAACCACGTTTACGATGTACCCTCTGGTCATCCCCCTTGGAAGTTTGGTGGTGCTGGGCATCTGCTCCAGTAGCACCCATGGCCTTGTGCACTCCCCGTACATTGCCAAAAATTAAGTCGGCAATAGGATCCTCAAGAACGAACGCGTTCACTCTACCTGTTATGAACGGGGTGTCCACGTTGATACAAGCTTGGGGGTAAGACTCTACTTTGCCCCCGAACGTGGTGCACTTTACCGTTTTGCCTGTAAGGCAGGAGTCGTTGATACACGATCGACGCACCCAATTGTGGTGCATCCAGTGTCCCGCAACACCCGAGCTGGTCTATCCTCCACCTTGCCTTCGTGGAGAATCACCTTGCCAGTCTCATGGACTGCTGACAGACATGGTGCCGCGTGCCCACATTGAAGCACTACCCTCTCGTTCGCGTGGAACAGAGGGCGACACCCAGCACAGCCTTCATTATTAATTGTGTCTAACAACACCGCGGAATTCGCGTGTTCGATCGGGGTAGTGCATGTGTCGGCACAATGACCTCTGCCACCGCAATTGGTACAAATGTGCTCTTTCTTCTCATTGCGTGTACTTTTACTGGAGCTTTTCGATGACGAAGACCCCGCATCAGAGTCAGAAGATCGACTCTCTGAGGAACCACTCCTCTGCTTGTGATGTTTTGCTTTATACCAAAACCGGTCTTCGTCTCGAGTGTCCTCGAAGCGTACCTGCTTTCGCTGTTGGCGCTAGCCTCCGTCGCTATAACTATCATATTGTCGGTTCTGAAACCTCGGCCGACCGTTCCTATGAGATAGAAAATTCCCATAGCTACCACTACGCGACCGATAGGGGCTGGAAAGCTTCTCATACTTATGCTCTTGGCCCCTGTCTGACTGATTTCGCCCAGGATGGGGCTGAACTTTTCCGACACTGGCAACTAAGTCATCTGACAGACCAGACTTCTGAATGGGTTTGCCCGGATGGGAAGGACATAATGGTGCCCCAATTGGGCCATGGACGCAATGTCCTTTGGTTGGCGTTCCTGAAAAAACGCCACCAACTTACTGGAACACGAGGACAGCACTTTGTCCCGTAGCACCAAGTATAGCAAGCCATTATATCCTTAAGAATTCTTCCCATTTCAATCCATCTATTCAGCAGGAGCTTTATCTTTGAGATAAAGTCCTCGAAGTCCTGGTCTGCGCTTGGCATTGCGTTTTTAAAACATGTCCGGTAGCGGTCAGCAGTCAGACGGAACTTCCGGAGCAACCTTTCTTAATTTTGTCATAATCTGCCCTTTCCTCTAATGGGAGGCTATAAAATGTCTCCATCGCAGGCCCCACTAGCAGCGTCGATAACAGAGATGCCATTGATCTCTGTCAGCCTTATAGGCCACGCATTCGGCCTCGAATCTTTAAAGGAAGAAATCTAAGCTATCAATTTTATCATTAAAATTCGGCAGACGCAGCTTAAAGGGACGATGAGCCTCTCCAGGAGTCGAGTTCTGACCATTCGCACCCACTTCCAATTTCTTCAGTTGCATTTCTTTATCAATTCTCATTCTCTCCTTCTCTAATTCTACTTGTATCTCTCTCTAATTCTTCTTTTCTTCAAATTCTCTATCTTCTCTCATCTTCTTTTCTTTCAATTCGAACTCTCTCTGTTTCCACTCGTTTTCTTCTTTCATCTTCCTTTCTTGTAACTCTTTATCTTCTTTCATCTTCCTTTCTTGTAACTCTTTATCTTCTTTCATCTTCCTTTCTTGTAACTCTTTATCTTCTTTCATCTTCTTTTCTTTTAACTCGAATTCTTTCCTTTTTAGCTCTAGCTGTTCAGCTCGAGCATCTCTTAAAGCATCATGGTTCTCCTTTGATTGGAATTCTGCCTTGGCATAATCCAATAATTCTTTTCCTGTGTACCCAGTTTCCTTGCCTATCCGCATGAAACTGTCAATGTCCTTGATGTACACTAGTACTTCTCACAATATAAAATAATATTATATTTTGCTATAGATTTTACTTTGCAACAACTCAATGGTATGTACTGTCAATACTTGACTTATATCACCATATAACTCTCTGCTTACAATATATGCAGTAATGATAGTAAATATTGATATAACTACTTCAATATATGCATATATATATATATGCATGTAAGTATTAATCACCTCACCTCTCACTGTATACACATCATTAACATTTACCTCTTATAATATCAATATAGTTTTACTTTGCCATTTGGCTACTGTCTCATCACTGTGAAAATTTGGTCTTTCTGACCACTTAGTCTCTGCGATACGATCAAACAAACTTACAATTGTCGACAGTTGTATAATAACAACTGATGAAACTTTCTAGTGCTTTCTGACACCACTATGTCAACTTGATAATCAATCAGCTTTTACCACAAAGTCTGTTACTGGCACCCACACTGGTGCTATACTCAGATAATACTTCAATTATAATTAATCTTAATACTCTGTGCTATGCAAGTGTTTCCTATGGCCAAAATGAGTACTACACAGGGTAATGATAAACACACACACACACCACACTACAAAAACAAAATTCCAGTCACGAGGAATAAGATGATAGACCACGAAGAAAAGAGGTAGATAAATATATACACCGCGTGACTGCACACGAACGAAAACAAGGGATACCTGTAAACGTATTTCAAGATAGCAAGATGGAACAAGAAAATACCCCACCTAAACACAACAAAAGAATTACTGAATGTACACGACAATGTGAATACAAATTACACGAATACGTCTAACACCAACAGGGCTTGGAATGTTAAGTAGGGCAGTCGGAGGAAATCGCTCTGCCTTACTCCACCACTAAACAAACACAGCCACACCCTACAAAGAATCGGTCTAATCCAATCTTTTCCCACAAGGAGGCCAAGAATGGATGAGGCTCACAACCCTTCCTCCCTTGAATCCACCAATACACTATAACACCAAAGACTCAACAAAAACTACAGTCAACAATGAGGTGCTGGAAGCTATCTCTCCCACTAAGCACTATATTCGCTCCAGTGAAAAATAAACTCATTAATTTATAAGCAAAATTTATTCTATAACACAATAACTAAATAATCTAACCACACCAAATACTAAAGAACACAGGGAAAGATCTAATCTAACTACCTATTCACATACAAATTCATATACTAAATAACAGAACGTAGGGAAATAGACAAAACAAACGGAAAGGAAAACAATAACAAGCCAAGAAGCAAATAAAGGAACAGCACTACAATACTCTACAGATCAGACTAAATGATTGCTAGTATCAGATAGAAAGACAGACAAGAAAATTTAGAGTTTGAGGAAAAAACATGAAAATATCAATACAAGGATGTAAAGGTATATAGAGGAGCAGATGTGGAATCAGATCACCACCTTCTGATAGCCAAAGTAAAAATGAAACTCAAGAGATATGCAACAATGCAAAATTATAGATACCAATTTAATGTAGGAGATCTAAGAAATCAAGAAACTAGAGACAAATATGCGGTCACAGTATCCAACAAATTCCAAGTGCTCCATGTTGTAATGACTGGACAGCTACCTTGCGCCACCAGATGTAGTATTGGTATGACCACACTTTGGCCAACAGATTTTGAGGACCACCCCAGATGTTGGAGTAGTAAACTGTTTTGAACTCGTGTGTAGTTTGTTTGAAGTTTGTGTTCTTGATTATAACGCGAATGTTCATAGTATTTGGCTACTGACTAAGAATGCTGTCAGTTTGGTCGGGCTTACAGGTGGCCGACTATTTCATAGTTCAAAATGTTACTGACTAAGAATGCTGTCAGTTTGGTCCGACTTACAGGTGGCCGACTATTATGTTATAATAGATGGACGCTAAATTCATGTCTTGACTGATAATCAATCTCATACATTTATTTGACGATACATGGACGACATCATTTTTGACGACATAATAGAACATGGCATGGTGATAAGAATTCTGCATAAAGGCAATGTTACAAAGTCAACTTAACTGACCTCAATGACCGTTGGACAATCCGCAAACGGTAAAGTATTGAGGCGAAGATAATTCACTTCCTTTTCACAATGGATTCTTGAAAGAGTTACTTGTCTATTATTTCTTTAGGCCGGACATCTTATCTTGATACTTTATACAAATGTTCATCGTTGACATACTTCGTAAGAATGGATTTTGAACTCACTAGCAGTAGGTCACAATGCCGTACTGAAGCCCTGTCAAAATCTTGTAAAAACACTTGCGTCAAATATCACGTTAAGATACTGACGAAGATAAATCGAACTTGGCTGTGGCTAACGCTTCGCCTTGGAAGTTAGTTAAGATATCAAATTACAATCAGTTATTTCCGCATCACGGGACTCAAAAGACCAGCACAACGTCAGTCTTAAAAAAAATCGGCATCTTGTCTCTCAGCTCTATAACGTATATCTTACGTCATCAGCGCTCTATGGAAACCAACGATTTTATCGCACCGAATTTGTGCACTTTTGTGCATAATAAATTTAAGTATTATCAGAAACACAGATGCGTACCTAAGTACGTTTAACATAGTTAGATTACGGCATCTGGTAATCTGTTAAGTCTCGCATCAAAATTGATTGTGCGAAAATGGACGTAACAGTATACCTCGATCGCGGATAAAAAAATTATTATATTATTTTCTTTTTCAACTTATCGCGACGAGGTCAATCAAATTATCTGGTACGTCAAACAATACATATATTAAGATACAAGTATGAAACGAAAAGTAGTAGTAAAGGAGATGTGATACTAAATTAAAATCAAAGAAATGAGATGGAATGTACGTAATAGTATAATAACTATCAATTAATATAGGAACATGTTATAACACTATAAAAAATAGGTGATGAATGAAGATAGTAATAAAACAAAATGGTAGCGAAAAAATTCCAAATGAATGATGACAAAAAAAATGGAAACTAAAGTATGCATGTAAAAATATACATGTAAGAATGATTAAAGATGAAAGAAAATAGTCGAATCAAACAATACTCATAGTAGGATGTAAGATTACTAAGCGACGCTAATGAAGCATGAATGATGAAATAGCTAACTAAAATGTGTCATGTGAAAATCAACAGCGCTATGCAAGCGTGATATCTAATTATCAAATTGAATTATAACACATCTATATAATGAATAATAAACCCAATTAAGTTATGTCATTGTAATAACAGTTCATGAACCATTCACGGCACCACAATTGAAGCAACCAATAAAGTCACGAATTATAATGTTATATGGCAAGATTATCCACAATGCGTAGCAATAATTTGAAGTAGCAGTGTAGATATCATTCTGTTGGAAAAGTTAAGTTCCGATTCCAGCATTTTTCTTAATTTCAACCTGTCACACTGTATGATCGGAATGTTACATGTAAACAAATTCTGGAGTGTTAATGTTGAAGCAACGATGCATAGTGAATTTAAACATCATATGGTGTTTTCTGAAACATAATATAAGCATTGCACGATAATATAGTCATGTGTCATAAGTGGTAGCCTAGAACTGATTTGGTGTAGAGGCTTGAATTTCATTAAGGCGTAGTGGCTCTATAGAATCATGAGGACATCTTGATAGAACGTCCGCCAATACATTTTTAGATCCCAAAATTGCTCGGATGGTAAAGGTGTAGGGCTGTAATGCTACGGCATAACGTGTAGATTTCGTAGATCTTAAATCTTTGGTTTGTAGAGCTGTAAGTGGACGTTGGTCGGTCTCCACAACGAAGTGCGCGCCAAGCAGGAATCTTTGTAACTTAATTATGGACCAAACCAACGCCAAGAGCTCTCTATCCAGAACTGAATAATTCTTTTCCGCACGAGTAAGCTTCCTGAATAAGAACATCACTGGATGTAAATTGCCTGCATAGGATTGTAGCAGTACGGTGCCGATTCCAAAATTAGAAGCGTCACTGCGGAAAAACTAAAGCTAAACCTGCATTTGGTAAACGTAACACAGGTGTAGATGAAAACAGTGACTTGAAATGATCCAACGTGATTTGATGTTCTTTCGACCACAGAATCATGTTAGCCGAGCCTTTCTTTAATAAACTAGAGAAAGGCGCAGTGATGGTGGACAAATGAGGAATGAATCTTCCATAAACTGAATTTACCCCAAAAGACTGCGTATTTGTTTCTTTGTTTTAGGCACACTGATATTAAGAATTTTAGAATCATTATTATCTTCAGTATGAAGGAGACCATGGCCCACACGATGACCCAAAAATGATATTTCATGAAAACCAATATATATTTTTGATGGTTTAGCCGTCAGATTATAAGAACGTAGAGTAGACAATAATGAGCTTATTCCCCGAAAATGATCATCCCAGGAGTCACTAAAAAGACAAATGTCATCGATATAGGCAATGACATCAAGACGATGAGATAAAATACGACGCATCATGCGTACGAAAGTAACCGGAGCATTAACAAGTCCAAATGGCATAAAGGTCCATTGGAACAGACCCCGTGGGGTAGAAAAAGCAATAAGAGGTTTGGCCTGATCTGTCAATGGGACTTGCCAATAGGCCTTTGACAAATCTAGCTTAGAGAAGAAAATAGACTTAGAAAGTTTCACAAGTAAGTCTTCTAATAGCGGTAGTGGTTCTGCATCAAATCGGGTAACTTTATTTAATTTCCGATAGTCTACGCAAATACGGATGTTATTATCTTTCTTCCGAAAAATAACCATGGATGAAGAATATGGAGAAGTAGATGGTTCAATTATGTTCAATCGAAGCAAATAATCCAATTCCTTATCCACTTGAGTCCGAAGGTGAAGAGGAATGAGACAGGGACGGACATGAATAGGTGTGTCATCGGTCGGTACAATGTCATGATGAATGACTGAAGTACGACCAGAGATGTCAGTAAGGACATCTTGATAGGATTGAAGAAGATAAGAAATTTGTTGACGTTTATCAGTGGAAAGATCAGGAGAGATAGACACGTCACTCCAAATGTCAGTAGAATGAAGTGGGATCACCGGGATTGGTAAAGGTACATCAGAAAAAGAAGACTCCTCCTCCTGAGTAACCGACAAAGCGGTATATATTGGTGACCACAAGGTGGAGGGTCGTCAGTCGCCTGAAACACTGACTGAAGATAGTCAGGACGAGAATGAAATTCTTTCAACATATTTAAGTGAAAGTTTTTATGTTTACCCATGATATCGACGATGTATTCGACATCAGAAATTCTTGAAATTATTTTAAAAGGGCCTTTCGTGGCAATGAGTAAACGATTGTCTTTACGAGGGAGTAAAACATAGGCCTCGTCACCAGAATAAAACTGGCGCAGACGTCGATATCTATTAGCAAAAAGTCTAGCTTTTTCTTTTGCTAATTCAGATGATGAGGTAGCTAACCTACATGCATCAATAATTTTTTTTCCTCAAAGAGATTACATATTCATAAGAGGATTGAGTGTCATCTGTGATATCTTCCTCAGTGAGTAAGTCGTGAAGCAACGACACAGGACCACGTGGTTGAACACCGAAGACGAGTTCAAACGGTGAAAAATCTGTGATTTCGTTTTTCACCTCGCGGTAAGCGACGAGAGCCGCGGGTAAAACTCTATCGCAGTCTTGAGGATGGTCATTAGTAATCTTACCTAATAACTGTTTAAGTGTCCTATTTTGTCTCTCAATTAAACCATTAGACATGGCATGACAGATAGAACTAAGTGATCTGTCTATGTGTAGCATGGTCATGACCAGGGACATAGAATCATATACAAATTGTACACCATGGTCTGATAAGATTTTTTTAGGAAAACCCAGACGTGAAAAAAATTAACCATAGTGCATCTGCCACATCGGCAGATGAAGCACTCTTAAGTGGAATGGCTTCAGGCCAACGAGTACACATGTCAATACATATTAGAATATGTGTGTGTCCTCTAGCAGAAGGTTGTAAAGGTCCAATGATTTCGATAGCCATTTTTTCAAAAGGTCGAATAGGAATGTCAGCAGCCTGAATAGGAGCTGCGTGACGTGGACCACGTACTTTAACCTCTTGACATATAGTACAAGAGCGACAATAGACATTGACATCTCTATGAAAACCTGGCCAGTAAAATGAAGATAGCACCCCGGATTTAGTGCGTGAAAAACCCATGTGACCTGCACATTGAGAGTCGTGAGCATGACGTAATATACGTGCTCTCATGTTAGTAAGTACCAAAATTTGCGAACGTACGGATGAAGTAGTATCACGTACAATTCTAACTAACACCCCCGTTTTTCAGTACAAAAGAATGTTTTGGGTTTGTTTGATCTGTTGATGTATTATTATTATTATTATTAGCCAACAGAAAAAATTTCTGTAATGAAACATCATTAGGTTGTAATTCTATAAAGGACTCTCGTGATACAGTGGAGTCATGATCATCATTATTATTGTCAGGAGATGTTGTTGGTGTAACCTGCAACATATTCTTAGTTTGCGCTCTAGTGACAACTGCATAAGCAGAATGCATATGCTGCTTTTCCCAAGTAGCAATCTGTTGTGGAGTACACTCTTTAACACCATGTACACGACCAATTATCAAATCACTGATTGGTGAAAGAAGTATACAGGTGTTGCGTGATAAATTCTCGCAACATCGTTTTATTTCAATATCTATTTTATAACGCAAGGGCAACAACTGCTTGAAATTTATAGTTACTTTTCTCGGTAAGCATTTGTCTTCTCGCGTTGGTATCGAATGCAGTTAAGTTTGAGCTGTGGTCATTTTGCGCTGGACTGCGCATGACTTGTCTTGCTTTTTGGTCGATCGGTTTCCGCCCACCACTAGTGGAGTGAGCGATTTGGAATGGCGAAAGAGATGCCTCGTTGAAGAGGGGATCTCCGCTATTTTTTTGTTCTGTCAGGGATGTGTAGTCCTCTTAATGGATATTTCGTTTATTCGAGATAATACCTCTAGTGTTTCCCACATGCCGGGAGGCATAATATTTCTGTGTATTTCCGGAAGGCAAGGTAAATTAACATTTTCATTAACTCTATCGATTTTTTGGTCGTGAACGATTTCTGGTTCATAGCCTGTCTTCGAAAGTCGTCGTCACGAGATGTTTTCCTAGCTCACATGTCGCTGTATTGTGCTGCATCGGTTGATGCAGGTCCCAAGGACTATTACTTGCTACTTGGTTACCTGAACTAGGTTTGAAAAACCTTTGTTATCTAGAGGATATTTTTGAGGACATTATTTATACTTCGGCAGACGTGTCTGTCTTGCTGAAGTCAGATTACGGAGAGTGAACTGATTTCATACATCTGGTTATCTCCTGGCTGTTATAGAAAAGGATGGAGTTTTTCACCTGACTACATTTACAGCACTATGAAATATAACATGCATCTGACTCATCATTGTAATGCTGTCTACCGTCTATTGCTGTATTGAATGTTGCTGTGATAATGACTGTTTGATGTGTCTACATATTCGCGTAACCATTTTGTCACTGTGGCGTCCACAATAAATAATGAAGAAAAACGTCAACGGCTGTTCCAAGAATCATTGACTTTATACGTCGTGAGTTTACTGACGTCCTATGTGGATTGCCCTGTTATTTTTGTATGAACATTGTTTTGACTGAACACATCTGCACACTACACAAAACCAGACATGCGGATACCATCCATCATCATATGGCATCACGCATCATTTGGTGGCCATAAGCTGGGTTGATCTGGTACCAGCAAACACGGGGTCCCTTACCCACTTCATTTTCAACAAGAATTCATCAACATCCTTCAAGAAATTAACATTCTTCAAGACAGTCAACATCTTCAAAATTTTCAAAGTACTCGGCGTTGCCCGGTAAAAGTCAAAATTTCAACTTTTTTGACGGAAACAAGAATTTGACAGTACCCGGCGTTGTTACATGTTGCCGGATAACTCGGACTGCTGTTATCTTTTACGCAAGTCAAGCAAGTTGCTGCTGTCAAGGTTCCAGTGCTGTCGTTTTTGTGAAGGTCAAGTGCCGGTTGAAACGGGTTGTTTTCTGAAGAAGGCCAAGTACCGATTTCCATCAACTTACTTTTGGATTAGAAGGTCAAGTGCCGAAACAACTCAACACACAGTATGTCAGAAGCTCAAGTACCATCGTGTTAGCAGTGGAAGCAGTTCAGATGTGCCATCATCGTTGGAGCTTCGCTCTTTAGGACGTTGATTGACATCCGTTTTTTCTGCTGTTCTACGATTGGAAGCCTATAAGTTAAGTGGCCTGTTTGTATGTAAACTGTGCCCTTATACTTCTGCTGAGTCTTCTGTGTATCATCTCATTCTATATGTTATATGTCTATATGTTATTTGTATATTTATATGTTTATATTTCAGCGGGTTCTCGGTTGGGTGGTGTCTCCGTTAGATTATGCCACGTCATAGAGGTCGTCTATTGTGAGCGTTTTCTGTAGGGTTTGCAAATTTCCGATACTGGAATTTGCTAAGCGACTTCTGTTGCTATTTATGTTAGCTGTGATGACATGTTTTAATATTGTTTTCGTTATTATTTCGCATTCTTTAGTTTTGTTTTGATTTGTTTGTATTTGTTAGCCTACTCTTGTCTATAATTTAGTTTCATACAACATTTTTGTTTATACACTGTGGTGTCATGTATTTTGTTTAATTCTATCGTAGATATCGTCACATTTTTTGTGATATTTCATTAATTTCTGCTTTATTTTTAGTTGATTTCTGCGAACGTTTTTGTATTGTTGCTGATCTTTGTTATTGTTTACATTGTTATTGTTTACATTGTTTGCATTGTTTACATTTTCAATGTTTACATTCTGCATGTGTTTACATAGTCATTGTTTACAGTTATAGTAATTAGTTAATGGGCTATGCTAATGCACTGTTACTACTACACTGATGATAAATGAATGATGAATAGTGTTGTGCACTATTGAATGAGAAGTGCACTTATGATCAAGAATTGATTGGTGATATTTCATATACAAGTTCTTTGATTGGAGACTTGTTTCCCACAGAGACTGGGATAATATAAGGTGATGTGAATATACAAGTGCTTAATTAAGACTTGTTACACTTAGGTTTGAAATAAATTAGTTAATTATTTCAGGTTTTGGACTCATATGTTAGACAACATGTCTACATTTGAGCACTTTATTGAGCAGGGTAAATTGCTTGGGAAGACTGGTGATAAGTTAGAAGAATTTGCAACTGCTCGATATGATAAAGCAATGGAAGCTGAACAAAAGAAACTGCATATGGAAGCTGAACAAAAGAAACTGCAGATGCAGGTGGATGAAAAAAGATTCCAAATGGAAATGGAAAAACAAAAAAGGGAATCAGAAGCTGAGGAAAGAAAACTCCAGCTAGAGGCTGAAAATAAAAGACTTGAAAAAGAGGCTGAAAATAAAAGACTTGAAAAAGAGGCTGAAAATAAAAGACTTGAAAAAGAGGCTGAAAATAAAAGACTTGAAAAAGAAGCTGAAAGACTTCAAATAGAGGCTCAGGCTGAGGAGAGAAGATTACAGAGAGAATCTGATGAGAGGAAAGAGAAAGCAAAAATGGAACATGAAGAAAAGGTCTTAGCTTTAGAGTTGGAAAAATTGAAATTGATGAACATGAGTAATGGTAATGATTCAAACAAGGGTTCATCTTCTGGTAAGGCTAATAATGATACTTTTAAGATTAAGTTGCCAACTTTTAGTCCTTCCAGTGATGACATAATGTTCTATCTGGACAGATTTGAACAAGCATGTACAGCTCATAACATAGACAAAGCAAAATATGTTTATCAGTTATCAGGGATACTGACAGGTAAAGCTCTAAGTATATTAAATATGGTGGATGAACCTGACAAGAACAATTATGAGGTTGTCAGGGCCGCTTGTTAAAGAAATATCAGCTTAACGAAGACGGCTATCGTCTACAATTTAAAAACATGTTACCTGAAAATGGAGTTGAATTCTCCGAGTTTATTGCAAGAATACGCATTACTTTCTCACGATGGGTTGAACTATCTAAGACGGAAAAAACTTATGAAGGACTTATGGACTTAATACTTAGAGACAAAGTCATGTCGTCTGTCAATGAGTCTTTCCTTGCTTTCCTTCATGAACGTAAACCTAAAACAATAAAAGAAATGGAAGATTTCTGTTGCCAATACGTAACTGCACACCCACACATAACCATGGGTAACTCTAAGGTGAAAGAAGGTTTACCAGTTGCTTCGGCAGCTCCGTATGGTCAAAACTTTGCTCGTAGATCCCAACAAAATTTTGATAGAAAGAGCAGCGGTAATTTCTGTCAAAATCATGGAAACCAATTTCATGGTGATTCTTCTTCGAAGAATTGGAGACAACCTGATAGTGGTCGTTACTATCACCCTAATAATTATAGGCATTTCAAAAGAGGATATGGTAATAGAGGTTATTCCTGCCGAAGACCTCAGAACCAAACAAATAGATGTTCGCATCAATGTGAACATGATAGTAATCGTGGAAACTGGAATTCGAACCAGGATAACAATTACAATAGAGACAATAATAACTGCAGAGATAATAATAACTCTGATAACTTCAGAGGTAATAATAGTCGGGGTAGATCTCAACACAAAAAAAAGAGATATCAGCAGGCTAATGCTGTACAACAGGAAACTGAGGGAGCCTGTAATCATGTTGTTGATAATAAAAACTTTGACGCTGTCACTGGTTCTGCTTTTGACTTTGAGAGAGCAAACAAATGCCCCAATGCAGTACTTTATTCGAACCGGGTACCATAACTACTTTGAGTTGTGGTCACCCACTTCCCGCTCTTCCTGCTGCTGTTGCGCATGACGGGAGGGGTTCTTTAATTCTACATAAGGGTCTTGTTAATGATACTCCGGTCTCACTACTTTTCGATTCCGGATGCACCACTATTGGTGTTAGACAATCGCTTGTAGATCCATCTTGTGCTACAGGAAGGGTTATTAAATGTGTCACATTTGGCGGCACTCTAGAAAAATATCCTACTGCTGTAATTCGCATTGCCACTCCTTTCTTTACTGGAGATGTGCATGCTTGTCTCTTACCTAATCCTATTGCGGACCTTATTATTGGTCGTATTCACGGAGTTAGGGAGTGTACCCCACAGCAGATTGCTGCTTGGGAAGATAATAACATGCAAGCTACAAATGCAGTAGTTACAAGAGCACAAGCTCTACAAACACCCGAAACATCACTGAATAGTGATAATGAAGTTGATAGCCAAGATAGTCACTTAGTAATCACTCGTGACTCTTTCATAAAATTGCAAGAAGAAGATCCTTCTTTAAAAAAAATTCTTCGTTCTTGCGAAGAAAGGTGATCCGAATCAGGATACAAATAGAAAATCTTGGATTGCAATGAGAAACGGCGTACTTGTACGTATGGTACAAGATTCGACTACGTCGGCACATTCGCAAATTCTTGTTCCCAAGAGCATGAGAGTGCAAATATTACAACATGCTCATGACTCGCAATGTGCTGGACATATGGGTTTTGCCCGTACGAAGTCGAGAGTCCTTGCGGCTTTCTTTTGGCCTTTTGTCAATAAGGACATTCGTATTTACTGCCGATCATGCAAGGTATGTCAGGAGGTCAAATCTAGAGGACCACGACATGCTGCGCCTATCCAGGCTGCTGACATTCCTATTCGGCCGTTTCAGAAAATGGCCATAGATATTATTGGCCCTTTTAAGGTCAAGTCGGCCAGAGGACATCAGTTTATCCTTACATGTGTCGATATGTGCACACGTTGGCCAGAGGCTATTCCTCTTAAGAGCATATCTACTACAGATATCGCAGATGCTCTTTGGTTGATATTTTCTCGCTTGGGGTTCCCCAGAGAAATATTATCAGACCATGGCACTCAACTCATATCTGACACTATGTCACAGGTAATGTCTACCTTACATATTGAACGATCTCTCAGTAGTATCTACCATCCTATGTCTAATGGGTTAGTTGAGCGTCTGAATAGAACGCTCAAGACTTTGCTTGGTAAGATAACTGAAGATCATCCTCAAGATTGGGACAGGGTTTTTACCCGCGGCTCTCTTTGCCTATAGAGAAGTCCCTAATGAACACACAGGATTTTCTCCCTTCGAACTTGTCTTTGGCGCGCGTCCACGCGGCCCTATGTCTTTATTACACGATCTCATCACTGCCGATGATATTAGCGATGAAACTCAATCCTCATATGAGTATGTCATTGCTCTTAGACAAAAGATCATTGAGGCATGTAAGCTAGCAACTGCTTCATCAGAAATTGCTAAAGAGAAGGCAAGACAGTTTGCTAATAAGAATAGATGTCTACGACAACTTTGTCCAGGTGACAAAGCATTCGTCCTACTCCCCAGTAGGGAAAATAGACTTCTTATTGCATGGAAAGGTCCGTATGCAATAGTCTCTCGGATTTCCGATGTTGACTATGTGGTCGATATTGATGGAAAGCATAAAACTTTCCACATAAACATGCTTTCGGAATTTCACGAACGTCGGACTATTTGCTGCCTATTTTCCAGGCAACGGATGATGCTCCTGCACCTCACGGTCATTATTCATCCCTGTCTGTCATACAGGATGAGGAAGCTACCTTCTCTGATGTCAACCTTCCCCTTCCAGTGGTTCCATTACATTCTATGGAATCTTGGAAAAACGTTTCGGTTTCTCCTAATCTTTCTGGTGACGAACATCGACAAGTCTCGTCGATGTTACAAACATTTCAGGATGTTCTCACTGACATTCCTGGACACACAGATGTCATAGAACATGACATAATTCTTACCGACAATAATCCAATTAGGGTTAGGCCGTATCCTATTCCTATACACTTTCAGTCGCAGGTGGAAAAGGAATTGGATGAAATGATTCAATTAAATATAATTGAACCATCGACTTCACCATATTCTTCTTCCATGGTTATTGTCCGGAAGAAGGATAAGAACATACGAATTTGTGTTGATTATCGCAAATTGAATCAGGTCACAAAGTTCGATGCTGAACCGATGCCTTTGTTAGAAGATCTACTGATTAGACTTTCTAATTCTAGATTCTTCACTAAACTTGACTTGTCTAAAGGTTATTGGCAAGTGCCTTTAGCAGAGCATGCCAAACCTCTTACTGCTTTTTCTACACCTAGGGGTCTATTTCAATGGAATGTTATGCCTTTTGGTCTCATGAACGCCCCTGCAACTTTCGTTCGCATGATGCGTCGAATTCTGTCACATCGTTCGGATGTCATCGCATACTTAGATGACATCTGTCTCTTCAGTGATACCTGGGAAGATCACTATTTAGGGTTATATGACTTACTGTCCACTCTACGTGAGAATAATTTGACAGCAAAACCTTCTAAAGCTTTTGTTGGTTTTGGTGAAATCTCTTTCCTGGGTCATCGTGTTGGTCATGGTCTCTTGAAGACAGAAGACCACAATACTTCCAAAATACTGAACATCTCTGTTCCTAAAACGAAGAAACAAGTTAGGAGTCTCTTAGGTTTAATTCAATTTTATGGGAGATTTATTCCAAATTTATCTTCGATCATGGCACCTCTCTCAACATTGTTGAAGAAAGGTTCGCCTAATCTGGTCCGTTGGTCTGAAGAATGCCAATCTTCATTAGACCAAATCAAGAATATATTTTCTTCTCCTCCCATCTTAAGATTACCTACTCTTGATAGGACTTTTGTTCTTCGGAGTGATGCTTCATCCACTGGGATTGGAGCAGCACTGATGCAAGAATATGCAAATACTCTGCATCCTGTTATGTACATTTCTAGAAAACTAAATGCGGCAGAGAGGAACTACTCGGTTTTAGACCGTGAGTTGTTAGCGATGGTTTGGTCAATTCTAAAGCTACAAAGATTCCTCCTGGGCGCACATTTCATTCTAGAGACTGATCAGAAAGCTCTTACAGCTATTCAGACTAAGAATTTGAAGAGTTCGAGATCCACTCGATATGCTATAGCTCTTCAACCTTTTCACTTCACGGTACGAGCTATCCGTGGTGCGGATAATGTGATGGCTGACATTTTGTCTAGATGCCCACATGACTCTAACTAATACTTCTGTCCTATATTCCTATATATTACAGAGTCATAACACACCTATATTACTACAATAGATTAGCACATCTGTACTCACTTTATATGTACACACTATCGTGCTTTGTTGTCATCTTCTTCTGTTCGTTTTTAAGATGATAGAGGAGGACTGAGTAGTTAATATAAGGGCCGTTAGTTTACTAAACAGCCACAATTATTAATAATGTATTGTACCTTATGAAGCATATTAGTTATTAATTAGCATTATATTGTTTGTACTTTCTCAGAATGTCATTGTTGAGCTGAGGACTTACCTTACTAGTATCAAGCATGACGAGTTCTAGATTGTGTACTTACCCTCGGAATACCAGAGCATATGTCCTGGATCGTCATGTAGTTTAACTTTACTATGTACTTATGTCATTACATGTCAAATAATGTACTATTTAAATTTTCCTATCAGATTTGTACATCCATTTTTAAAGACAATATTAGAGTATGCTGTTTAATGATGATTATGGTAACTTGCATACGTATATTGTGTTTACATGCTAACGTGATGTGTGTTGGTGACACCTCCCCGATGTGAATATTTTTTGAGACATATTTATTTTTCTGTTGAGGTATATCCTCACCAGACACTCTATATTTAGCCTCATGTTAGGCAATTTAATTAATTATCAGCGCATAATTCGTGCGTTTTGAGCCGCTTATCGCATGCTCTTTGATATTTAAAAAAAAAAAATATGTTCCACATTTTTTTTTTATCGGGAGGAGGTGGTGATATGTTGCGTGATAAATTCTCGCAACATCGTTTTATTTCAATATCTATTTTATAACGCAAGGGCAACAACTGCTTGAAATTTATAGTTACTTTTCTCGGTAAGCATTTGTCTTCTCGCGTTGGTATCGAATGCAGTTAAGTTTGAGCTGTGGTCATTTTGCGCTGGACTGCGCATGACTTGTCTTGCTTCTTGGTCGATCGGTTTCCGCCCACCACTAGTGGAGTGAGCGATTTGGAATGGCGAAAGAGATGCCTCGTTGAAGAGGGGATCTCCGCTATTTTTTGTTCTGTCAGGGATGTGTAGTCCTCTTAATGGATATTTCGTTTATTCGAGATAATACCTCTAGTGTTTCCCACATGCCGGGAGGCATAATATTTCTGTGTATTTCCGGAAGGCAAGGTAAATTAACATTTTCATTAACTCTATCGATTTTTGGTCGTGAACGATTTCTGGTTCATAGCCTGTCTTCGAAAGTCGTCGTCACGAGATGTTTTTCCTAGCTCACATGTCGCTGTATTGTGCTGCATCGGTTGATGCAGGTCCCAAGGACTATTACTTGCTACTTGGTTACCTGAACTAGGTTTGAAAAACCTTTGTTATCTAGAGGATATTTTTGAGGACATTATTTATACTTCGGCAGACGTGTCTGTCTTGCTGAAGTCAGATTACGGAGAGTGAACTGATTTCATACATCTGGTTATCTCCTGGCTGTTATAGAAAAGGATGGAGTTTTTCACCTGACTACATTTACAGCACTATGAAATATAACATGCATCTGACTCATCATTGTAATGCTGTCTACCGTCTATTGCTGTATTGAATGTTGCTGTGATAATGACTGTTTGATGTGTCTACATATTCGCGTAACCATTTTGTCACTGTGGCGTCCACAATAAATAATGAAGAAAAACGTCAACGGCTGTTCCAAGAATCATTGACTTTATACGTCGTGAGTTTACTGACGTCCTATGTGGATTGCCCTGTTATTTTTGTATGAACATTGTTTTGACTGAACACATCTGCACACTACACAAAACCAGACATGCGGATACCATCCATCATCATATGGCATCACGCATCAACAGGCATGGATTTTTCCTGTAAAAAATGATGTATGCAAATCTATAATCGCAGTTGGGAATGTCTCAACTGTACCACCAAATGTGACACACTTTTTCCTGTCGCTAATGACGGGTATACAAAGATTGTCTAATTCCTACGGTTGAACATCCAGTGTCAAACAAAATAGACACGGGGATCTTATTTGCAAATCCTTTGTGTAATGTAAGAGACCCTCTTCCATCGTGTGTAGATGCTGACATGGCGGTAGACATCGCAAGGAGACTTGGCAAGGCATAGCCCAACTCAACGTCGTGATCGCCTCGGGCTGGAACAATGTTGTGCATTGATGACAAAATGTAGCCTGCTCGAAATCTAAAGAACAAGATGATGCATTATGGACATCAATATTTGTACTCTGATCTATATTAGCCTGCAGATCATGATGAGCAGAATTAGCCTGGCGATGTTGTTTATTATTTACATTTCTGTCCCTACCTCTTTATATATTACGATCATTTCTGACATTGTTACAGTTATTTGACTTGTTTTGGGCACTATTTTGGTTTGAACGCCAATTACGAAAATAACTATTGTCCCTTTGACCGTATGTTCGGTATGGTGAGTTATTCCTGTTAAAAAATGAGAGAGATCGCGATCGGTCGTAGTTGTTATAATTACACTAGTCAACAAATTTTCAAAAGTTTTTTGTACCAGAAATTAAATGTACCATTTCTTATTGATTTTGACATGCTGATTTCAAATATCATAATGAAATTCACCAATTGGCTCTGGTTTTTTTTTTTTTAATGATGAATTTACATTACAGTAATACAAATAATGTATGTTTGTTTACTTCTCTGGGATAAACAGCTAGTCTTTCTACTTTAGCATTATAAAAATTGTGGTTACATACTCAATTAATTGATATTTTAACATAAAATGATAGAAAAAATAAAAACATTATTTAAAGTTCACATATCATGCTTTAAAAAGGCACATTTGAACCCATTCCGTCATTATTCAGTCGCTGTTCGAGCTCTCTTTGCTTGCTTCTTGTAGTCAATCGATGAGGTGTCTCTTGTCACAGTCCAACAGTAATCAACAAGCATTGAAGGGCTCCAATTGCCTTGATACCTTGTCTCCATAGCAGCAATGTCCTGGTGAAATCGTTCACCATGCTCATCACTGACCGCTCCACAGTTTGACGTAAAGAAATCCAGATGAGAATCCAGAAAATGAATTTTCAAAGACATGTTGCAGCCAAGACTCTTATACTTCTGAAGGAGATTTTCTACAATTTCATTGTAATTATCAGATCTGTTGTTTCCAAGAAAATTGTCCACCACTGACTTAAATGCTAGCCATGCTGCTTTTTCCTTGCCATGCAACACGCAAAGAAACTCGTCATCATGAAGAAGTTTTCGAATTTGCGGACCAACAAATACTCCCTCTCTTATTTTTGCTTCACTCAGTCTTGGAAATTTTCTGATGAGGTATTTGAAAGCCTCATCTGTTTTCTCCATTGCCTTGACAAAGTTTTTCATGAGACCCAGCTTAATGTGCAAGGGTGGCAACAAAATCTTGCTGGTGTCGACAACCGCTGGGTTCTCAACGTTCTTACTGCAGGCTGCAATGACTGCCTGATTGGCCAATGTCTTCTGATGTAATGGTCACTTCGTGCACGGCTATCCCACTCACAGAGAAAGCAACAGTACTTGATGTATCCACCCTGTAGTCCAAGCAAAAGAGCGACCACTTTTAAGTCACCGCAAAGTGACCAATGATGATGATCGTAGTTTATACACTTCAAAAGCTGCTTAATGTTTTCATAAGTTTCTTTCATATGAACTGCGTGACCAACTGGAATTGACGGTAATACATTACCATTATTCAACAAAACAGCTTTAAGACTTGTCTTGGATGAATCAATGAAAAGCCTCCACTCTTCCGGTATGTAATTGATGTTGAGGGCTGCCATTAAACCAGAAATGTTGTGGCACGCAGAAAGGTCACCCTCTTTGAAAAAGAATGTAATAAGCGGCTTCTGGCGGTTCCTATACACAGAAATTGTAACATCTTCTGCCAGGAGATTCCACTGTTGCAATCTGGAACCCAAAAGCTCCACCTTGTTCTTCGGTAAATTCAGATCTCTTACAAGATCATTCAGTTCTACTTGGGTTAGTGGATGTAGTTTGCTCAAAATCTGTGTCACGTGAGGTTGATGGTTCAGGACCACCAATGTCCTCTTCATCAGTGGAAGCAGCTGAAAAGGATTCTGGCACTTTGGGAACTGATAGGTCATCACCATGTGGTACCGGAAGTATTGCAGAGGGGATGTTTGGATATTCCAGTCCATTTTTTCTTCTTTGATATGCCTTTCCAAATTGGAGGGACCATGCAAAAGTAACAGTTGTTGAGATAATCAGTGGGCTCTCTCCAAATCATTGGGACTGCAAAAGGCATAGCTTGCCTTTTGCCAGTCAACCACAGTTTAAGATGTGCTGCACATGTATTGCAGCATATGTGTGGCACCCAGCTCTTATCTTGATCTCCTATTCTGCAGCCAAAATACAAACTGTACGCCTTCTGGCATTTCTAACTACGATACTTTTGATAAGGACAAATGCACTAACTAATGGCAAAATTTTTATCAGAGATAAGGTATTTATACACAAAGGTGATGTAATCATAGGTAGGATTGCATCATCAACTTCTAGTAACATTTTTATTGGTCATTAGAAAAAATTATGCAATCGCCCACAACAGTTGCGTCATATATATATATATAAATTTACCGTAATTAAATAAACTAGTAGCATATATCTTGAAAACTAGAGCCAATCGACATTTTTTAATGTCATTTTTCGTTTTCAGCACACCAAAATTAGTTAAGATCAGCTATTTTCATTTCTGGTACATTTTGGTTGTTGACTAGTGTTATTTCCTTGATAATTTCCATAATTGTTATTATTGAAATTATATGGCCTATTGGACTGTTTCCAGTTTTGTTGAGATGGTGAACCACCACGAAATGGTATCCCTTTAAAACCAGTGAAATTTCTATTCTCTCCCTTTCTGAGTTTTTATCGTGACTGAAAGAACGACTTCGAAAGTGATTATTGTGTTGTATGGCCGAAGCAACGGGTAATTCTTCTCTAATATGTGAATGGCTATATAACATATTAGGATGTGCAATACATAACTGGGTACAGATTTGATCCATATCCTTAAAAATTCATAGGTCTCCGTTCATGTAAGAATGAGAGGAATGTCGCATTAACTGATGACAGTACCTTATCACGAAACATTAAATCACGAAGAGCGTCAAAGGAATGTTTCTATTTTTGACTACTCTATCCATCTATCGAGTGTGAGACGTATTTTGCATACAAAGTCCGCGAAATCCTTTCCAGTTTCAGGCAGTAAGGATTTAAAGCGCAATCTGTATCCCTCCTCAGTCAATTGATATTTTTTTAGCAGTGCAGCTCTGACATTATCTTAGTCCTTTTGCAGAGCGTGATCCATTGTCTGTACAAGAGTCAAAGGTTCTCTTGTCAAAAATTCCATCATTTTAACATTCCATTGAGCTTTATCCAGTCCACGTGATTCACATACACTTTGATAGCGTGATAGATAGCATGCCACGTCATCACTATGTGGATTAACTTTAGGCAATTAACAATTATCACTGCCATAATTTTTCTCTGAAGGTGCAGTATTATTGGAGTTAACGTTACTTGCATTTTGACCCCTTAAATTTAATTCTTCCAGATGAAGTAGCATCATCCTTTCCTCGTGAGCTAAAGTTAGAGCTTTCTTCTCCTCCATCTCTCTTTCAAATTGCATTCTTTTCTCAGCTTTTTGCTCCTCCATCTCTCTTCTTCTCTCTTCCACCTCTCTTTCTTTTAGTCGCCTTTCGGTTTGTTCCTGCTTTAATTTGGCTTCCTTCTCAGCTTGTTCCTGCTTTAATATATCTTCTTCCGCTTTCGCTTTGGCTAATTGTGCAAAAGCAAATTCTTTTAAAGCATCTGCTTTATAACCAAATTCTTTTCCAATTTTCATACAGGACTCTAGAGTGGCCATGTTTTCCACTCATAATGGCTGACTTAGTCAAAATATATGTTATGGTGAATTAGATGCTATAATATAATTATTACTTATCAATTAATTATTAATGCAATTAATAGTCATGTAACAGGACATATAAATAAATGACGCACGATATAGCCCAATAGAACAACAGTAACAATGACAAGCTACAATGGAACGAATGACAACGTTCGCAGAAATCAAGTAAATAATAAAGCAGAAATAAATATGATAATTATTGCAAAGCATGCAATGACATCTGCGAATAAAAACAAGGCAACTAACGACACAAGGTATAAACATACAGTATGTATAGAAATAAGTAATAGTCAGGTTTAGAAGGACGGTCACAAACCAGGTCAGTTATAAAACCAAGGTACGGATAGATGAAATATAACGATAAAGACAATAAAAACTCAACGACACAGCTAAACAATTAGTTGTCACAGACAACCAAACGCAGTGGACTCAAAAATCCTTCAACAATTATATGTTGGAACTTCCACACGCGGGAGGTCTGCAAAAATAAGTTCCTAAAGAACACTCACGAAGGCCCACAAGTTAACTTCGGGATATATCCTATGTGAGTTGCCAACCCAACCTGCCCACGTTAAAACACTGAACATGTAACATATAACACGACTATAGACATATTAAAAATAGGCTCAGCTAAAACATGCAAGGGTGAACAGAACAAATTGTTCACTTATCTTTTTGAAAGAAAAAATTTCCCAGTCCTCGCAGAGCTAGCGATTTTGAATATCGGGCGTCGCATAAGAGTCTTCCAATGCAGAGAAAATCCACAGTTGATAGATAATAACCAAACTTGAATCAGGATCGCTTAAAGGTCAGACTTGAAAGCCGTTAGGTAGACTTCTCAAAGAGCAAACAGTGTCCTTAATCTCGATGATTTGCAAGGATTTGAATTGGTAAGAACACTTAAGTTGTTGAATGAGTTCTTGAAGCTGCTTCCCTTGAAACTGGCACACCAGATGTTGTAATGACTGGACAGCTAACCTTGCGCCACCATAGATGATAGTTTTGGTAAAACCACACTTTGGCCAACAGATGAAGTAGTCTTTATTTTGAGGACCACCTCAGATGGTGGAGTAGTAAACTGTTTTGAACTCGTGTGTAGTTTGTTTGAAGTTTGTGTTCTTGATTATAACGCGAATGTTCATAGTATATGGCTACTGACTAAGAATGCTGCCAGTTTGGTCGGGCTTACAGGTGGCCGACTATTTCGTAGTTCAAAATGTTACTGACTAAGAATGCTGTCAGTTTGGTCCGGCTTACAGGTGGCCGACTATTATGTTATAATAGATGGACGCTAAATTCATGTCTTGACTGATAATCAATCTCATACATTTATTTGACGAAACATGGACGACATCATTTTTGACGACATAATAGAACATGGCATGGTGATAAGAATTCTGCATAAAGGCACTGTTACAAAGTCAACTTGAATGACCTCAATGACCGTTGGACAATCCGCAAACGGTAAAGTATTGAGGTTGAAGATAATTCACTTCCTTCCACAATGGATTCTTGAAAAGAGTTACTTGTCTATTATTTCTTTTGGCCGGACATCTTATCTTGACACTTTATACAAATGTTTATCCTTGATATACTTTGTAAGAATGGATTTTGAACTCACTAGCAGTAGGTCACAATGCCGTACTGAAGCCCTGTCAAAATCTTGTAAAAACTCTTGCGTCAAATATCACGTTAAGATATTGACGAAGATAAATCGAACTTGGCTGTGGCTAACGCTTCGCCTTGGAAGGTAGTTAAGATATCAAATTACAATCAGATATTCCCGCATCATGGGACTCAAAAGACCAGCACAACGTCTGTCGTCAAAAAAACCCGGCATCTTGTCTCTCAGCTCGATGACGTATATCTTACGTCATCATCGCTCTATGGAAACCAACGATTTTATCGCACCGAATTTGTGCACTTTGGTGCATAATAAATTTAAGTTATTATAAGAAACACACAGATGCCTACCTAAGTACGTTTAACATAGTTAGATTACGGCATCTGGTAAATCTGTTAAGTCTCGCATCAAATTTGGTTGTGCGAAAAAGGACGTAACACTCCAAAAGCTGGAAGATGTAGAGAATACAGAAGACTATAGCAGCAAGTCAAAACTGTATATGAAATCAGACATGTGAAGAAATACTGGGGAAAAGGGAAAGACAACAAAAAGCATGGATAACAACAGAAACCATCAATAAGATAAAAGACAGAAAAACAAGAAAGCAGATTTAAAACACAAGCAAAAAAACCAGAAGTTCAAAGCGAAGGTTCAAGAAGTGTACACAGAAGCAAACAAGGAAGTAAAATGAAGTATCAAAAGAGACAAGAGGAAGTATATTGAGGAGTTGGCAAGAGAGGCAGAAGATGCTGCAGCCAAAGGAAATATGAGAGAACTGTATAACAGCACAAAGAAGCTAAACAGGGAAATACAAGTAAACAAGTTGCCTCATATAAGTCAAGAATGGGAAAAACTGCTCAGCAATATACAGGAGCAAATGAAGAGGTGGACAGAATATTTTGGTGACCTTCTCAATAGACCAGCTCCACAAAACCCCCCAGACATCCAGCCAGCAGAAGAAAAGCTACAAATTAATGGTGAAAGACCAACAAATGAAGAAATAAAGAAAGCCATAAAGCTTCTAAGAGATGGAAAAGTGGCTGGACCTGATGGCATTCCAGCAGAGGCCATCAAAGCAGATATCGACACGGCTACAGAGATGTTATTTAAGTTAATTGGTAAAGTCTGGGAAAAGGAAGAGATACCAGCAGAATGGAAGGAAGAATATCTGGTTAAGTTGCCTAAGAAGGGAAATTTACAAGACAAATTATAGAGGAATAATGTTACTTTCAGTGCCAGGAAAAGTATTAAACAGGATTATCCTCGAGAAATTTAAAGAGTACATAGACAAGAAACTGAGAGATTAACAAGCAGGTTTTTGACAAAACAGATCCTGTACAGACCAGATAGCCACTTTAAGAATAATAGTTGAACAAAGTCTGGAATGGAATTCACCACTATACGTCGGATTTGTGGACTACGAAAAGGCATTTGACAGTGTAGACAGAGAATCACTTTGGAAATTGATGAGGCAATATGCAGTTCCCCTGAACAGCATTAATTTAATAAAGAAAACATATGAAGACATGACTTGCAAAGTTCTTCAT
Organism: Oreohelix idahoensis; assembly: GCA_024509875.1. Lineage (NCBI taxonomy): Eukaryota > Metazoa > Mollusca > Gastropoda > Stylommatophora > Oreohelicidae > Oreohelix > Oreohelix idahoensis. Next base: position 100,313 of record JAMPIV010000591.1, read on the forward strand.
GAAGGACAGCTTACAGAACCTTTTGTGAAAAGAACAGGAGTGCGACAGGGATGCCTCTTGTCTCCATTTCTTTTCTTACTAGCAATAGATTGGGTTATGAGATCATCGACAACACACAACAGAAATGGAATCCAGTGGACTCTGACTAAGCAGTTGGATGATCTGGATTTTGCTGATGACTTGGCTCTTCTGTCCCATAACTGTAATCAGATGCAGGACAAACTGAAAACACTCGATGAGAGGTCACAGCAATTGGGTCTGAAAATACACAGGGAAAAGACAAAAATAATGAGAATAAATGCAGGTAATGATAACAGGGTTGAACTTGAAGAAACACCAATACAAGATGTAGAATCGTACACATATCTTGGCAGTAATATAGACAAAGTTGGAGGGACAGACAGCGATATCAAAATAAGAATACAAAAGGCAAGAGGAGCTTTCATTGCATTGCGACATATATGGAGATCAAGAGAAATCGGATCCAACACGAAAATAGGAATCTTCAACTCAAATGTGAAGTCAGTCCTATTGTATGGCTCTGAGACATGGAGAACAACAAAGACAACAACCAAAAAAGCTACAGACTTTCATAAATGGGTGCTTGCGTAGAATAGAGGGATTAAAATGGTATGACAAGGTTACCAACGTGGAACTGATGACAAGAACAAGACAAGTGCCAGTATAACAAGAGATTAGAAGAAGACGATGGCGACGGATAGGACACACACTGAGGAAACCTGTTGATATCATTACAAGACAGTCCCTGTTCTGGAAACCCCAGGGCAAGAGAGACAGAGGTAGACAAAGAAGCACACGGAGAAGAGAGCTGGAAACAGAGGTGAAAATGAGGAGAACGTGGAAAGAACTTGAAATGATGGCACGTGACAGGAGGACTTGACATGTGTTTGTTGAAGGCCTTTGCTCCTTTGGGAGTGGAGGGTTATGATGATGATGATATATATATCCAGGAAAAAAACGGATAGACTTAATAAGTTTAGCCAGCAGGTGGGCTTGAACATCAATTTAAAGAAGTCTGAGGTCATGACGCTCAATGTGAGCACCCCTGAGCCCATATCAGTAAGGAATCAGCAACTGGTACAGACAGATACCTTCACATACCTAGGAAGCATAGTAACACCAGACGGCGGGGCAGGCAAAGACATCAACATCAGAATGAATAAGGCAAGAACAGCCTTCTTTAGCCTAACCAACATCTGGAAGTCCTCCCAATACAGCACAAGCACAAAATTAAGATTATATCAGAGCTGTGTGCTTTCTGTGCTTCTCTATGGTGCGGAATGCTGGAGAGTTACAGAGAAGGAAATGTCGAAATTGTCCTCTTTTCACACAACATGCCTAAAAAAAAATTCACCGAATCTTTTGGCCGAATACCATCACTAACCAAGATCTGCTTACTCGTAGCAAGCAAGAGGACATGCACACCATCATAGCTGGCAGACGCTGGAGCTGGCTTGTTCATGTCCTCAGAAGAGACCCCGATGCCATCACAAGAACAGCTATGCTTTGGACCCCTGAAGGAAAACGAAAGAGAGGCCGACCAAAAACAACCGCGCGGAGGACTGTGGAGGCTGAGATGCAAAGAATGAACCAGAGTTGGGGCACTGTACGAAGGATGGCCACCGACCGAGCAAAGTGGAATCAATTTGTTGTTGCCCTTACAAGACGCCACTAGGGGCGTGATGGCCACTGACTGCTTTGAGGTCGGCGGCTAAGGATCAAAGAAAAGAATATATATATATATAATATATATATATATATATATATATATAATATATATATATATATTTATATATATATATATTATATATATAATATATATATATAATATATATATATATACATAGAGTGGTAGCAATTTTCCCACAAATTTTTCTTGTATTTTTTGCAGACCTGATCCCAAAGCGGACGACCAGCTATCTTTTTTCATTTTGCCATTTTTAAATGTGTACTAGCCCTGATGATATATTATAACTGTAAATTATAACTACTGGACTTACAAAATCCAGGATAATTATTTTTAATACAGCCCCAACATTTTGCGAATACCTGAAAACATTATTATTATCCCCCGACCCTGACAGTGTAATTCAAGTGGAGTACATATTTTTATACACACTGCAGGACCGGCCCTACTGGCATAAAGTCGGCCGATATAAAAATCCAATCTTACTTCATCATTATGTTAACTATTTGAAGCAACCCGGGATTTTTTCAGATACTAGCAGTATCCCCCCTCTCTTAAATGGTAAACATCAAGGATTCTCACAATATTTACTATTTGTAGTTAAAACCAAATATCCAGATAGAATTTCCAGGCCGAGCGGGAAACAAAGCCTGAGGGAGAGAGCGTGTGATGATTTTTGTTGTTGCTGGAAATTATCTATTAATTATGGTTGTTTGATTTTTGTTTACTTTACTTGGTCTTAAATTGTACCAATATTTTTATTCTCTAACCTAGTTCTAACCTTCAACCTTTGGGTTAATAATTCTTACGGGTTTTTTTTCTCCATATGGTGAAGGCGCACGATTCTTCTTTACTTCCTCTGAATGCAAATGATTTCTTGATATCTTTTGGGTATTTGATGTTGTGACAAGTTTAGTGATCATAAACAACAAAGAAATTTAACTTTGTGTGTTGGTCAGACCCACACCCATCTATCCTTAAGTTCTTCACGCTTGTGTGTCTTGTTGTCACATAGTTGTGTGTGTGTGTAGAGTAACATGTGTTAATTTATGTAGCGAAATTTGGTTCCTCTTGCTTAGTTGTGAAAAAAAAAATGTGTAGCGCGACTCCCCCACACACACACCAGCGCAAGGTCAGCGCGGCGGTCTTTCTTTGAAGTTTGTAGTAGACGGGAAATGTGAATTACGGTTAAAAGAAATACAGTATTACCGAAGAATAATGAAATAGCTAATAAGAATGAATGGCGGACTTTCAAAGTTTGCATTTACTGGACATTAAATTATTAACTACCGGAGAACGCCCGGTTGGAATAATATTAAATAAAAATAATTCAACAAAGGAGATAGACTAGGAATTATATCCAAAAGGATATTATTCAAATATAATAGGTTTTAAAGATAATTAATATTTTTCACCTTTCATCACATAGGCTAAAAGTTAGCTGAAATAATCTTTAAAAATGTATTACACTAACAAGCCTCAACGGATTTGTATAAAACTTATATGTAATGAAATCCTCATATGGTGAAAAGGAAATGATACATAGAAAGGACGGAAAGAATATAAGTGTGTGGTGAACAGAAAGAAAAAAACAAGTACAGGAAAAAAACACAGATTGCTTCAAATTAGCCTCAAACCAGGAGATTGAAACGAAAATCTTTTGGGACTTTTAGAGGTTGCTTTCTCGTACGCGCGAGAGACTGAATATAAGGACAGATGGGACGCTTTGAAATCTACACACACACCAAATCCAGAAGCCAAAGTGAGAAACTGGAAGACAGTATCTGCCAGAAAAGTTATTTATTCACTCTGCAATGCATGGCAGATTAACTTCAACCAAAATAAGATCTCACCGTGAGCTTATAGATCCTAAGAGGGGTATGTAAGTTTATTAAAGATATAATTTGTATGAATAATATCATTTTATTTTCAGATTTTATTTCGTGATTGATTGTATCAGAGATAATAACAAAAAGAGAATGACGCTAACTAGAGATAACCTTCCCCGGTATTGTCAGGAAGCATAACCAATAATTCGTTAGCCCAATATATCATGGCTAATTCTTGCCCGGAAGCTTACGACACACCAGCAAGAAATTAAGTGACTTGAAAATCCATAAGTGGAAGGCAAAGGTTTATATCGTACCCATGTATCATAACATGTGATTTATTCATGTTTTTTTGTTAATTCTGCACAGTATACATTATCTTATCATGCTATCTCTGTAACATACTACCATGATTCATTCATTTATATACAAACACTGAAGACATGGTCGCATCATGAACAGTAGTTGGTGGTGAGATTGTTGGAACAACATGGCCACCTATTACTTCTTGTTCCAGGTTTTTATGATCAATGTTTATGATCATTCCTGATCGAGAAACTAAAGACTTGAAGAAGTTGATCCAGCTCACTGAAGCCTAGAGGTCAACCAAACTTCAACACCTTAGTCCCCCGCAGTTATAGGGCGGGCTGAAGGAAAGTCTTCCGTACTCCAGTGTGTGTCGGAGGAACCTCGAGCAGACGTGGCTAAAGTTGAGTTTCTTTGTATCCATCCAACAAATCCTGTGAGCAGTTTCTAAAACGACTGTCTTAATGATGACAACTATATGGCAATGAGATAATGTGACAATCCTTTTGTTGTAAATTCCGTGGAAGATAAATCCAAGACATTATTCTATTAGTTATTTTAATTTGTAACTGTAAAATAATCATACATTTTACCATCTTCCAACACCCAATAATTTATCATTACAAGAATATATAGATGTACATAAATAAATTGGATAATTGTACTCATTTGACTTGTTAAAATTTTTAACTGTTAAATTTTGAGTTACCTTTTCAAATTTTAATTATATTATCACATAGGGTTACGATAGCGAAGTAGCATCTTATACTTCTGAAGCCTAAATCTATTGTCCAGGTCAGAGTATTCACAGCTGTAACTCACTTGTGATACCAGTGTACTTCTCGGGCACTGGAACTTCATACTTTCTGGAGAGAGATTCTACTTCTGCTCTACCACTACTATCATACTAGGAAAACCTTTCGCTACAATTTAAATAGGGAGGCAAAAAATGGCTGGTAAACAAAGTACAGTTGTATACAGATAGGATGGAGAAGAGAAACCTACACACTCCAGAGACATATCTTTTCCACAACCTACCACCTGTGAAATCTATTGTCTATATATTTTCGTTTATCTGTCAACATCACTCTTTACTTAGAAGGGCCCAATAAACACTATTACCTACCGTACGACAGATTCCAAAAGTTTCAAATTCAGTGTAAATGTAAATGAAAACATAATTCTATCTGTACTATTAACCTTTTCATTACAAATTTAAAGCAACTGTAAAAGCTATTCAATTTATAATGTAAAGACAGTTTATGAGATTATGAGGTAGAGGGATGGTGGAATAGGAAAAGGGGACACAAAAGTAGTGTCGGAAAAACGCAATACTGAGGAAAGCGTTTTTTCGTTTCCATTATGTTACGACAGTTGTTGGTGGTGGGTACCAGTTGAAGGGTACTGTCTCTGAAAATTAGACAAGAAATAGAAAAAAATGAAACAAGAACGGAACAGTGGCCTGAGCTTTAAGACGAGGGACCAACTTGTTAGACTTTAACTGGGATCGAAAACTGCACCTTACATCCTTGGACCAGCGACTTGCGTTTTTCAGTGATTAATCCTTCAAGAACCAACCCAGCGGAACAGAAACAACCACTGGCATCTAAGTGCAATTTATAAGCTGCCAAAGTGAAGTTTTTTCATAAAACCTACTATCAATCATGATGATCCCTTTTTAAAAACTAATCAATTATTTTCAAACTATTAAAACTTAAGTGATTATTACATTTTGTTATTTGTAAAGTATGCAAATTTAACTTGATTTAATTAATTTTTTAATATTACTGCATGTTTTTCTCAGTACGTTTACTGAACAAACTCTAAACAGAGCTATACCAGAATTTATTAGAATTCCACTGAGTAAATACAGAGGTTGGGGCTTGCACGAACTAAAGATTAAGCATTGCTTAAATTATCACAAAAGTTGTCGGCAGATTCTAGAATTAACGTGCTCAGCCAATATAGCAATGTTTTCGCTTATCTGAATATCTCGTGGCACTCCACTGAGATAGAAGCGTCATTACCCTTGTATTTACAGATCTGCCAAGAGTAATCGTTGTGAGCAGGTTGGATAGATACCTTTGAAGCACCCACATATTAGGTGATACTCTTTAGTTTTGACCAAGTGCTGTTGGAACCTGTACTGCAAAGCAGGGGAGGCAATACCGTCACAGTTTTTCATTATGAATTGTTTATGGTGCTTATTGTGCTTACATTTTGCGGTGTGTTGTCTGCGTAATGCCAAAGCTTCTATCCCTAATATGTGTTTTTTTTCGTATCTTAGTTCAGTAATAGTTATTGGATTTATGCCATTTTTATTGGATGTAATGTTCGGACGAGTGATATGTTTGTTCTGTGGTGATGTAGGATACAACCGCGGCTGTTGCTGTTGTTGACTAAAACATACTTGTAATAGAGAGTGTAGGTAATACATGTATAATAATTACAATTCATGTTTCTTACAAAAACAGTGTACATCACCGTTGTAGCTTGAAATTTATGTCACGATGTATAGTTCATTAAGTATTACAAAATAGAGCCCAAAACATACCTAGAGCGTCCACTTTTCAGCGTCAGGAGCTGTGTTGTAGTTTATCAAAATAATGGATGGAAGTAAGACAGCAGACATCACAGCTCTATAGGTTGACCGTGTGATGGAACTTGAAACAAGCATTAATAAGTTACAGATCATTCTTAACCAGATCTTTCCCTCTTTCTCCTGTTCTCGTCTCTTTTTTTTTATCTTTCGCAAGTGTCTTGTTTTTAAATATGCTTCTACATTGACTGATTACACAACGTCTACAAAAATTTCTTCACATGTTCTTTAGGGGGTGAGTGGGGGTGGGGTACAAAAAGTTTTAGATACTCTATTTAAGATTTTTTATGGTTCATTGTTTGTCCAAACTGTTGTTGATGTGTTTGATGGTGAACAAACAGTTGTTGATGTGTAGAGTGAGTGAACAAACAGTTGTTGTTGATGGTTGAGTGAACAAACAGTTGTTGATGTGTTGAGTGAACAACACAGTTGTTGATGTGTTTGAGATGAACAAACAGTTGTTGATGTGTTTGAGTAGAACAAACAGTTGTTGGGTGTGTTGAGTGAACACACAGTTGTGGGGTGTGTGATGTGAGTGAACACACAGTTATTGGATGTGTTTGAGAGTGAACAACAGTTGTTGATATGTGTTGAGTGAACAAACGGGTTGATGATGTGTTGAGTGAACAAACGGTTGATGTTTGTGTTGAGTGAACAAACAGTTGTTGATGTGTTGAGTGAACAAACAGTTGTTGATGTGTTGTTAAGTGAACAAACAGTTGATTGATGTGGTTGAGTGAACATAAAACAGTTGTTGATGTGTTGATTGAACAAACAGTTGTTGATGTGTTAATTGAACAAAAACAGTTGTTGATGTGTTGATGGTGAACAAACAGGTGTTGATGTGTTTGAAGTGTGAACGAACAGTTGTTGTTGTGTTGATTGAACGAACAGTGGTTGTGTTGCGTTGAGTGAACATCAGTTGTTTATGTGTTTGAGTATACAAACAGTTGTTTTTGTGTTAAGTATAACAAACAGTTGTTGTTGTGTTGAGAGAACAACAACAGTTGATTGAGATGTGTTGGTGAACAAAAAACAGTTGTTGATGTGTTGATTGAATAACTGTTGTTGATGATGTGTTGAGTGAACAAACAGTTGTTGTGTTGAATTGAACAAACAGTTGTTGATGTGTTTGATTGAAACAAACATGGTTGTTGATGTGTTGAGTGAACTAACAGTTTGTTGATGTGTAGAGTGAACAGTAGTTGATGTGTTGAGTGTGAACAAACAGTTTGTTGATGTGTTGAGTGAACAAACAGTTGTTGATGTGTTGATTGAACAATAGAGGTTGTTTGATGTGTTGAGTGAACACAAACAGTTGTTGTGTTGAAGTGAACAACAGTTGTGTTATGTGTTTAAGTGAGAACGAACAGTTGTTGAAGTGTGATGTGAACAAACAGCTGTTCATTGTGTCGATGTGAAACAAAACAGTTGTTGCGTGGGTTGAGTGAACACGCAGTTGTTGATGTGTTGAGTATAAACTAACAGTTGTTGATGTGTTGAATGAACATACAGTTGTGATTTGTTGATCTGTGTTGGAGTAAAACAAACAGTTGTTGATTTGTTGCGTGAACAAACGGTTGATGATGTGTTGAGTGAAACAGAACAGTTGTTGATGTTTTGAGTGAACAATCAGTTGTTGATGTGTTGAGTGAACACACAAGTTGTTGATGTGTTGAGTGAATAAGCAGTTGTTGATTGTGTTGAAGTGAAAAACAGTTGTTGATGTGTTGAGTGAACAAACATGGTTGTTGATGTGTTGAGTGAACAAACAGTTGTTGAATGTGTTGAGTGTGAACAAACAGTTGTTGATGTGTTGATTGAACAAACAGTTGTTGATGTGTTGATTGGTGGAACAAACAGTTGTTGTGTTAGAGTGAACAAACAGTTGTTTATGTGTTAAGTGAACGAACAGTTGTTGATGGTGGTTGAGTGAACAAACAGCTGTTCATGTGTCGAGGGTGAACAAACAGTTGTTGCGGATGTTGAGTGAACACGCAGTTGTTGATTGTGTGTTGAGTAAAACTAAACAGTTGTTGATGTGTTGATATGAACATAACAGTTTGTTGATGTGTTGAGTAAAACGAACAGTTTGTTGATTTTGTTGAGTTGAACAAAACGGTTGATGATGTGTTGAGCGTGAACAACAGTTGTTGATGTTTTTAGCAGTGAACGAAACAGTGTGTTGATGTGTTGATGATGTGAACACCACAGTTGTTGATGTTGTTGAGTGAATAAGCAGTTGTTGATGTGTTGAACGTGAATATAACAGTTGTTGATGTGTTGAGTGAACAAACAGTTGTTGATGTGTTGAGTGAACATATAGCCGTGTACATAGTTGTTCCCATTTGGAAACAGGCTATAAAAAACCATAGATTAGCATATTTAATTTTCTACTTTCCCTAGAAAAACAGATTTAAATTTTAATTAGGCTAAGCTTCGCTTGAAGAGTCGCGTTAGTCACGTGATTTTTTATCCAATCGTGGAGATGAAGATGCTGACCTAGATTTTGTGGCTGAAGGAAAGCGATCTTGAGTACGGGCGGGAAGCCAGTTGCAGTTATGAATGGAAGTCTAAGTGACAGACGCATATTTTCTTATGCTGCAGATTTTTGAGGATATTTTCAAACTTTTACTAAAGGGAAGGTCTTTCCCAGTTTAGTGTGAAATTGTGCATTTTATTCTCACAAGGAAAGGCAGTAAGTAGAGTGCTGTTAAAATACCTAAAACATTTTTCATGTCAAAGGCAGATAGCTTTTGCCTCCCGCAGCACCTGTAAGATGGCTGCAAGTTATAACTTTTAAGGTCAAAATATAGACTTTGGATTGCTATGTAGAACCAACAAACAGTTTGGCAAACATGAAGCTCTTCAGGAAATAAGAGAATGGTTTAATCCTCTGAGTAACATGCTAGTACCGCTAGCAAATATTTGAAGGATCAAGTAGCTAAGAGTTGAATTCAGGGTATTACACACTTGATATGAACTTCCCATGCTATGTTAATGGAAGCAATGTGCATTTGTAGATTGAACGAAATAATGCAATACTATAAAATCTTTATGCCATAATGTAATAAACCGTTATGTTGGAATAAAATTCAACGTTGAGACCAAACCAAAAGGATATTGTGCTATTAAATTACTTCCGGCCCAGGGAAAGGAAGAAATGGGCTGCATGAGAAACTTATCATGTCAAAATTATCTGCTCTAAATCAATACAACACCTTAGAGGGGATAGTCCCCGAAACCTGGTAAAATCCCGTAAGACTGTAAGGGAGAAATTGCGAACCCTAGCAGTCAAGCTAGTAAATCTAGATCTAACACTCTCTGCAATTAAAAACAGCAATCCCCAATCCCTACCCGGCCCACACATCTCACTTGTTGCCTAGTGACCAGTCCTCTACAAAGAGCAGATAATGCGGAGATTTATCGTACCACTAAAAATCAACCCTAGTGCACAAGGAAAAAACCTCGATTAACACAAGAAAAAATTAAGACTGGGAAATGTATCGACAAACAAGGGTATAGACAGGGCCAGCCCATTTACAAAGCTATCCGTTTTACCCATGAAAATACCTGGACAATGCATAACAAACACGTTCAGGCGCCACCCTCCCAATTTCAACACGAGAAATGAATATTTGTCTGCCAGGAGTTATCCTAAAGTAGACGCACATCCCATGCCCCAGATAAATATGTTTTATGGTTCGCATACTGGAAGCTTATTTTGCTGTAGACCTACAGATACCTAATGCATGTTTTACTGAAAAGGAAGGAAAATGTTGTAACAACTCTACAACGGGAGGTTGCTATACCAAATTTTTGGGGATGTAATTTTTGTTATTGATTAAGTACTCAATTGTCTCCCTACGGGATACCTTTGCGGAGCCCCGGGATCTTATATGTAATGCCGTTTGTACATTGTTGTTCCTTTGGAAACAGTGCTATAAAAAACACCAGATTAGGCATTTTATAAATTTTCTACTTTCCTAGAAACAGATTTAAATTTTAATTAGGCTCTGAAGCTTCGCTTGTAGATGGTCGGCGTTTAGTCACGTGATTTTTTATCCAATCGTGAGATGAAGAACGCTGACCTAGATTTTGAGTGCTGAAGGAAAGCGATTCTTGAGTACCGGGCGGGAAGCCAGTTTTTTTTTGCAGATATGGAAGTCTAAGTGTCAGACGCATTTTTCTTATGGTGCAGATTTTTGAGGATTTTTCAAACTTTTACTAAGGAAGTCTTTCCCCAGATTTAGTGTGAAATTGTGCATTTTATTCTCACAAGGAAAGTGCAGTAAGTAGAGTGCTGTTTAAAATACCTAAAACATTTTCATGTCAAAGGCAAGATAGCTTTTGCCTCCGCAGCAACCCTGTATAAAATGGCTGGCAAGTTATACTTTAAGTCCAAAATATAGACTTTGGATTTGCTAAGTAGAACACTAACAGTTTGGCAGAACATGAAGCTCTTCCAGGAAAAAATGAGAGAATGGTTTAATCCTCTGAGTAACTACTAGTACCGCTTAGCAAAATAATTTGACGGATCAAGTAGCTTAAGAGTTGAATTCAGGGTTGTACACTTGATATGAACTTCCCCATGCTATGTTAATGGAAGCAATGTGCATTTGTGGATTGAAACGAAATATGCATACTATAAAATCATTTATGCAAAATGTATATATACGTTATGTTGGAATAAAATTCACGTTGAGACCTAACCAAAAGGATATTGTCTATTAAATACTTCGCCAGGAAAGAAGAAATGGCTGCATGAGAAAACTTATATCATGTCAATAAATTTTCCTATAATTATCTGCTCTAACTCAATACAACACCTTAGTAGGGATAGTCTTCCGAACCTGGTAAAATCCCGTAAGACTGTAAGGAGAAGAAACTGCGAACTCTAGCAGTCAAGCTAGTAAATCTAGATCTAACACTCTCTGCAATTAAACAGCAACCCCCAATTCCCTACCCGGCCACAAACACACACAGTTGTGTTGATGAGTGTGAGTGAAACATACAGTTGTTGATGGCTGTTTTGACGTGAACAAACAGTTTTTTGATGTGTTGTGTGAACTACACAGTTGGTGAAGTGTGTTAGAGTGGAATAACATTTTGTTTGATGTGTTGGAGTGAAATTACACAAGTTGTGATAGGTTTTTTAGTTATTGTTTGTTGGGCCATTTTCATTGCTCACGGAACATATCCACCCAGTCTCTGATCTCCTTTCTGTTTTTTCTGATTTCACACAAGGAAAGATCTCATCACTGCGGCAATGAACTCCGTTGCACTGCCCATGGATCCCCATTGTGATAGTTTACCAGTAAAGGACAGATTTATGTAAAAAATGTTTGTATGTATGGGCATTTAAAATCCTTTTTTTTTTTAATAATGTTCGGTTGAGGATAGCTGCTGTGTGGTTTAACACTCTTTACAGTTCCCAATTTTTATCTAACCGTGTGATTTTTAAGTGTGCGGATTTTGTTACAACGTGACACCCCTACTTTTTTTCGCCGTTAATTCTAAGAATGCTTGGTATCCAGACCTCAACTACACCATGAGAACAGTGGGTGTGTTGTGTTTTAACACAATTATGACCTATAGGTTGTGAACCAATTTATCCATCATCTATATTCCCCTGTACAGTAACTGGGAACTTGAACACGAGGTTGGACGCCATTTCCCTCTTAGGAAACTACAACCCCCAGTTCTTTATTATCTGTATTGAGTGAAACAAAATGGTTACTGTGTTTTAGATAAAGCCCATTTATAACGTTCTCACAGCTCGTTAGCTAACTGTGTGAGTTAACCAAACCTTAAATTTCTTCCTACACTATATACAATCTGTCTTG